>JBBBDQ010001502.1:752500-917500 GCA_037127315.1 Ascarosepion bandense
ACGAATATATATAAAAATATGAGTTATATTTTTATTGATGACGATGGACCGTGTAGCCTAGTGAACAGAGAGTGAGAGAGCTCTCTTCCAAGGTTGACAGGGGTGACGGGGGGTGTCGTCGTATCTGTTCTCCTCTACGTCTCTCTGCCTAGACTGCCTGTCGAGACTGACTGGCGAATCCGTGTTTTCGCAGTCTTTATATATCTTCCAAAACCGGGACTTGTTTCTTCCGGCTTTGCCTTGATCACGCGACGCCCACGCGACGCCTACGTAAATTCTCAGAGACACCTGTTCTGTCTGCCTCTTGTAGCCATTTCCGCTACTGCCGGAAATAAGGTCAAACAAACATCCGTTCCTTTCAACGGCCGAAAACGCCCCCGCTTGCATCAGCTTCCTTCTTCGGGTGGGGCCAGATTATTATATTACAACAGCATTTCTTTAAAACACTGGGTTTGGCTAATAATTATGGCCGATAATGTATATCTTAGACATCCTTAATAGTATTATGGATCTAAAAAAAAGACCCATAGCGAAATGATGGATTTAGCTCATCACTGATAGTAATTTTACGATAATGATTCAGGGGTAAATAGTTCGAGGTTTTAAGGTGCTAGGATTTAAACTAGGATTTAAACTAGAGTATTTAAGTATTTAAACTAGAGTATTTAAGATTTAAACTAGGATTTAAACTAGAGTATTTAAGATTTAAACTAGGATTTAAACTAGAGTATTTAAGTATTTAAACTAGAGTATTTAAGATTTAAACTAGGATTTAAACTAGAGTATTTAAGTATTTAAACTAGAGTATTTAAGATTTAAACTAGGATTTAAACTAGAGTATTTAAGTATTTAAACTAGAGTATTTAAGATTTAAACTAGGATTTAAACTAGAGTATTTAAGTATTTAAACTAGAGTATTTAAGATTTAAACTAGGATTTAAACTAGAGTATTTAAGTATTTAAACTAGAGTATTTAAGATTTAAACTAGGATTTAAACTAGAGTATTTAAGTATTTAAACTAGAGTATTTAAGATTTAAACTAGGATTTAAACTAGAGTATTTAAGTATTTAAACTAGAGTATTTAAGATTTAAACTAGGATTTAAACTAGAGTATTTAAGTATTTAAACTAGAGTATTTAAGATTTAAACTAGGATTTAAACTAGAGTATTTAAGTATTTAAACTAGAGTATTTAAGATTTAAACTAGGATTTAAACTAGAGATTACTTCCAACTTAAACATTGTTAATTACGTAGACATTAACCTGACCCTCGATATTAATTCCTTTAAACCGTACCATAAAGAAAATGAACACCCCGACTACATCATCATTTATTCTATCTACCCCATTGTCATTGATATGACAAATACCTAAGACTATGAATACCAGAATTAGCCGATTATCTTCTGACCATAGGAGCTTTAGCAAAAACAAAAAAGTGTATGAAAAAGCTCTCTAAAGTTGCAGCTATAAAGAAAAGTTAGGCACTCACTAGCAAATCTGAATTGCCGAAGACGAAAATGAAGTAGCAGAAAGATTACATGGTTCAACCCCACTTTCAGTAGACTATTAAATAGCAACATCAGACAGTTTATAGAAGAAGGCAGACTTTTTATCCTGTATATTATCATATATATATATATATATATATATATAAGAAGGCAGACTTTTTATCCTGTATATTATCATATATATATATATATAGAGAGAGAGAGAGAGAGAGAAGAAGGCAGACTTTTTTTAGCGTGTATATTATCATATATATATATATATATATATATATATATGATAATATACACGCTAAAAAGTCTGCCTTCTTATACCGAGAGCCCGTTGCTCAGAAGTAGAAAAGCTGACTGACGCCAATTCGGTCGGGTTTCAATCATGGGTAAAAAACAGACTAACTGTACTGATGAGCTGTGATATAGCAAAACAGATCTGTCTGTGGATGACTATATATACATATATATAACATTTCACACTTGGTATCCTATTAAATTCCGATAGAGACGAACTCAAAGAACTCAATGTTAAAATCATTTATTTAATTTAACAGAGTAATATAATTTACAAAGATTTTAGATTTATTACAATGGGTAATACATATTTCACTACATATTGCGGCTCGTCAGACCTAAAATCTTTTCTAAATTATATATATATATATATATATATATGTGTGTGTGTGTGTGTGTGTGTGTGTGTGTGTATATATATGTGTGTGTGTGTGTATGTGTGTGTGCGTATGTATTTGTATATATATGTGTATATATATATATATAAATTAAAAAATATTTCGATATTTAAATCCGTTGGATAGCCATTTCTATTTACATATTTCATCATCCGATTGAATTTATATATATATATATATATATATGTGTGTGTGTGTGTGTGTGTGTGTGTGTGTGTGTGTGTGTGTGTGTGTGTGTATTTAGTTCGGTGGGTTTAGGTTTGTGATCCTGTATTTCACGCTTCTGAGATCGTCAGACAAACTGATTCAATGTCTTTTAAATATTAGATATATTCAGAAATGCGTATATTGATGTATTTTTTTGTGAAAGTGGGGGGAAAATTGAGAGGAAAATTTGTCGTCGTGACGTTTTTTATATAAATACAGACATAGATACACACTTGAACACCCACTGACGTGCGAAGATACAGACAAACCCGGCTCACACAATCATAACTGCATGTGAGCAATAGGGGGGCTTGACAGATATATATATATATGTATATATATATATATGTGTGTGTGTGTGTGTGTGTGTGTGTGTGTGTGTGTGTGTGTGTGTACATGCATACGCAGTTGATTGGTGTATAGTGCATCTACCGAGTTTGATGCCAGAAGTTTTGTATGTAATTTTCTTTGTAGATGAGGATCTGTGGAGTTTTAAGTCGTGTACGTTTTTGTTTTTAGCTTGCGTATTTTCGTGACTATATCTCTAATTATGTGTATGTGTTCATACACTGAAATATGATTGTGTCTGTCCTGACCTCATTCATTCAAGGCTAGTCATGTTACGAATTCGTTCTTACTGCATCCAATTTTCTAGTGGTTCTATCTGTTTCCAAAAAGAGCTTTAAAATTTAACAGAGAAATTGACAAGTCGATAAAAACAAAATTTTGTAATTTGTACATGCATATATGTGTGCGTATATTAATCTGCATATATGTCTGCTTGCAAGTGTATGTGTGTATAGTCGTCTATTTGTCCATGAGTGGATATTGGTAGGTTTATTTATGTGTGCGTTCTTTCTCTTCCTCGTTTAATGATATAAGAATAATTTTCTAAATCTATTATATCGCTAAACTTAAAATCGTTCGCAATGATAATTAAGTTGATTTAATTTAATCAAATATTAATACTAATGCCCCCCAAATTATTTTTGAGTCTGCTCACATTTTCTTCAAATTAGAAGTTACATTGTTTTGTTTGGTCCACACTGTCTATACAACTATGCCTCCCTGATTAAAGGCCTTATGCTTGTTTTTAACCTTTTAAAACCATTCAACATGAAATAAATCTCATCACTTGATAAGACACAAGAAGTGTCAAAACAAAATAGCTACTTTCGATATTATAACATATTCATGTTATAATTTCTGAATATATATATATATATATATATATATATATATGAAGATTAACGAAATAATATTCAAACAAATAATTCCATATATATATACATATATGAAGATTAACGAAATAATATAGCCTCTTATAAATAACCAAGTTTCGTTAAAATTCATTAATTTCCGTAACATGTTGACATTACGATACATTTCAGAGCAGATATGCTTGTTTGCGGTAAAATCGAAAATTGTGTTATATAAGCATGATAAAAAGCTCGTCTGATCAAGAGGCTATCCATGGTCGAGTGGTCAAGACGGTACCAGGTCAAATGGTATGCTTCCTCTATGTAATAGGGTTCGCAGGTTCGAATCCTGCTGGGTAGCACACATTTTCGTAATAAAAATTTATCATATATATATATGTCAGATTAAATAAATTGCAATCATTGTATCTTAGTTTTAATAAAATCCGTTCATACTCACAGATAATCTTTCGCGTATTATATTTGAAAGATGTAAGAAATGAGTTGCAATTTTGACAGATGATTTTATTATTCATTTCTCGATGTTCCCAAGTATTTTCAACCACTTTCCGAGATCATCTTCAGGGGTGTTAGCTGTGGTAACAAAAATAACCGCAAAACTGTGTTGCTAAAAATTCCTGTAAAGTTACTTCTTGCGTCAAAGATAACGGTTGACAAATTGCTTAGCGTTCATCAAAATGTGAAATTATCCAAAAAAGACTTTTCTTTATGTTTTAATGTCATGGTCATGCACGCGTTAAAGCATGAAAAAACTCTTCTTTTTACAAACGTTTTAGAACATTACTACAATATTCATAGCTGATTCTATTAATTGACGGTATAAGTGTTTTAATAAATATTGCCTCGAGAATCTGTAGTTTGCTTTTGCTGTTTTTGTTTTCTTGGTATAGGATAGGATAGAAAGTTTGCTGCCTAAATTAACAATTTTAAAATATATATCTATATATCTATATATATCAATCCTGTCAGGCACATGGAGCGAGAGACATTAGCGAGGCAGCGTCGCCTCATTTTATTCTCTTTAGATTGCTCTTGCCATATATTGACTCTTTAAAAATGCGATATAACTTTATTTTTTTCAATACTTATGTCGTCTAGTAATAAAGAATATTGTCATAAAGACCGTTATCTATCTATCTATCTGACTGTTCATATCCTATCTATCTATCTATCTATCTATCTATCTATCTGACTGTTCATATCCTATCTATCTATCTATCTATCTATCTATCTATCTGACTGTTCATATCCTATCTATCTATCTATCTATCTATCTATCTGACTGTTCATATCCTATCTATCTATCTATCTATCTATCTATCTATCTATCTATCTATCTATCTAAGCCCTGTTCAATATCTATCTATCTATCTATCTATCTATCTATCTGACTGTTCATATCCTATCCTATCTCTCTATCTCTCTATCTATCTATCTACCTATCTATCTATCTATCTGACTGTTCATATCCTTCCTATCTATCTATCTATCTATCTATCTATCTATCTATCTATCTGATTCATATCCTATCTATCTATCTATCTATCTATCTATCTATCTGACTGTTCATATCCTATCTATCTATCTATCTATCTATCTATCTATCTGACTGTTCATATCCTATCTATCTATCTATCTATCTATCTGACTGTTCATATCCTATCTATCTATCTATCTATCTATCTATCTATCTATCTATCTATCTATCTATCTAAGCCCTGTTCAATATCTATCTATCTATCTATCTATCTATCTATCTGACTGTTCATATCCTATCCTATCTCTCTATCTCTCTATCTATCTATCTACCTATCTATCTATCTATCTGACTGTTCATATCCTTCCTATCTATCTATCTATCTATCTATCTATCTATCTATCTATCTATCTGACTGTTCATATCCTATCTATCTATCTATCTATCTATCTATCTATCTATCTATCTATCTGACTGTTCATATCCTATCTATCTATCTATCTATCTATCTGACAGTTCATATCCTATCTATCTATCTATCTATCTATCTATCTATCTATCTATCTATCTATCTATCTCATTATGTTCATTATCTTATCTATCTATCTATCTATCTATCTATCTATCTATCTATCTGACTGTTCATATCCTATCTATCTATCTATCTATCTATCTATCTATCTATCTATCTGACTGTTCATATCCTATCTATCTATCTATCTATCTATCTATCTATCTATCTATCTGTTCATATCCTATCTATCTATTTATCTATCTATCTATCTGACTGTTCATATCCTATCTATCTATCTATCTATCTATCTATCTATCTATCTATCTATCTATCTATCTACCTATCTGTAGTTTTTGTAATCGCGCCATTAAGATAGTATTGAACGGACATGCCTCCCAATACTATCACACCAACACGGGTGTCCCTCAAGGCTCTATTTTAGGTCCTGCACTTTTCCTTATCTACATTAACGATCTCCCTGGTGTAATAAGATCCCAAGTAGGAATATACGCTTACAACACTAGGGTTTACCCTCGCCTCGATAAAAAATCTGCCGAGGCTGACAAAGCAAACTTCGCCGCCGAGCTTGAAAAGGACCTCCAATGTCTTAATGTAAGATGCTTAATAGTAGGTACATCTATATATATAAAAGGCAATCTGTGAGTCTGTGTGTTCCCTATGCACGCCTACATCTTTTAAGCTACGCCATTCAAATTTTCTAGGGATACATATCTACAGGGAAGCAAGGTCGACACATACTTTTTGAGTTTAAGTTCAGCAATTTTCCCTTTCGCACTTTTTGGCCAATTGAGCCGATTGTTTACATTTGCTCCGTAAAACATCTAAGATCTAAGATGGTTGCTGAATTACGTCACAGAAATCAAATCCCACGAGCCTTTATATTTAATGTTTCTTTCGACGTTTAAAAATTCATTTGGTCAACAAAAAATGTAAATATTTTCTCCTTAATTTTGAAACAAAAGAAATATTTAAAAAATAAAAGTTTTTTTTCAAACAAAACAAAATATGTAAAAAAAAAAAGTGCCAATGGTTAATTTAATGATTTAAGTCTTCTTTTTTTCAGATTTAATATTTCATATTTCAGAAAATTAAATTAAAAAATAAAGCATTTTTTTCGCTAAATATTTCAACTGTGTGTAATTCGTGTGGCATTAATGTCACTTTTTCTCTAAAATTATATGTCTACATTTTAAATATTCTGCGAAAATTTCTGAAATTCATTTAGTCAACAAAAATTTCTCCTGTAATTTTTGAACAAAAACAAACGCAATGTTGTTTACAATGTCACACAAAACATCGACTCACATTTATGCAAAACAAAAGAAAAAAGATTTTTTTAATGGAATATTTGAACAATTTTGAAACAACAATTTTTTATATAATTATTTTTTTATATAACTGAGTTTTCAAGTGAGGCGGCGACTACAAGCATTTGGAAATCGCAACACACTGCATTAATCATCTAATTCAAAAATGTTCTGAGTTGCCCGGGCAACGCCGGGCTATGATGCTAGTAGATATTAAAATAATATGAATAATGAAATATTGATATAATACAATGTAAGTAATAAATAACAATATAATATAATAAAATAAAATAGTAATAAATAATATATTAATATTTACATTATTTAGACTATTGTCCTCATCTTCGTGGCTATTTTTACGACGTGTCGGCCGTTGTACGCTCCGGCCTTCTTCAAGTGCTAGTGATTTCGAACCGAACCCTTTACGGAAGAAGGCCTAAAAGTTGGGACTTACACACCAATCTAGTAGCACACTTAAGTTTATGCCGTCGGGGCAACAAGGGAAGAAAATATTGTCAGAGCAGTTTCTTTAATTATTGCTAAGAAAGTGCTAACCACGTGCCAGGTTAGTATCGACCTCATTACAGAAAATTAGAATATTGTCAATAATCTTGGGATATAAAACGTGCAAGTATGATAGCAATATTCAATCAGTCAGTCAGTTAAGTGACATACGTGATACACGCTTGGGCGATCATGTCTCGAAAGAGACATGACTGACTGGGCAGAAGATTATCCCGCAGTAGCTTGCCATTGCTTTCTGCGGTAGACTGGTTGCCGACCAAGGCTATGGAACCCAATCTGTCCTGTTATTTAACTCATAAATGGAAGGAATAGACGGATTAATACCTTTCCCAAGGGTATTTGCGCGTAAGTGAATGCAATGAATTCTGCTGGAATTTGAACTCGGCTCCCCGATTTCTCGTTCCGAGCCGATATCCACTGCACCACAACGAACGAATTGTAGATTTATTAATGTGCAAGGTGGATGCCGACGAGAAATATTTGCTATGACGACAACCTTTTCCAGCAGTCAGTCAGTCAGTTAAGTGCCATACGTGATACACGCTTGGGCGATCATGTCTCAAATGAAACATGACTGACTGGGCAGAAAGTTATCCCGCAGTAGGTTGCCATTGCTTTCTGCGGTAGACTGGTTGCCGACCAAGGCTACAGAACCCAATCTGTCCTATTATTTAACCCATAACTGGAAGGAAGAAACGGATTAATACTTTCCCCAAGCGTATTTGCGCGTAAGTGAATGCA
Organism: Ascarosepion bandense; assembly: GCA_037127315.1. Taxonomy (NCBI): domain Eukaryota; kingdom Metazoa; phylum Mollusca; class Cephalopoda; order Sepiida; family Sepiidae; genus Ascarosepion; species Ascarosepion bandense. The sequence goes on from JBBBDQ010001502.1 coordinate 760,709, forward strand.
ATGAATTCTGCTAGAATTCGAACTCGGCTCCCCGATTTCTCGTTCGGAACCGATATCCAATGCACCACAACGCACATCCTTTCCAGCAGTAGACGTAACAATTGATTTGCTATAGTCGCTCCGCTTCATGTCAGAGAAAATTCTTCTTCTTCTTCTATGTGCCACATCCCTTCAGGACGTAGATGATTATGGCCCTCCACATTGTATATTATTTGTATTGTAGCGGCATTCACCCAGGACGGGTTGAGCCGGCATCCCCAAGAACATTTGAAGCGTCTCTCCCAGCGGCGGCCCACGATCGGCGATCTTGAGCCAGCTCCACTCCGATCTCTGCCCAGTCCCAGCTCCACCTCCGAAATCCCACGACATTTGGGCCCGAGATCGGCTCCATGTCCCCCTTCAGCGTGGCTGCCCACGTCCTCAGCTGACCCCCCGCACGCTTGCGCCAGCCCGGTAGGGGCCTCGGGAAGAGGCAGTCGCGAATCAGCTCACCCGGAGGACAGCGCGCAGCATGGCCGAACCAACGCAGTCGACGGAGTCGGAGAGCAGCCGGTATCGGTTGAAGACGGCATGTTTGACGAAGGGTCGATGTCCGCACCCGATCAATCCGCCGGAAACGCAGGATGCGCCGGAGACAGTCATTGTCGAAGACCTCCACCCTCTTGAGGTCCGCTACGCGCACCGGCCACGTCTCGCAGCCATACAGAAAGATGGATCGCACAACAGCTTGGTAGACGCGGCTCTTTGTACGCAGCCAATTTCTCCGCGCCTCGCCAGGATTCGGCTGAAGGGCCACATCACAAACATCTCCGTGGTGGCCATGTATGCGCCCACCCTTGATGCAGACGATGCCACCAAGGACGCGTTCTACAGCCGGCTCCAGCAGGTCGTCCGAGGGGTTCCTCGCCGCGACATGCTGATTGTCGCGGGTGATTGGAATGCGCGCACGGGGCCAGGCGACGACACATCCAGACATATCCTCGGTCGGTTTGCTTTGGGGACCCGATGTGACAACGGCGACCGCCTCGTCAACTTTGCGGCCGCAAACCGCCTGGTAGTCAGCAACACACGTTTCGACCACCCGCGCAGACACCTGGCGACCTGGAACTCAAACGACGGTCACACGCAGAACCAGATAGACTACGTCCTAGTACAGTCCCGTTGGGCCAACTGCGTGCTTGACTGTCGGGCGTATAGAGGAGCAGAAACCGGGAGTGCAAACGGCTCCGACCACGTTCTTGTCCGTGCAAAACTTCGTCTTCGCTTGAAGCGTCTTCCTCCGCGGCAACCAGCCCGCCGGTTTGATGTATCAAAACTCAAATCGGTGGTTGCTGAGCCTTTTCGTGTTGAGCTGCGGAACCGTTTTGACGGCCTCGTCTTGGACGAGGAGGCACCTCCAGAAGCGGAATGGAGCGCGCTAAAGACAGAGGTTACAAACGCAGCTAAGGCCCATCTGGGCTACACCCGCCGTCGGCACCGCGATTGGATCTCCGCGGGGACGATTGATCTGGCCGAACGAGCACGGCGTGCGCGACTGACACAATCCACACACTACCGCGAGCTACGGCGCAGAACGGCGCAAGCAGTCCGCAACGACCGCAACGCGCACTGGCGGAGAGTGGCGGAAGAAACGGAACAGGCCTCCACATTCTCCTTATCCCTTGTAGCTCTTAACACCCTTTCTCTTGTTACTCCTCCCAAACCCTGCTCTGCCATCCATTTGCTCAAGCCCATGATTCTAGTATATAAATATATATAAACTATCATGACCACAAAGTGAGGGATCAGTTTATATTTTGATTATCATATAGAATTGATTCCCCACTTTATATCCATATTATAATTAAATTTTTCTATCAAATTCTGATTTGGTATGAATCTACATCTTCTTAATATTGATCAGTTATTTATAACTCTTCTTCTATGCGTCGTGTCCCTTCAGGACGTAGGTGATTATGGCCCTCCATATTTCCCCTATCTCTTGTAGCTCTTAACACCCTTTCTCTTGTTACCCCTCCCAAACCCTGCTCTGTCATCCATTTTACTCAAGCCCCTAAATCTAGTATATATATGTACGGAAAATATCATTACCAGAAACTGAGGGATCAGTTTATAGATTTGTTATAATATAGAATTGATCCCCCACTTTATATCCACATTATAGTTGCTTATTTGTTTATCAAATGCTTCTTCTTCTTCTTCTTCTTCTTCTTCCATGTGCCGTGTCCCTTCAAAACGTAGGCGATCATGACCCTCCGCATCTCCTTTTCTCCTGTTATCCAACAAAAACGCCGCTCTGCCATCTATTTACTCAGGCCCATTAAATATGTAATGTGTTGCTTTAACCTGTCTCTCTTTCCCTTTGGCCTTTGAGTATCAGATTCTCTAAGCCCTCCTTCCTCATTACATGTCCTAGGAACCAGCTGTCTTTTCCTGATGTTAAGTATTAGTTTCAATTTTGTTTTTATCCTCTCCAAAATCTTATCGTTGCTCACATGTTCAGTGAATGGTATTCTCAGTATCCTTCTGTAGTTTCTGTCATTGTTTAGCGAAAAAAAACTTCTTTTTTTTTTAAATTTTCTGAAGTATGAAATATTAAATCTGAAAAAAAAAACTTAAATAATTAAGTTGTTTCAAAATTACGGGATAAAATATATACATTTTTTGTTGACTAAATGAATTTCAGAAAGATATTTACATTTCCATACCTACTTGATATTAGTATTCCGCACCTGTAGTTGGTATTTTGGGCTCTTCTTTTTACTGATGACTATGTGTTCAGTTCTCTTGTAGTTTATTTGTATTCCTTTCTGTTTGCTTTACGTGGTCCAAAGAAGACGCAATGGCACTGGTCTCTTGGGGTCTAGCGTAAACCATGCTGATGGTAAGCAGGTAAATCGATTGAATCACGTATTTTTTTTTTCAGTCTTAAAATAATTTTGGATCACTGTGTCCGGCCAGAATGATTTTTTCGCCTGAATCTATCTTGGACATATACAAATCAACCATCCGTCCGTGCATAGAATACTGCTGTCATATATGGTCAGGCGCCCCCACTGTTCATTTCAGTGTTCTCGACAGGCTCCAAAGGAGAATCAGTTATGTGATAGGTACCGACTTGAGAGCTCGACTCCAGCCACTTTTTCCCCGACGGGATATGGCATCCCTTGTCTCTTATATAAATATTTTCATGGCTTCTGCTCCGACGAACTTAAGTCACGGGTGCCCCTGTCACATGAGTTTACTCCTGTAACCAACAATTGGGTCCCATATATTCATAGTTAGATCAACTAAATGCAGCCAACAATTCTACTCCATCAGCTTCTTTTCTCACACTTCTCGCCTGTGGAAATTCTTTCCATATACTTGCGTTTCTGACGGCTACAACCTCCAAGAATTTAAATGCAATGTCAATTCCCATCTCTTATCCACTTGACTCCAGTTCTTTCTACATCACCCTGTATATCTTGTTCTATCTTGTTCTTTTCCTTTCTCTCTGCCTTTGCAACTGTCAGGAATTTAAATGCAATGTCAATACCCATCTCTTATCCACTTGACTCCAGTTCTTTCTACATCACCCTGTATATCTTGTTCTATCTTGTTCTTTTCCTTTCTCTCTGCCTTTGCAACTGTCAGGAATTTAAATGCAATGTCAATACCCATCTCTTATCCACTTGACTCCAGTTCTTTCTACATCACCCTGTATATCTTGTTCTATCTTGTTCTTTTCCTTTCTCTCTGCCTTTGCAACTGTCAGGAATTTAAATGCAATGTCAATACCCATCTCTTATCCACTTGACTCCAGTTCTTTCTACATCACCCTGTATATCTTGTTCTTTTCCTTTCTCTCTACTTTTGCAATTGTCTTCACACCTGTGTTCACGTTCTTCTCTTGCCTTTTCTCTGACACTCCCTGTAACTGGTTCGTCTTTCTCTTCACTCTCCTCCTGCCTAAACGTTTATTCGTTTATGTAGCTCCCTGCGCATCAGTGGCGGTACCGCCTTGCTTTGGGTTAAACGATGAAAAAAATAAAATAAAATAAGCACAAAGTTAAATGGTCTAATTTTTAAAAGTTTCTGAGATCAATAAAAAAAACAAAAAAATGATAATATTTGAGCACCATGATCACCCACTTTCTGAAAAATATACGATGATAGAAATTGTTTGGACAACAATACAATCCATGTCATCGATCACCTGGGTAACCATCCCGAGGATAGTTAACAACAGAAAAAAAAAATAGAAAAAAAAAAAAGAAATTGTGGCGCATCATGATCGCCCATGTCTTGAAACAATTTAGATGACAGAAATTATTTGGACAACAATACAATCCATGTCATCGATCACCTGAGGTAACCATCCCGACGAAATTATCTTACTTCCGCCACAAAGAGTTTGGGGATTGCACGCAATTTCGTGACTGGTATCAATTACTATATGCATAAGTCTAGCTGGCCGGCAAAGGTCAGCTCTGGAAAATGATGATATGTAGTCCGTGCTGAACCATCAAGGTTAAGGGCGTGGTGATATTGTATAACATGATTAATATCCCTGCGAGGATACGTTCGACTAATTTCTCGTTATCCTCATCGGGCCTTGGCTTCAGGAACGAAGTCGAAGCGTGGGTTCAGCGTCTGAGTCAGCTCCATCGAGGGTAAAAAAAAAAAAAAAAAAAAAGACGTAAGAAAACATTTTTTTTTTTTTTTAAAGAGTGTCTGGCAACCATACGGAAACGACATTACAGTTTTTGAACATCTTTTCAAACTTTCCACAGGGGTTAACTTCTATATTTGAGTGCAAAAAAAACAAAAAACAAAAACAAAAAAAAACTCAAGCTCTTTGAAACGATATCTTAACTGTGCGTAATGTGCGTGTGTGGTGCAATGGATATCTGCTCTGAACGAGAAATCGGGGAACCGAGTTCGAATTCCAGTTGACTTCCTTGCATTCACTTACGCACAAATAACATTGGAAAAGGTATTAATCCGTCTCGTCCCTCCAGTTATGGGTTAAATAACAGGACAGATTGGGTTCTATAGCCTTGGCTGGCAACCAGTCTACGACAAAAAAAATAATTCAAACCTAATTATTACTATAATCTAGGCTGGATTTAGACTTTAACATTCCCTTTGCTCATAAAACTTCAGTAGCGTTCACTAGGTGTGTTCTGTCAATCCTGTGTCTATAAAATAGGTTGATATTTAGATGAAGATGCATAGAATAGGTATATTTATATCAGCATGGAACAGGCTTGCCTCCCAGAGAGTAAAACACTACGCCTGCTTGGCCTAACACTCTCAGCGGACCTCAAGTGGAATGACTACGTCGAATCCATTGCTAAATCCGCTGCTATGAAAGTCGGCTCTCTGCGCAGGGCCCGGATGTTCTATCCGCCTGAATCCATCCTGCACATATATAAATCTACCATCCACCCGTGTATTGAATACTGCTGCCACATCTGGTCGGGTGCCCTTGCTATTCTCTTCAGGGTCCTTGACAAAATACAACGGAGAATCTGTAACGTGATCGATACCGACTTGGCTGACCGCCTGCAGTCTCTCTCTCATCGGCGTGACGTGGCTTCCCTGTGCCTCTTCTATAAATACTTTCACGGCTTCTGCTCCGATGAACTTAGATCACTGGTGCCCTCTAGGTATGAATTTACACGAGTTACTAGATTAGCAACTAGGTCCCACACTTTTACAGTGAAACCGATGAAATGTAACCGCAATCTCTACTCCAATAGCTTCTTTTCTCGCACTTCCCGCCTGTGGAATTCCCTTCCGCATACTTCCTTCCCCGACGGCTACAACCTCCAGGAGTTTAAATGTAAGGTCAATAGACACCTCATAACACACTAACTCGCACCCATTCTGTGAAACACTCTTCCTATGTACCTCCTTACTCGTCTATCACCCTCTTTCTGACAGTTCCTATATGCAATCGCTCTATGTAACCCCCTGCGCTATAGTGGCAGTGGAATGCCTTGCTTGGGGTGATACGATTAAAAATAAAAAAATTAAAAATAAAAATAAAAATGACGCAAAAAAATGAATTCCTTTCCAGAAAAGACACTCCCTTTTGAGGGGCCCAACTACTCTAATTTGTTTCATATCAATTCAAAGATGTCACAATAAATTTCAAGGGGAATGACTATATAGAATCCATATCTAAATCCGCTGCTAAAAAGGTCGGTTATCTGTGTAGGGCAAGTAGGTTTTTCCTGAGTGAAACAATCCTGCACATATACAAATCTACAAATCTATTGCTTCCATATCTGGTCGGGTGCTCCTGCTATCCACCTAGGTGTCCTTGACAAAATCCAACGAAGACTGTTCTAATTGATGTTCTTTGGGTTATTTGAGTGTTTTAATTTAGTTCAAACTTTCTCGTTTGAAGTGCTTATATTTTATATTATTTTTTTCTTTCTTTGTTTTTTCATTCTTTTTTATTTTGCTCTTGTACATGCCGGACATGCATGGTTCCTTCTATCTATCTATCTATCTATCTATCTATCTATCTATCTATCTAAAAGAGTTCATATCTATCTATCTATCTATCTATCTATCTATCTATCTATCTATCTATCTCAAAGGGTTCATATCTATCTATCTATCTATCTATCTATCTATCTATCTATCTCAAAGAGTTCATATCTATCTATCTATCTATCTATCTATCTATCTATCTATCTATCTATCTACTTCATTACCTATTTTAATTCAATTACTTTTTGTTTTTTTCTATTTACCTTTTTTTCTGAATGGTGTTCTCTGCAATATTTTGCTAAAACTTGTTTAAAATTGCTTATTATATATATATATATATATATATATATATATATATATATATTGAGGGAAATAGGGAATAAATTCCAACAATATGAGATAAAATACTTGAGATACAACAAAATTACCCTACAATAAATCCGTATTTTGTTTTTTTTTAAGTATTTTTATCTCACTTACACACACACACACACACACACACACACACATATATATATATATATATATATATATATATTAAATATTAAAAAAGGATTAATTCAAAGATTTTGAATGGCCATTTTGATATGAAGATCCCCACGGGGGATAACACATCACCTCAGCAACAGAAAAATCATTTCAGAAACTATCCTTTCAGAATATATATATATATATTATAAATTATATTTTAGAACATGTACATTGCTTTTTTATATATATCCACTACAAAGGTACATTTGTTTCGACACCGAAATTTCAATGTTTCATCAGGCGGTATGTATAGGAATAGAAAGCATCTTTTCTTATATTTGGTCAGTTGTGTTTGGGGTGTTGGTCGGGGTTAGTGATAGGGGAACAAATCACGTGTATTGACAGTTGGAATTTTGAAGAAAATGGTGTGGGTAGTTAAAATGGTTGATTAATGAGTGTCTTTGATTTCTAGACAGATTTAACATTAGCAGTTAGAATGCAAGTTTTTATTATATTGTGACTAGACTATATCCTTTGGATTTCTTAGAAGAGTCCGTAAGGGGCGGGATGCTTATTTTGTACAAAATAGTTTTCTATTTAAGCAGAGTCTATATAATTAATGTAAATTTGTATATTTAATCTTAATTTTGGATTTAGGAAATAGATTTTTTCTATTAAATTTTTAATTTTTAATTAGATCACAGTTTGGAAACCGATTTTTTCTATTAAATTTTTAATTTTATTTAAATTTAAATTGTATGTCAAATTTTCCCCCCAAAAAAATTTTTATAGTATTTATCCCATTCATTTAAACCAAAAACCGCTATTTTATTTTGACGTTTCATACAACTTTCCTTGTTTCTATTGAAACAGTTTTTTTCTTTTTCCTTTTTTCCTTTCCTTTTCTTTTCTTTTCTTAGCTTACTTCCCTGTCGACCTACGCTTCCCCAATTTTCTTTTCTTCCATTTTAATTCCTTCCTTTTATTTTTAGTCTTCCCCCAACCATTTCTTTCGACCAGACAAGGCTAAATTCAATTTTTACCTCTCGGCTCAGTTAAAAAGTAGGGGTTTTCAAAAAATCTAAAAAAAGATAAAAATAGACATTTTTTTCTGTCTACTTTCTTATTAATCCCACCCCTTTAATTTTTCGTTATGAAAATTTTTTTGAACCTCCGCCGATAAAATATCTTTATTCATTTTGTTATTTGGCTTTTTGAAATAAATTCGTTGCTGATGACGCAAGACATTTCGCGTAGAAATTTCTCGTAGAAATTGCTCGTAGAAATGGCCATTCAGCGAATTTGAACACCGGAATCTGTTTTATTTTATAATTGGTTCTGTAATTTGAATATAACTTGCACTGAGCCCTCCACCTTGATCAGTTTTAATATTAATGTAATTAATATTGATTAGGATCGGGTTTTTGGGATTTACCTACCTGCTTTTCATTTTGGATTAAAATGATATATATATATATATATATATATATATATATATATATATTTGCTTCTTAGGATTGACCTGTGTCCGCTTTATATGTTCGGATATTTGTTGATTATCACATAAAAAAAAACAACTGTTCGGAGCCGAAGAAGTTAATTTAAATGGCAGTGAAATCGATTGGGATTTTGGAACATTTTTTTTCCGAGGTATGATTCTGCCATTTTTAATTCTTTGTTTAATCTATAATAGATTTCTCGACTTTAACTAAGTTGATAATTATTTTTTATATGAGCAGGTAGGCTTTCATATGACGCGGTATATACTCCCTACCTTCTTTTGAAGTAGAGGTTCATTCATTCTATCCTGTTTAGAAAGTGGTTCTCGATTTGTTTCTTCACCACAGGGCTTAATAGTGGTGTGTGTCTCAAATTTTTTTGTGGCATGTGTGGATTGATAGGAACATCTCTTCATACTAACATAACAGGTTGAAGGTTCTGTGGTTGCTTCTTTCCGACAGATAATTAGGAGCCCGAACACTTGCGTAGCGTCAAGAGAGGCGTCTCTCATCGACAGTTCGATAATTCTTTTTAATCCTATCACCCCGAGCAAGGCGGTAATGCCGCTGATGTGCAGGGGGCTACATAAGAGTAAAAATATTATATAGGAGGAGAGTGAAGAGAAAGACGAACCAGTTAGAAAGGAGCAAGAGAAGGATGGGGATGCAGGTGTGGTGACAGTTGCAAAGGTGGAGAGAAAGGAAAGGATATACAGGGTGGTGAAGAAAGAACTAGAGTCAAGTGGTTAAGAGATGGGTATTGGCATTGCATTCCTGGAGATTGTAGCCGTCAGGAAAGCAAGAATATGAAAGCGAGTTCCACAGGCGGGAAGTGCGAGAAAAGAAGCTGAAGGAGTAGAATTGTCGTGTGCATTTGGTTGATTTAACTCTTAATGGGTGGGACCAGTTGCCAGTCTGGTTGCACGAGTAAACACCTGTTGCAGGGGCACCAGTGACTTAAGTTTGTTGGCGCAGAAGCCATGAAAGTATTTACAGACAGAGGGAAGCCATATCCCGTTGGGGTCCTTGCAGTGCCATATTGCGTATAAATGAGTGTCCCTTCAAGCATCTCCGGTGGGCGTCTCTTAGGTTACACTATGCTGTAGTCTGTGCTAGTTCCTTTTTCGCAAGTTATATTTTAGAACCGACTTCTACCTTAGGCCTCACCTTCCTAAAGTAACTCATCAGGACTATAAGCAGTCAAAGACATAAAACTAAACCAGCTCAACAGAAAACACCTCACGCCTTAGCATTTCTTTCTCTAACATCCATGGTATTCGTTACCAACTTTTGCAGCGTGGAATTTTTCTCTTTGAAAAGTACCAGGATATTCTAGCTCTCCGTGAAACTAAACTTCCTCTCTTTATTGGGGACTCAAATGTCCAAATTCATTACCTGGGATTTTATGTCCGTGGATATCTTCCGCTGGCTAGGAAACACTGTCTTGAATCTCCAAACGACTTTTATGTCTTCGCCTAAAGCTCAGTCAACTATCGCTTCTTTCTCTACCGCCGGTAGACACCACTTCCGTTTACTTGCTTCCACGATGGCTACAACCTTCAAATATTTAAATGCAACGTCAGATGTTACCTTCTATCTTCTTGAATCCCATTCTTCTCTTACCCTTTCCTAAATCCTCCTTGTAACCTGTCTTTTCTGCCCTTGTAACCCCCTGCGCAGTAGTAACGGTCCTGCCTTGCTTGGGGTGAAATGATTAAAAATATCTCAACCGTTATAAACAGCTAGACTAGCTCGTTTAACGTTATCCATCATAGAGTTGCCAAAAATTATTTACTATGCTAACTTTTGGCACTAGGACACAAAAATGGATCACCTAGTAAGCAACACACTCATTACGCAATGGTAATTATAAACTAGACTATCTCGTTAACCATTACCCAGCTTTATAGTTGTTTTGGGATAAGCCCATAATAAAGCCCACCGCAATGAGGTAAAAAAAAACTCATTGATGATCTTGAACCAGACTGTGTTATTAAACATTGCGACATGCCGTGACAATTTTTCGATATTTATCAGGATGAATCACTCAGTGAGAAACAAACTCTCAACTCAGTTCAAAATACACTAGCTTTCGGGCTTTTAGCTACACACAGAGTTGCTAAAAGTTTTATTCATTTTAATCTTTTAATCAATTCCCTTCCCCACGAGAAAGGCAATAATGTCACTAAGATGTAAGTGATTCTTCTTCTTCTATGTGCCCTATCCTTTTACTACTTAGGCGATCATGGCTTTCCACGTCTCCCTATCCCTGGTGGCTCTTAATATGTTCTCTCCTTTTATTGCACACAGCCCCCGTTCCGTCATCCACCTGATCAGGCCCTTCTAATATATTATCCGCTGTCTTCCTCTGTCTCTTTTTCCTTCTATCTGGCCTGTCAGTATCAGGTTCTCCAAGCCCTCCTTCCTCAGGAACTTCAGTTGTCTCTTCCGGATGATCCCTATTAGTTTTCTTTTCAATGCCATTCTTTCGAAAAACCTCATCATTGCTCACATGTTCTGTCCATTATATCCGCAGCGTCCTTCTGTAAAACCACATTTCAGCTGCTTCAAGTCTTTTCCTCGTTTTCGATGATATTGTCCAGCATTCACTGCCACATTGAAGAACTCTGCGGTAGACTGGTTGCCAGACAATTCTGACTGAGCAGAAATTTGTCCGGCAGTAGGTTGCCATTACATTCTGCGGTAGATTGGTTGCCTACCAAGGCTGTAGAACTCAATCTGTCCTGTTATTTAACCCATAACTGGAAGGAAGAGACGGATTAATACCTTTCCCGAGGGTATTTGCGCGTAAGTGAATGCAATGAAGTCAACTGGAATTCGAAATCGGGTCTCCGATTTCTCGTTCCGAGCCGATATCGACTGGTCCACCACGCACATCACATAGAAATCTAGCACTCTGTTTTTAGGGAAATTTTAGTACTGTGGCTTTGTACTTTACTCAGCTTCTGGAACGCGTTCTTTGCGATGTCAATTCGCCTTCGGATCTTTGTGTCGCACTTTCCCTCTCCTGTTAGAACACTTCTTAGTAATTAAAATTTTTGTACCTACTTGATTTTAGTATCCCCCACCTGTATTTGGCGTTTTGGGCTGCCCTTTCTGTTGATGACAATGCATTCAGTTTTCTTGCACTTTATTTGTAGTTCTTTTTTGTCACTCTCTTCAGCTACCTTCTGTAGGAGGTCTTGTAGTTTTCTTTCCATGTCTGCTATAAGCACTGTATCATCTGCGTACCTTATGTTGTTCAAATTGCGGCCTTCGATAACGAATACTGGCATAAGTTGAATAGATCCGGTCTAACTATCGTATTGATATATATCCCTTTACGGGACATATCACTTCTGTAGGAGGTCTTGTAGTTTCCTTTTCGTGTCTGCTATCAGCACTGTATCATCTGCGTACCTTATGTTGTTCAAATTGCGGCCTTCGATAACGAATACTGGCATAAGTTGAATAGATCCGGTCTAACTATCCTAAACTGCAGGACACTGCATACGATGATTACGTCTACGTACTAGATTGACCTAACCAGTTACATTTGCCTTAACCACTTCACAACCTCGTATTTATATATATCCCTTTCCGGGACATATCACTTCTGTAGGAGGTCTTGTAGTTTCCTTTCCGTGTCTGCTATCAGCACTGGATCATCTGCGTACCTTATGTTGTTCAAATTGTGGCCTCTGATAACAAATCCTGGTGTAGCATTTATAGTCCTCAAAATATTCTCGCTGTACAAGTTGAAGAGATCCGGTGAAAAGACACCTCCTTGTCTTACGCCCCTTTCTATCTTTGTGAATCTGCTGAAATCGTTACCTATCCGTATGCAGGCAGTTTGCTGCCAGTAGAGAATCTTTATTACTCTGATGTCTTTCACAAAAAGGTACCGGTTTCAGGTTTTAAAAAAATTAAAAATACATATGGATTTTCCGGATTGATTTTGATGAAACAAATTTTCCATTGCTAAAATAGTGTATTCGAATTGACAAAAATTGACATGTTCAGTTTCAATATTATGGAAATTCAATACCATTACCTCAGTGATTTGTGAATAGACACAATGCTAAACTTACAACTTTTAGTATGTTAGAAAATTGTCGCACTTTTCGTCTCCTGTTAGAACACTTCCTAGTTATTTAAACCTTTGTACTTGGTTGATTCTAGTATCCCCAACCTGTATTTGGCCTTTTTTGGAGTGAAAAAGAATGAAACACACTTTAGAAGACAATGACAACCCAATCCTAAACTGGAAACAAGGAATAAACCTCTACTCCTGTTCCAAAGACCCTGGAGAAATGTGAATCAGGCAATTAGCTCATCTATTTACTACTATCAGAGAAAAAATAAATAATAAATACACTTTCAGATTTCAGTCACAAAGTCTCGAGTACAGGGCACCCAGTGAGGAACAAGCACACTACTCAATGCTGATGATCAATCAGACTATCTCGTTGACCATTACGCTAGATGAGCTTAATTCAGGTTTGGTAAAAGATTGGCTTGGAAGGAGAATTCTAGGAGCGAATGACCTTGGGAAATGTATTAATCCGTTTCTTCCCTCCAGTTATCGGTTAAATAACAGGACAGATTGGGCTCTACAGCCTTGGTAGGCAACCAATCTACCGCAGAATGTAATGGCAACCTACTGCCGGATAAATTTCTGCTCAGTCAGAATTGTCTCTTTCGAGACATGATCACCCAAACGTGTATCACGAATGACACTTGACTAGAAATAAAAGGTCACAAAGTTCCCTCATCAGTCGTGATGTTTCAACCACTTTAGGTCACTGTTCATCAATTTTCTGTTTAATCATATCACCCCGAGCAAGGCGGTAACGCCACTGATGTGCAGGGGGCTACGTAAGAGTGAAAAGATTTGAAAAGAGAAAGCCGGAAACCACATCCTAAACAGGGAACAAGGGATGAGCCTCTTCACTTGTTTAATAGACGTGGGTGGAGTGTGAACCGGGCGATAGTTTAGTCTATCTACTCCAATCGCACTGAGGCACCGAAAATGATTGTCTAAGCTTAGCTTTGGTCCAATGTCACAAGTATAGGACACACGGTGTGGTACATGCTCTATACTAAGAAGTAATGTTTAACTAGACTAACTCGCCGGCTATTAGCATACACCGATGTGTCAAATATTTTGTTAAGCTTATCTTACATATTTACATAGTATAGACTATTGGCCTCATCATTATAGTCATTATTACGAAGTTTCGGGTGTTGTACGCCCCGGTATTCTTCAGGTGCTTGAAATTTCGAAGCGAACCCATTATTACGTTATTATAAAGAGTTGTGAGTTCAATACCAGACGACAGCAGTAGTGAACAAATAACTAAGAGAATTAAGTTAAAGGGAGATAACTACATGGATACCAGAAGTGTTATTGCACATAGAATGTGAATGATATACCCCAGTGATCGTAATAAAGGGTTCGGTTCGAAATTCCTAGCACCTGAAGAAGGCCGGAGCGTACAGTGGCCGAAACCTCCTAATAATGGCAATAAAGATGTGGACAATAATTCGAACAATGTAAATAGTGTAAATACTACCGCATCTCAGAAGTATAGACAAATACTGAGCTTGTATTCGTTTTGACAGAGAGCCGCACCATGGGACACCCAGTGCGAAGCAAACTTACAAACCGATAGTAAGAGTATTAATTGTCAACCAGATCAAACCTTACCCCATGTCGACGTACCCCTTTTCAGTTTTATATTCTACGCCTCATACACAAAAAAAGAACATAATTTTGTCTGACATTTTTTCATATTGTTGTGTCAAAGATTTCATAGATAAAATTTTTACAATTATTTCTCTCGGGTGGAAATTACTCATGGGATTTTATTTTTTCTTTTCGGGACGAGAAACATCTTTTTTTAAAAAGAGAGTCTATGTTGTCTTTTGTATCTAAACTTATTTATAAATAGAACTTTGTCTGTGTATGTGTGTATGTGTGTGTGTGTGTGTGTGTGTGTGTGTGTGTGTGTGTGTCCGTTACCTATAAACTCAGAAACGGCTGAACCGATTTTCTTGAAAATTTACACAGTTGTACTATAAGCGTCTGCGAGTGTTCTTAGCTAGGTTTTGTGTCGAGGTACCCCCGATAAATATCAAAAATCCATAATCCAAAAATCAGGTTATAGAAGGAGTGGTCCGATTTTAATCAAATTTGATACACTCATAGACAAGGACATAAGAAACGATATTCAGAAGTTTCAATGTTGCAGTTCTTACAATAGTACAGAAAATCTATAATATATATATAAAGGCAAGATGTTTTTGTGTGTGTCTGTTTATCTGTCTGTATGTCCTTTATACAAATTCACAATTTTTATCCGATTCTCACCAAATTTCACATAAACATTCTTGAGGCTAAGTCTGAGCTCCAGGGCCATACAGTTCTTACAATAGTGCAGAAAATCGATAATATATATATGTAGAAAAGGCAAGATGTTTTTTTGTGAGTGTGTGTCTATTTATCTGCCTGTATGTCTGTATTTTTTCAGCCTTTTTATTTTAGTTTTTGCTTCGGGTTTGGCCCCTAAGTAGATATAATTGTAGTTCTTAGTCTCAGCCATGATACCATTTACTCAGAGGGCTTATTTAGCCTTCAGAATTCAGTTTACGACGAAAAAATTCAGTTTACGACGAAAAAAACTTATTTGATATCGATACCAGGAAATCAAAATTTGACTTATATCCATTCATTTTTCTTTCAGTCTACGGTTTCGCTTTAACTGGAAACAACTATTGTTTTTTAGTCTTTCGTACCAACGTTCAAAGAGTCTGAGCTCCAGGACCATGGATTAGTTTTAAAGCTTTCATTACACCCGAGCAACGCCGGGCTATACTGCTAGTTTTAAATAATCTAAAAATGATTTGAAATTGAATGACTTTTCACTTAACGACCCGGTTCCGTTCCTCCGAAATTCTGGACGCTAAACGGGCTGGTTGCTAAGCGAGAAGACGCAATTAAATTTCAGTACGTTTATTAAACGTTATTTCAGGAATGCTCCACGTGCTATTGATTTGTTTATACAGTACAGTTTTGTACTAAGCAGTACAGATGATATGCAAAAAGGCATACCACGTAGCTAGGATCCATCACCGAGAAAAAACAAACAAAAAAATTCATACACTGATGTCGCGAACAGTGGAACAACAACGTGTGGATGCACCCAGAGAAACAGCAAGCAAAGAAAGCCTGATCATAGATCTGATAAAAGCCGTTAAATGAAGAAGGACTCATACGACTGGCCAAGGGAACCAAAATTACGGTCAAGAAAACCAAAGTTGACCACACGAACATCCAGGCTAGCTTCTGCAAGCTCACATACAAAATCAGAGAGCTTACGGCCTATCACGTTGAATACACCGGTTCTCGCTCGATCAGCGAAGTTAAGCAACCTTGAGCTTGGTCAGTACTTAGATGGATGACCGCTTGGGAATACCAGGTGCTGTCAAGCGTTTAGTGACAGATGTGCATTGTGGTTCAGTGGATATCGGCTTGGAAAGAGAAATCGGTGGGCCGAGTTCGAATTCCAGTTGAATACCCTGCATTCACTTAAGTTCTGGTACTTTTGGGAAAGGTATTAATCCGTCCCTTCCCTCCAGTTATGGGTTAAATAACAAGGGTAGGACTTGGGGACCCTGCCCTTAAAAACAAATCCGATTGAACATTAATACTCGAAAAAGAAAAAGTATTACTAGCTACAAAACTCATATAAACACAACAATAAATTGTAGAAAAGAAAAGGTATTATCTGCAATAAATAAAATTTAGTTGGCATTAAATGACCCGCCGAGGTTGATATGCCATAAAAATAAAACAGCCAACATCATTTCTGGGGATGCCTAATAATTATGGCCGGTAGTGTATATTAAAAGACATTTTGTGACAGGAGCGGATAGGTTGGCCTATCTTCGGTTGGTATTCCTCTCCTGTGTTTTGAATGTGTAGAGAGTTATTCCTTGTTTCCTGTTTAGGATTGGGTTTCCCAATTCTTCTAAAGTCTACTTCAACTCTATACTTCTAATGATTACTGCATATTCATTTGAACAGGCGTAGAGGTTTATTCCTTGTTTCCTGTTTAGGATTCGATTTCCAGTTCCTTCTAAAGTCTACTTCAACTATATACTTCTAATAATTCCTGCATATTAATTTGAACAGGCGTAGAGGTTTATTCCTTGTTTCCTGTTTAGGATTCGATTTCCAGTTCCTTCTAAAGTCTACTTCAACTATATACTTCTAATAATTCCTGCATATTAATTTGAACAGGCGTAGAGGTTTATTCCTTGTTTCCTGTTTAGGATTCGATTTCCAGTTCCTTCTAAAGTCTACTTCAACTATATACTTCTAATAATTCCTGCATATTAATTTGAACAGGTGTAGAGGTTTATTCCTTGTTTCCTGTTTAGGATTCGATTTTCAGTTCCTTCTAAAGTCTACTTCAACTCTATACTTCTAATAATTCCTGCATATTAATTTGAACAGGCGTAGAGGTTTATTCCTTGTTTCCTGTTTAGGATTCGATTTCCAGTTCCTTCTAAAGTCTACTTCAACTCTATACTTCTAATAATTCCTGCATATTAATTTGAACAGGCGTAGAGGTTTATTCCTTGTTTCCTGTTTAGGATTCGATTTCCAGTTCCTTCTAAAGTCTACTTCAACTCTATACTTCTAATAATTCCTGCATATTAATTTGAACAGGCGTAGAGGTTTATTCCTTGTTTCCTGTTTAGGATTCGATTTTCAGTTCCTTCTAAAGTCTACTTCAACTATATACATCTAATGAATCCTTCATATTCATTTCAACAGGCGTAGAGGTTTATTCCTTGTTTCCAGTTGAAGATTGAGTTTCCCGTTCCTTCTAAAGACTACTTCAACTCTATACTTCTACTGTCTCCTGCATATTCATTTGAACAGGCGTAGTGGTTTATTCCTTGTTTCCTGTTTAGGATTGGGTTTCCGGTTTCTTCTAAAGTCTGCTTCAACTCTATACTTCTAATGACTCCTGCTCATTCATTTGAACAGGCGTAATGGTTTATTCCTTGTTTCCTGTTTAGCATTGGGTTTCTCGTTCGTTTTTAAGTCTTTTTAGTCTTAAGTAACCCCTTGCGTCTCAATGGCATTATTGTCTTTCTTTTGGTGAATTGATTAAAAAATTAATTTGGGAAAGAGCCATCGTAAAATAAATAGCGGATTTATGGGACGATATAAAGAAAAAAAAATGAATGAACGAATGAAAAAGACAAAAAGGAAAAAAAAGCGACAGAAAGAAAGAAAAACAGAAATAAAGAAAGAGAAGATTGAAAAAAAAAACGAACGATGTAATTTTTTTTTTAATCATATCACCCCGAGCAAGGCGATAACGCCACTGATGTGCAGGGGGCTACGTAAGAGTGAAAAGATTGGAAAAGAGAAAACCGGAGACCACATCCTAAGCAGGGAACAAGCGATGAGCCTCTTCACCTGTTCAATAGACATGGGTGGAGTGTGAACCGGGCAATAGGTTAGTCTATCTACTCCAATTGATACCAAAAATTACTGGAAAACAGAATGGAAAAGGAAGAAAGTGTACCGGAAAAATAGAAATATTGAATAAAAGAAAAATTAAGAACGAATGAAGTACAAAAAAAAAAAAAAACTAAAAGGAAGTAGAAGGAACAATAAAAGTTGAAAAAATATTCAACGTTATGAAAGATCGTTGGACAGAAATACGAAAGGTCTAAATAAAAAGAAAAGAATTCATGAATTTAAAAAGACAGAAAAAAGAAATATTCATAAAAAATGGAAGAAAAATTATAACGAAATAAAGAAGAATGAAGGAAATAAAAAGAAGGAAATATTTGATAAAAAGAAAGAAAATGAATAAAAATCAATGATGTACAAAGAAAGAAAGAAAGAAAGAAAGAAAGAAAGAAAGAAAGAAAGATTTAATAAAAATATATGTAGTTAAATAAGTCTGGTAAGAATGAAAGAAAGAAGGATTTGATAAAAACAAAAAAATATAAAAGCTTTGATAAAGAAAGAAAGAAAGAAAGAAAGAAAGAAAGAAAGATTTAATAAAAATATATGTAGTTAAATAAGTCTGGTAAGAATGAAAGAAAGAAGGATTTGATAAAAACAAAAAAATATAAAAGCTTTGATAAAGAAAGAAAGAAAGAAAGAAAAAAAAGAAAGAAAGAATGGTGGTTCAGAAAGAAATCGAAGATATGGTAAATCAGGATATGATGAGAAAGAAAGAAAGAAAGAAAGAAAGAAAGAAAGAAAGAAAGAAATCAATAGAGAATGATAGTAGGAAAGACTGAAAGAAGTAAGAAAGAAAGAAAGCCTGAAAGAAAGAAAGAAAGCCTGAAAGAAAGTCAGAAAAAATATGAAAGAAAGAATGTCAGAAAAAAGTAAAAAATGAAAAAGAAAGAAAGTAGGAAAAAAGAAAGAAAGAAAGAAAGGATTTAAAGAAATCAAAAAAGAAAAACAAAAGAAAGAAAGAAAGAAAGAAAGAAAGAAAGAAAGAAATAGAGAAATAGAAAATGAAGGAAGGAAAGACAGAAACAAGTAAGAAAGATAAAAATTAAGATAGACAGAAAGCCTGAAAGAAAGAAAATAAGAAAGAATGCAAGTGAAAAAGTAATAAAAGTAAAAAGAAAGAAAGAAAGAAATTAAATAAAAAAAACAAAAAAGAAAGAAAGATAATTCAGAAGGAAATAAAAGATATGGTAAATAAGGATATGATAAGAAAGAAAGAAAGAAAGAAAGAAATAAAGAAAAAAGAAAGAAAGTAATAAAGAAAGAAGGAAGGAAAGACAGAAAGAAGAAAGATAGAAAAGAAGAAAGAGAGAAAGCTTGAAAGAAAGAAAATAAGGAAGAAAGTCAGAAAGAAAATATAAAAGAAAGTGTGTCAGAAAAAAGTAAAAAAGAAAGAAAGAAAGAAAGAAAGAAAGAAAGAAAGAAAGAAAAGAAAAAAAGAAAAAAGAATGAAATAAAGAAGGAGAATATTTATGAAATTGTCTTATAATTTCTGGTGTCAAACAGCCGTAAGGGAATCTGATGTCTGATCGAAGCTATTTTCCTGTTGAAACTGTCCAATTAAGAATATCATTTGTGTCGCCTTCTAGACGAACAAGACAATTTATTTCCATATGTGGTTTTTTATTTCATCTTTTTCTTTTTCAAAAATGCTTTGTCGGATGACAAAGAATATGAGATAGAAAATTGAACAGTAAATAAAGATTGTTTCAGAGTGGGGAGGGATTCTTTAGCGATTGGCGACGCACGTAACCCCGTATCAAATATGATCGCCGTTCGAACTACCATAAAACACCAAGAGTGTTGATGTTCAAGGCGAACTGAACCACACTATTTAGATATATTTTACTCCACATTACGACCATATTACGGTGAAACACCAGTTCCCGTACGATTACAGAAGTTAAGCAACGTCGAACCTGATCAGTACCTAGATGAGTAACCGCTTAGGAAGACCAAATACGAAGAGCTGTCAACTTGCTAATGGCGTAATTGATAACTGCTCGGAATTTGTAATCAGAGAGCCGAGTTCGAATTCTAGCTAGGTTTGTTATTTTCACTTAAACACAAATATTCTTAGCTATGAATTTAATGCTTCTCCGCCCTAAGAGCTACGGGTTAAGTAGTAAGACTGTTATTACTAAATTTTTATTGTCACAAAAAATTCGTATAATGTAAAAAAATTATTGTCTTTAGATAAGGGTAAATGGTCGATAAACTGTCAGTTAAGTGCCATACGTGATACACGCTTGGGTGATCATGTCTCGAAAAAGACTTGACTGACTGAGCAGAAGATTATCCCGCGGTAGGTTGCGATTGCTTTCTGCGGTAGATTGGTTGCCAGCCAAGGCTATAGAACCGAATCTGTGCTGTTATTTAACCCATAACTGGAGGGAATAGACGGATTAGTACCTTTCCCAAGGGTATTTGTGCGTAAGTGAATGCAAAGAATTCAACTGAAATTCGAACTCGCCACCCCGATTTCTCGTTTCACCTCAGAAAGTTAAAACCCCCTATGTTATGGCGAGCCATAGTCATTCCACATTTATACAAGTTTTGGGTAAGTAAATTATTTATTTATCCTTATGTTCTTCTTATTTTCTTGTCTGGATATAAATTGTCTAGAAACGAGTCGGTCCATGCAATAAAAAATGACGACACAATATTTATATCGATATCGTCTAAAAATGTGGTTCCCAAACTTTATTCTGTCATTTACCCCTACATCCAGTTCAACCATCTAAATTTCCCCCTTCATGTGTATGAGAGAAAGAGCAGTTAAAACAAACTGAGACTATTTACTAATTTATTTTTCAAATGTACAAATATACTGATAAACTTATAGTTACAGAGCAAAATTGACAGAGAGCAGTTAGTAACAACTAAGCGTAGCTATAGAGAGCGGTTAGTAACAAATAAAAGAACTTTTGTTTGCTCTTCTACTTCAGAATTAAATTTTGTGCGAAAGGTGATACTGCTTCTTGTGCACCAGTGTATCAATATCAGGGTTAGTTTTGGCAAGGGCGCAACGTATGTCACATTCCACCTCCAGTCGGTCTCTCTCTCTCTCTCTCTCTCTCTCTCTCTCTCTCTCTCTCTTTCTCTCTTTCTCTCTCTTTCTCTCAGACATGTGAAAATCCATCTGGGATTTTTTTATTTAGTAGGTAGTGTAATTATTTCCCCCTGGTATCTTCAAATTTCCCCCCCAGGGGAAAATTTCTCCCAGTTTGGTAATCGCTGGTCTAAAATACTGCAACATATATACTGATACACTAACTTTTGAAAGAAAAATATGCCCTGAAAGGGACAGGAGTTGGGAAATGTCATTCAGTATTGACTTAGAACACTCTTAGTTACTGGCGTATCTTTACATGGTCTATCACACGCTTAAAGTTTTCTTCTACCATAGATCAGTGGTAGAATCGCAGACTGACGTCAATTAAGTCGGGTTTCAATCTGTTGTGGAGTAGTTTTCGCACTGAAGATTATAATCGTGCCATGTCGGTTGCTAATCGATTTAACGCACCCAAAATGTTAGGAACTTGGTAATCTTCCACAGGAAAGCTGACTCCTTAGTATTCGGCTAACTGCCGACTAATATCAACTGCCTGGTAGTTCTACTGAACTCCAATATAACTCTAAAGATTTCCTACGAACTTCCCAAGAACGTCTCAAGAACTTCATTATTTATTGTACAGAAGTACAAATGTGGCACAAGGCCTAATACGGGGATGGGGAAGGCTGGTCTTCAACTGTCCTAATTTAACTTAGCTATTCACTTTCGTTGACCCTGACACGCTTACAATAACCTTTCACCTAAAACCACATTTTTACTTACCATTCTTACCACGTCCACCATAATACCTCAGGTTCTCTATGTAGTCCTACTTAACTCCCATATGTACAATTTTCAGTGGAGGGCATGGGCAGAAAATAACAACATTTAAAATTCCCCAATGATTTTATACAATGAAAGTAATATATGTACAAGAAACTAAACAAAATCGTATTAGTAATAAAAGCCCCCCACTACTCTAATATTGTGACAGCAAAATCACTTCCCCGGACGAAATATAATGCGCGGCTTTAGGAATATAATAATCTCACTTATCCGATCAGCAATCACTCACACAATCACTCACACATTTAAACATCATAACAAAAACGAAAAGCACACTTGAAAAATAACGAAAGTCGCCACGCATCCACCGGAGAACTAACATTGTTGAACACCTAAAGTGGGAAGGGATGGGGGATTAAACGAAAGGAAAACTGGGGACAAAAAGAAAAAATGGGCCAATGAGCAATCATAACCTAGCTAAGTTAACATTGAAGCAAACAACAGAAAAATCAAACTTTCCCTACACTAACCTAACAGGGACGGGGTGCACATGTTCTGCCCAGCACACCCAATATCCTGATGCCTAACCGGCATCAAACAACCACTCCAGGTCAGCACCTTTCACTCGACAGAATCGCGCAAGACTCACCCACCTTTTGCCAAATTCAGATGGAGTGAGTCGTTTCCTTTCCGTCCTGATCTTGACTTTAAGCTGATGCTTAAAGAACAAGATCAGTTGGGAAGAGGTAAACTTCTCATCACCATAGAATTCCTTCTGTCGCGTCGTCCAAATCACGATTCGCATAACACCTAATAAGCAAAAGAGCACATAGTGCTCAGCCCTAGATAACGGAGGTACGACATTGCTACAAACAGAACTAGCCTCAAGGACAAAGAACTTTCCACGCAGCATACGAACCATGAGGTCTTCAAGAAACTTACACAACGGAGCAACAACACTGCAGTGGAAGAAGGCATGATCGACGGTTTCCGTCGTCAGCCCACAACGCACGCAGGTTGATTTTGGTGTTAGGCCCGCTGCATGAAGCCTCTTGCCTACCCAGAGAGCCTTTCGAATCATCAGCCAGGTGAGTGATGCCTCATCGTTAGTGAGACATTTCAACCCAGGCGCCCAAGGCCATATGGAGCGAGCCTCCTGCTTCGTAAGCCCGAGCTCGCCAATCAGTTCATCTTGAACGGCCCCCCTAACTAAAACCCGATATAATGCCCTAAGAGACAACGATTGGGCGTTGGAGAGGCCATCCGTAGCCCGCAAGAGAAACTGGAGAGCCAAACGACATTCTTTATAGAAGGAGCACTCGCCACGAGGAGTACGGCCGGCCTCCTCCTCCGACAAATGCACACTTCTCAGGGATGGAAAGTTTTTATGGACGTCCTCTTGAACGAGGGCGCCGTTCTCATCCTCCAGCATACACATTCGATCCAGGAATCTAATGCGAAGCGTGTGTTGACGAATCTCAACGCTAGGCATGCCCAGACCGCCCTCAGATGGATGCAGGCAACAGATCTCGCGACGTACCTTGGGAGACTTGCCTTCTCCCCAAAGGAAGGAGAACAAGAACTGAATTAAACCCAAACGAATGGCACACGGGAGAGGAAGTACCGAGAGTCGGTAAAGGAGAATCGGGTAGATGTGCGAGGCACATACTTCCGCCCTCCCCTTTAAGGAGAGCCTCCTCCGAGTCCACAGACGAACTGCGCCCTCGGCCTTCTCTCGAACCTCCGACCAATTCATTTCCAACTGGAGATCAGGACCGAAAAAGACGCCGAGAATCTTGATCGGCCCGTCCGTCCAGAGGAAAGGTCCGGGAAGAGAAACTCCCTTCCACGAACCCAATCGCAAGCCAACAGACTTATCGCGATTGATCTTGGCCCCTGTCACCGTCTCATAACATCTGATTTCTTTGCTGACTTCGTCAATCTCGGCTTTGCTCGACACAAAAACCGAAACGTCGTCAGCATAGGCGGAGTACCTGGCCGAGGTGGTAGCACCAGGTACGGAAATTCCGCGAAGGACCGGATTCGCCTTTAACTTGCGAAGGAATGGCTCCAACGCAAGAACGTACAGCAAAGGCGAAAGTGGACAACCTTGACGAATGGAGCGAGATAAAGTGAAGGGCTTCGATCTTACCCCATTCACTTCCACCAGCGCACCGGGGGACTCATACAGCAGTCGGATCCAGGAGCGAAAGTACGGCCCGAAACCGGCGGCGGAAAGGACAGACTCCAAGAAACGATGGTCAACCCTATCGAAAGCCTTGGACTGATCCAAATTGATCAGCGCGGCTTCGGTGTCGGTTTTCTCGATGATCAGGCGTACCAAATGAAGGCTGTCCTGAATAGTCCTGCCCTTCACAGCACAAGTCTGCTCGGGGCCAATCAGACTAGAGAGGACAGCCTGCAAACGGCCGGCCAAGATCTTGGCAAAAATCTTTAAGTCAGTATTTAACATCGTTAAAGGCCGATAATTATCTATGCCACCCCCACCGCTCTTGCTCTTGCGAAGCAACTTGATTACACCCCTGGTGAAGCGACGAGGTATAGACCCCTGCTTCATCCAGTTGTTATAAACAAGAGCCAGCAGAGGAACAAGAACGGACGACTGCCTCAAGTACAGTTCGTAGGGAAAACCATCCAAACCTGGAGTTTTGTCCCGGCCAACCAATTTCAGCGCATCCCAGATTTCCGACTCTGTTATGGGCCCCTCGCACCTAGCCGCTTCAGCCGCCTCGAGGCGGGGAAAGTCAGCCAAATAGGTGTCGAACTGAGCAGAGCTCAGACCGGGCTCCCTGGTGAAAAGATCCTGGAAGTAATCCCGAAAAGCTCCACATATACCCACGTCTGTAGTCACGGTACGACCATCCGGCAATGTGATGTCCTTGATATGCCGATTGGCTGCTTGCCTAGCTTCCTCTGCACGCAATTCTGCGGCCATATTCGTTGCCTCAGAAGACATTCTTTTTAACCTAGCCCTAACTACCAGAGCTTGATCCTTCTTGATAGCCAAGGAGGCCAGCTCGGCCCTAGCTAAGGCTACGTCCCCACTATTACGGGATTTAACTGCCCGATCAACTTTTTTCTCTAACGTCGATTGCGCCGCTAAATTAGCTAAGTTGAGCCGACGGCTATAGTCGGCAGCAAACGACCTAATTTTGGATTTAAGTGTATCCCACCACTTATTCCCAACCACAGCCCCCGTCAGTTCCCGCTTTAGTGTTAGTAAAAGCTGGTGCTGGAAATCTTGGCTATCAAATAATGACGCGTTCAATTTCCAGTAGCCAGCCAACTTAACCTTAGGCTTATCTAAGTTTACACGAACCCGGACGAGCCTATGATCCGTGTAAACTATGGAATGGAAACTTGGACAACCTAAGAGCCCTACGTCGACTCTCCTAACTAGGACTCGGTCGAGGTAGCTTGCGCGTACCTTCGAATCCGAGCTGCCCCTATTAGTCCAAGTCCACACTACCTCCCGGGGGTGTTCATTTCGGTATTTATCGACAAGATCATTCCTGTCGATAAATTCCCGAAACGGTTTCACATCCGGGTTGTTAGTACCCGATCTTTCTCCTATACGATCCTTCTCAGGGTCAAGGACGGCATTCCAATCCCCCGCTAAAATTACCCGCCTCGATGTTCCAAAGAACGACTCGAGCTGCCGAAACAAAGCAGGACGCTCCGCATGGACATTGGGCGCATAAACCCCAATGAGGCGAAAAGACTTCTCCTTTATGGTAATATCCAGCACACAAATCCTGCCCGCTGGATCCGCGAAGACAAGCGTACACGCCGCACCCAAAGACTTGCTCACTAGCCAGGAAACACCTCTAGAACGACCATCAAAACATGCTGAATAGAGATCGTAATCCCTAGACAGTATGCCCTCATAGTCGCCAGCTAAAACCGGGTTTCCTGCAGACAACAAACATCCACCCCGAGGCGCTGGAGGTCATGAAGGAGTCTCACCCTCCGAGACTCTGACCTCAGCCCCCGGGCATTCACGCTTGCTAACCAGAGAGCCATTATGATACGTAATTAGGGTTGGGGTCCTGGACAGAACATGGTCGGGGAAAGGATGCCGACAGCCTCTCCCATTGACCCATGGCCCATCTCATTCTTGATGGTGCCGTCAGAGGAGATGCCGCCAACATCCCAGGGAAAGGTTAGTTTTAGTGCCCTATAGAGGAGGGGTGAACTAAAACCGGGACCCGTCCAGAACAGAATTTTTCAAGGTTAGTGAGTTTCTCTGATTTTGTTGTGATGATGGGTGGAATCATAGGAATTGCTTTGGCAGCCTCCTCTACCATGCCCCAAGTCTGTCGCGCCCCTGACCCAGTGCGAATGACTGTTAATAGTCTCTGAGCTTTGGGGAAATTTCTTGGTAGTTCGATATCTTTCTCACTACACTTTTTCATCGACAAAAGAGCCTTCAGCTGCTTTATTCTATTCCCGAAATTCTTGGCTCTTTCAGCCTGGGCCGGGGAGATGCGGCAGATGTCCTCCCCTTGCCTGTATGGCAGCTTTGTTGGTTTTTTCTTTTGGGCCTCCATATCTTCTGAGGAAAGACTTCTTTGTCTTTTGGATGGAGGGGGCATCTGTTTCGGGGGAGAGGGACAGGGAGAGAGGCATGGAGAAACACGAAAATAGTTGATGATTGGGCTGGGGTCTCGACTACGAGGGGACGGTTTACGGGGAGTGGGTTGAGAGGAATGAATTTTTTTGCCCGATTTTTTCTTTTGAGGGGAGGACGGGGCAGAGGCCGAGGGGCGAGGTGGACGTTGAGCCAGTTGATTCTTCAACTCCTCTGATGGGCGAAAAGGCCGTTTTTCTAGTTGTTTCTTTAGCTCTTTTATCTTCTGCGTCTTCTCATACCCTGGGTCGAATGCTTTCTTTAGCTCTTCAAGATTCGGAGCCGACCAGGCCGAGGCATCGCCCTTCTTGCTGGTGGAGGGAGTGGGGCTGTTCGTGCCTTTAGTCTTTGGGGTCTCCGGGGACCGAGGTTCCGCAGCTTGGCGCTTCCCCCTGGCCCTGCCAACAACCAGCCACTCCCCCTTTTCCTTCTCCGAGGCTGCACTAGCAGTTGGCGAAGGTTTTTCGGGGGTGAGGGAACTTTTTTGTTCCCAACCGGGGTAACTGCCGCACCGGTCCTGGGTATTGGCATGCCCACTACGGGCGAGACGGATGTAACAGGAGCGGCCAGAGGGGCATTTTGGTCGATTGGAGCCTGGCTTCCAGAGGCCTTCTTCTCTGGGCAGGAGGAGGAGAGGTGACCAGTCTCTCCACACCTCCAGCATTTTGGTTTGCGGCCGGACACCATCACCGGCAAGCTCAGGCCCCCTACGTCAAGACAGTTGGGGATGGTCTTGAAGGTCTCCTGGTCGATCATCATATCGAAAGACCATCCCCCGTTCAGGTCATCGCAGGAGGCATCTAAAATTTGGCCAAACTGCGAAAAGTAGGCAGCCAGATGCTCCCCGATGACCTGAGGAGGAACCTCATACACTGCTACCTTGGTCCTTTGTTTGCCATCGTACATAATTCTAAATATAAGCTCTTTTGTAGATATGTCTTCAATCGCCAATTTTAGGCACTCTTCTGGCGTAGGTAGTAGTATGTCCCACAAGAAGAAGCGCGCCCCTTTAATTATTCTTAAGGGCTTATACCCCTTTGACTGCAGTGTTTTCAACACTGTGTCTTTCGTGCTGCGACAAATTTTGCGCGTACGCTTGTCCACCACGAAGACTGACACTATTCTTTTTTCAATCTTCTTTAATTCTTGGGGATCCTCCAAGAGCCCACCTTCTACGACAAGGTGTGCGTAGCTCTTAGCTCTCTCCAAGAACTCCGTCAGATTGATCTTGACTTTCGGAGGGGACTTCCAGCCACAGGGCGATTCCCCGGCCTCAGCATCTTTCATTGTCTCGTCTTGCGTCTTTTGAGGTTTTTCTTTGTTATTCGCCTCCTTTTGGCCATTCTCGGCCATTGGTGTCTCTTTCATTATTTC
This sequence comes from Ascarosepion bandense, assembly GCA_037127315.1. NCBI lineage: Eukaryota > Metazoa > Mollusca > Cephalopoda > Sepiida > Sepiidae > Ascarosepion > Ascarosepion bandense. The sequence continues at coordinate 788,590 of JBBBDQ010001502.1, forward strand.
TTTTTCCTTTTCATCTTTCCCAGGAAGTGGGGGAAAATCCTCATCAGTTTTATCAGGAGGCCCCTTCCAGGGGGGGTCAAAACTTAGTTTTTTCTTTATTGACCGACTATTGTCGGCCATTTTAAGGTTTTAGCACGCCAACAAAAAATTTTTGTATTTGTCCACCACACTTAAATTAAACGTATGGGAAAGGGTGGGGAATGGGAGTAACTTGGGGAAAACAAATAAAAATAAAAAATACTATCACAAAATAGAAACAAAGAGGACAAAAACTTTTCAAACAACGAACCCCGAAGGATTTAAAATTTCCCAATAAAATGGCCAGTAACGGCAAACAATTCACACGCCTGGCAAAAAACTAGCCTTTAGCGGCCAAAAATTAAACTTTTACCAAACTAAGAACTAGTCTTAGCCGACAAAAAGTCTAGCCTCTTGAGAGGTTAAAAAATAAACGAAAAATAAATATATACAAAAATAAACTTTACCAGTTACGATAAACTAATTACACAAAGAAATTTAAAGAAAATAAAACAAACGGAAACACGGAGAGTTGCCTAAACGGCTACTCCCGACAAAGAAAATAGGGGGAGGGGCTAAAATTAAATTTAAGTGGTTTAACTAAACTTTACAAAATAAAAGAATAAATTTAAACAACGATTAAACTTTACAAATGTACAATTAAATTAAATGCACAAAGAAAACAAATACAAACAAATACAAACAAACAAAAAGAAAGCGAAAAGTCTCCTAACGGCGACTTCCGCAAAAGAAAAACTGGGGAGGGGCTGAAAAAAAGAAAAGTTAAAGTGGGGGAAAAATAAAAAATCAGCTAATTCTTCAGCTTCTGGTCAAAATAGGGACAGTTAAAAAAAATATAAATATGGCACTTAAGGCCAAACAGATACTGAAAAAAAATAAAAATAAAAATAAACTCAAAACGGCCGACCTAAATAAAAACAAATATGGCCGCCAAAAATACGAAAATAAAAACAAAAAAGCTAGAAGAATAAAAAGAAAAGAACAAAGTAAATAAACGAAAAAGAAAATAAATAAAAATAAACTTAGCTCAACAAAAAGGTCTTTTTTTGTTAAATAAACAGTCCAAATAAGTGAATCACAGTTTTTTGAAACAAAAAGTTCGACGCTTGTCAAAACAAGGTCCGAGAAGTCAGAAAATGACAACAAACGTCAAAAACTGGGCAAGAACTTCATTATTTATTGTACTGAAGTACAAATGTGGCACAAGGCCTAATACGGGGATGGGGGAAGGCTGGTCATCAACTGTCCTATATTTAACTTAGCTATTCACTTTCGTTGACCCTGACACGCTAACAATAACCTTTCACCATAAAACCACATTTTTACTTACCATTCTTACCACGTACACCATAATACCTCAGGTTCTCTATGTAGTCCTACTTAACTCCCATGTGTACAATGTTCAGTGGAGGGCATGGGCAGAAATAACAACATTTAAAATCCCCAATGAATTTTATACAATGAAAGTAAGATATGTACAAGAAACTAAACAAAATCATATTAGTAATAAAAGCCCCCCACTACTCTAATATTGTGACAGCAAAATCACTTCCCCGGACGAAACATAATGCGTGGCTTTAGAAATATAATAATATCACTTATCCGTTCAGCAATCACTCACACAATCACTCACACATTTAAACATCATAACAAAAACGAAAAACACACTTGAAAAATAACGAAAGACGCCACGCATCCACCGGAGAACTAACATTGTTGAACACCTAAAGTGGGAAGGGATGGGGGATTAAACTAAAGAAAAATAGGGGACAAAAAGAAAAAGGGGCCAATGAGCAATCATAACCTAGCTAAGTTAACATTGAAGCGAACAACAGAAAAATCAAACTTTCCCTACACTAACCTAACTGGGACGGGGTGCACATGTTCTGCCCAGCACACCCAATATCCTGATGCCTAACCGGCATCAAACAACCACTCCAGGTCAGCACCTTTCACTCGACAGAATCGCGCAAGACTCACCCACCTTTTGCCAAATTCAGATGGAGTGAGTCGTTTCCTTTCCGTCCTGATCTTGACTTTAAGCTGATGCTTAAAGAACAAGATCAGTTGGGAAGAGGTAAACTTCTCATCACCATAGAATTCCTTCTGTCGCGTCGTCCAAATCACGATTCGCATAACACCTAGTAAGCAAAAGAGCACATAGTGCTCAGCCCTAGATAACGGAGGTACGACATTGCTACAAACAGAACTAGCCTCAAGGACAAAGAACTTTCCACGCAGCATACGAACCATGAGATCTTCAAGAAACTTACACAACGGGGCAACAACACTGCAGTGGAAGAAGGCATGATCGACGGTTTCCGTCGTCAGCCCACAACGCACGCAGGTTGATTTCGGAGTTAGGCCCGCTGCATGAAGCCTCTTGCCTACCCAGAGAGCCTTTCGTATCATCAGCCAGGTGAGTGATGCCTCATCGTTAGTGAGACATTTCAACCCAGGCGCCCAAGGCCATATGGAGCGAGCCTCCTGCTTCGTAAGCCCGAGCTCGCCAATCAGTTCATCTTGAACGGCCCCCCTAACTAAAACCCGATATAATGCCCTAAGAGACAACGATTGGGCGTTGGAGAGGCCATCCGTAGCCCGCAAGAGAAACTGGAGAGCCAAACGACATTCTTTATAGAAGGAGCACTCGCCACGAGGAGTACGGCCGGCCTCCTCCTCTGACAAATGCACACTTCTCAGGGATGGAAAGTTTTTATGGACGTCCTCTTGAACGAGGGCGCCGTTCTCATCCTCCAGCATACACATTCGATCCAGGAATCTAATGCGAAGCGTGTGTTGACGAATCTCAACGCTAGGCATGCCCAGACCGCCCTCAGATGGATGCAGGCAACAGATCTCGCGACGTACCTTGGGAGACTTGCCTTCTCCCCAAAGGAAGGAGAACAAGAGCTGAATTAAACCCAAACGAATGGCACACGGGACAGGAAGTACCGAGAGTCGGTAAAGGAGAATCGGGTAGATGTGCGAAGCACATACTTCCGCCCTCCCCTTTAAGGAGAGCCTCCTCCGAGTCCACAGACGAACTGCGCCCTCGGCCTTCTCTCGAACCTCCGACCAATTCATTTCCAACTGGAGATCAGGACCGAAAAAGACGCCGAGAATCTTGATCGGCCCGTCCGTCCAGAGGAAAGGTCCGGGAAGAGAAACTCCCTTCCACGCACCCAATCGCAAGCCAACAGACTTATCGCGATTGATCTTGGCCCCTGTCACCGTTTCATAACATCTGATTTCTTTGCTGACTTCGTCAATCTCGGCTTTGCTCGACACAAAAACCGAAACGTCGTCAGCATAGGCGGAGTACCTGGCCGAGGTGGTAGCACCAGGTACGGAAATTCCGCGAAGGACCGGATTCGCCTTTAACTTGCGAAGGAATGGCTCCAACGCAAGAACGTACAGCAAAGGCGAAAGTGGACAACCTTGACGAATGGAGCGAGATAAGGTGAAGGGCTTCGATCTTACCCCATTCACTTCCACCAGCGCACCGGGGGACTCATACAGCAGTCGGATCCAGGAGCGAAAGTACGGCCCGAAACCGGCGGCGGAAAGGACAGACTCCAAGAAACGATGGTCAACACTATCGAATGCCTTGGACTGATCCAAATTGATCAGCGCGGCTTCGGTGTCGGTTTTCTCGATGATCAGGCGTACCAAATGAAGGTTGTCCTGAATAGTCCTGCCCTTCACAGCACAAGTCTGCTCGGGGCCAATCAGACTAGAGAGGACAGCCTGCAAACGGCCGGCCAAGATCTTGGCAAAAATCTTTAAGTCAGTATTTAACATCGTTAAAGGCCGATAATTATCTATGCCACCCCCACCGCTCTTGCTCTTGCGAAGCAACTTGATTACACCCCTGGTGAAGCGACGAGGTATAGACCCCTGCTTCATCCAGTTGTTATAAACAAGAGCCAGCAGAGGAACAAGAACGGACGACTGCCTCAAGTACAGTTCGTAGGGAAGACCATCCAAACCTGGAGTTTTGTCCCGGCCAACCAATTTCAGCGCATCCCAGATTTCCGACTCTGTTATGGGCCCCTCGCACCTAGCCGCTTCAGCCGCCTCGAGGCGGGGAAAGTCAGCCAAATAGGTGTCGAACTGAGCAGAGCTCAGACCGGGCTCCCTGGTGAAAAGATCCTGGAAGTAATCCCGAAAAGCTCCACATATACCCACGTCTGTAGTCACGGTACGACCATCCGGCAATGTGATGTCCTTGATATGCCGATTGGCTGCTTGCCTAGCTTCCTCTGCACGCAATTCTGCGGCCATATTCGTTGCCTCAGAAGACATTCTTTTTAACCTAGCCCTAACTACCAGAGCTTGATCCTTCTTGATAGCCAAGGAGGCCAGCTCGGCCCTAGCTAAGGCTACGTCCCCACTATTACGGGATTTAACTGCCCGATCAACTTTTTTCTCTAACGTCGATTGCGCCGCTAAATTAGCTAAGTTGAGCCGACGGCTATAGTCGGCAGCAAACGACCTAATTTTGGATTTAAGTGTATCCCACCACTTATTCCCAACCACAGCCCCCGTCAGTTCCCGCTTTAGTGTTAGTAAAAGCTGGTGCTGGAAATCTTGGCTATCAAATAATGACGCGTTCAATTTCCAGTAGCCAGCCAACTTAACCTTAGGCTTATCTAAGTTTACACGAACCCGGACGAGCCTATGATCCGTGTAAACTATGGAATGGAAACTTGGACAACCTAAGAGCCCTACGTCGACTCTCCTAACTAGGACTCGGTCGAGGTAGCTTGCGCGTACCTTCGAATCCGAGCTGCCCCTATTAGTCCAAGTCCACACTACCTCCCGGGGGTGTTCATTTCGGTATTTATCGACAAGATCATTCCTGTCGATAAATTCCCGAAATGGTTTCACATCCGGGTTGTTAGTACCCGATCTTTCTCCTATACGATCCTTCTCAGGGTCAAGGACGGCATTCCAATCCCCCGCTAAAATTACCCGCCTCGATGTTCCAAAGAACGACTCGAGCTGCCGAAACAAAGCAGGACGCTCCGCATGGACATTGGGCGCATAAACCCCAATGAGGCGAAAAGACTTCTCCTTTATGGTAATATCCAGCACACAAATCCTGCCCGCTGGATCCGCGAAGACAAGCGTACACGCCGCACCCAAAGACTTGCTCACTAGCCAGGAAACACCTCTAGAACGACCATCAAAACATGCTGAATAGAGATCGTAATCCCTAGACAGTATGCCCTCATAGTCGCCAGCAAAAAACCGGGTCTCCTGCAAACAACAAACATCCACCCCGAGGCGCTGGAGATCATGAAGGAGTCTCACCCTCCGAGACTCAGACCTCAGCCCCCGGGCATTCATACTTGCTAACCAGAGAGCCATTATCAGTCCGATTAGGGTTGAGGAACTGTTCCGAACATGTCCGGTGACAGGACACCGACAGCCCGTCCCATTGAGCCGAGACCCATTTCACTTTTGATAGTGCCATCATAGGACAGGCCGCCAATGTCCAGGGGAAACGTTAGTTTCAACGCTCTGTAAAGGGAGGGGTGAACATAAACCGGGGTCCTCCCAGAACAAAACTGCTGCAAATTTGCATTGTCCTCATCATGGAAATAAGAAAGGGGAGGGTTCGTAGCAAACGAATCATTCGCCTCCCCTAACATAGTCCATATTTGTCTAGTACCAGCGCCAGACCGCACGACCGTCAAGATCCTCTTGGCGTTTGGGAAATTGCGCGGATCTTCGACATCTTTGTCGTGTACTTTTTTAAATGAAATTAAAGTTTTTAAGCGCTTTGAATGGCTCAGCGCCTTTTGAGCTGTTTCTGCAGAAACTCGGCAAACTTCCTCACCGAGATTGAAAGGAGGTTTCATTTTCTTTCTTTTTTCCTCACCAGACGCTACTTCAGGGCTTCTTTGTCTTTTAGACTTGTGAGGAGAGAGAGAAGGATTAGGTGTTGGGGTGGGAGTGGGTGAGACATCGGGAGAAGCAGGAGTGGAAGGGATACGAGAAGAGACTGGGGAATGCTTTTTGAAGGTGGTCATTTTCGACGGGGAAGTGGTCAGAGACTTTGTCATGGGAGGGGGGGCATGGTTTTTTTCCGGGAGGGAGAAGACGGGGCGGAGACGGAAGAGTGGGGAGCTGCTAAATTTGTTGATTTCTTCTTCTCTAGGTCTTTCTTTAATTTTCGCAGCTGGACGATTTTTTCCCAATTCGGTTCCGCTTTTTTTTGAATCTCACTCAAAGGCCTGTCTAAATGCACCGCCGGGACGTCGCCTTTAGAGCTGCCAGAGGGAGTGGGACTGTCGGTGTCATCCCTAGGAGTTTCAGGGGACTGAGGCACCGCTGCTCGGATCTTCCCTTTGCCTCTAGCAACGACATGCCATACTCCCTCATCCTTGTCCTTGACCACACTTGCGGCAGGCTTCGGAATTTGGGAGGATGGGGGCCGAGACCCACCCGGTGTTTGTGAGACACCGGGCCGTGCCACTGCTAGGCCCATTACAGGCGTTGCGGAACTACGGTTGTCAGGCTTAGGGGTATTTTGGTCGACGGCGGCCGGATCACCAGAGGCCTTCTTCTCTGGGCAGGAAGAGGACAGGTGACCAGTCTGCCCGCACTTCCAGCAAGTTGGTTTTTGGCCGGTCACTATGACCGGCATTTTCCGGCCGCAATAATCCAAGCAGTTGGGGATGGAGTCGAAGGCTTCTTTATCGCTCAGTATGTCGAATGTCCATCCCCCGTTCAGGTTGTCAGAAGAGGCTGCGAGTATCTGGCCATATTTTTTAAAATAAGAGGCCAGGTGTTCGCCGACAACCTGAGGAGGCACCTCATATACTGCTACGTTGGTCCTCCTACGGCCTTCATATTCTGTTCTCAGGATTAGGTCATCAGTTATCAATTCTCTACTTACTGCATCCATGCAATCTTCCGGTGTGGGCAGCAGTACGTCCCAATTGAAAAAGGCTGGTCCTTTTATTATTCTTTGGGGCCTAACCCCTAGGGACACCAGTGATCGGATCACTGTGTCTTTCGTGGAGCGACAAATTTTGCGCGAACGCTTGTCCACCACGAAGACCGACACCATTCTCTTTTCAAACTTTTGTAATTACTGGGGGTTTTCCAAAAGTCCGTCATCTTTCAAAAGATGGTCGAAACCTTTAGATCTCTCCAGAAACTCCGCTATGTTTATAATGCAACTAGGTGGGGACTTCCAGCAATCGGGCGACACCCCGGCCTCAGCATCTTTGTTTTTGTCTCTGGTACTTTTCGCCTTGTCATTTGCCGTAGACTTTTGGCCATTCTCGGCCACCTTATTCTTGGTCTCATAATTTTGCTTTTTTGAATCCTTTAGAGGGGGATAGGACTCTTCATTTTTGTCAGGCGGGCCCTTCCCGGGCGGGTCGAAAATCAGTTTTTTTCTAGCTGACCGACTTGAGTCGGCCATTTTTATTTTTACTGGCCGTGATCGATATAATTATTATTTTTTCCTCCGTAAATGATAGGGGAATGGAGAGGGGTAGGGAAAAAACGGGAAAAATGTGGGGGGGGGGAAATAAATATGTTACACAAATTAACCACCTCACAAGAAAATTGCACGAACAACAATAAATAAAATTAGCCTATATCGGCAAAAATTAGAAATAACAAAACGGCTTAGAACAACTTGCTTTTAACAGTGAAATTCAACTCTTAAAAATATAAGAGCAGAAAATAGGCAAAAAATCCGCCTCTTGAGAGGTTAAAAAAAAATAAAACAAAAATAAACTTTACAAAATACGATAAACTAAATACACAAAGAAATTTAAAGAAAATAAAACAAACAGAAAAACGGAGAGTTGCCTAAACGGCTACTCCCGACAAAGAAAATAGGGGGAGGGGCTAAAATTAAATTTAAGCGGTTTAACTAAACTTTACAAAATAAATGAATTAACGAAAATAAATTTAAACAACGATTAAATTTTACAAATGTACAATTAAATTAAATGTACAAGGAAAACAAATACAAACAAATACAAACAAACAAAAAGAAAATGAAAAGTCTCCTAACGGCGACTTCCGCAAAAGAAAAACTGGGGAGGGGCTGAAAAAAAAAAGAAAAGTTAAATTGGAAGAAAAATAAAAATCAGCTAATTCTTCAGCTTCTGGTCAAAATAGGGACAGTTAAAAAAATATAAATATGGCACTTAAGGCCAAACAGATACTGAAAAAAAATAAAAATCAAAATAAACTCAAAACGGCCGACCTAAATAAAAACAAATATGGCCGCCAAAAATACGAAAATAAAAACAAAAAAGCTAGAAGAAAGAAAAAAAGAAAAGAACAAAGTAAATAAACGAAAAAGAAAATAAATAAAAATAAACTTAGCTCAACAAAAAGGTCTTTCTTTTGTAAAATAAAAAGTCCAATGAGTGAATCACAGTATTTTTTTACACAAAAAGTTCGACGCTTGTCAAAACAAGGTCGGAGAAGTCAGAAAATGACAACAAACGTCAAAAACTGGGCAAGAACTTCATTATTTATTGTACGATATGTACAAATGTGGCACAAGGCCTAATACGGGGATGGGGAAGGCTGGTCATCAATTGTCCTAAATTAACTTAGCTATTCACTTTCGTTGACCCTGACACGCTAACAATAATCCTTTCACCATAATACCACATTTTTACTTACCATTCTTACTACGTCCACCATAATACCTCAGGTTCTCTATGTAGTCCTACTTAACTCCCATATGTACAATGTTCAGTGGAGGGCATGGGCAGAAAATAACAACATTTAAAATTCCCCAATGATTTTATACAATGAAAGTAATATATGTACAAGAAACTAAACAAAATCGTATTAGTAATAAAAGCCCCCCACTACTCTAATATTGTGACAGCAAAATCACTTCCCCGGACGAAATATAATGCGTGGCTTTAGAAGTATAATACCATATATCCGATCAGCAATTACTCACACAATCACTCACACATTTAAACATCATAACAAAAACGAAAAGCACACTTGAAAAATAACGAAAGACGACACGCATCCACCGGAGAACTAACATTGTTGAACACCTAAAGTGGGAAGGGATGGGGGATTAAACTAAAGAAAAATAGGGGACGAAAAAGAAAAAGGGGGCCAATGAGCAATCATAACCTAGCTAAGTTAACAATGAAGCAAAAAACAGAAAAAATCAAACTTTCCCTACACTAACCTAACAGGGACGGGGTGCACATGTTCAGCCCAGCACACCCAATATCCTGATGCCTAACCAGCATCAAACAACCACTCCAGGTCAGCACCTTTCACTCGACAGAATCGCGCAAGACTCACCCACCTTTTGCCAAATTCAGATGGAGTGAGTCGTTTCCTTTCCGTCCTGATCTTGACTTTAAGCTGATGCTTAAAGAACAAGATCAGTTGGGAAGAGGTAAACTTCTCATCACCATAGAATTCCTTCTGTCGCGTCGTCCAAATCACGATTCGCATAACACCTAGTAAGCAAAAGAGCACATAGTGCTCAGCCCTAGATAACGGAGGTACGACATTGCTACAAACAGAACTAGCCTCAAGGACAAAGAACTTTCCACGCAGCATACGAACCATGAGGTCTTCAAGAAACTTACACAACGGAGCAACAACACTGCAGTGGAAGAAGGCATGATCGACGGTTTCCGTCGTCAGCCCACAACGCACGCAGGTTGATTTTGGTGTTAGGCCCGCTGCATGAAGCCTCTTGCCTACCCAGAGAGCCTTTCGAATCATCAGCCAGGTGAGTGATGCCTCATCGTTAGTGAGACATTTCAACCCAGGCGCCCAAGGCCATATGGAGCGAGCCTCCTGCTTCGTAAGCCCGAGCTCGCCAATCAGTTCATCTTGAACGGCCCCCCTAACTAAAACCCGATATAATGCCCTAAGAGACAACGATTGGGCGTTGGAGAGGCCATCCGTAGCCCGCAAGAGAAACTGGAGAGCCAAACGACATTCTTTATAGAAGGAGCACTCGCCACGAGGAGTACGGCCGGCCTCCTCCTCCGACAAATGCACACTTCTCAGGGATGGAAAGTTTTTATGGACGTCCTCTTGAACGAGGGCGCCGTTCTCATCCTCCAGCATACACATTCGATCCAGGAATCTAATGCGAAGCGTGTGTTGACGAATCTCAACGCTAGGCATGCCCAGACCGCCCTCAGATGGATGCAGGCAACAGATCTCGCGACGTACCTTGGGAGACTTGCCTTCTCCCCAAAGGAAGGAGAACAAGAACTGAATTAAACCCAAACGAATGGCACACGGGACAGGAAGTACCGAGAGTCGGTAAAGGAGAATCGGGTAGATGTGCGAAGCACATACTTCCGCCCTCCCCTTTAAGGAGAGCCTCCTCCGAGTCCACAGACGAACTGCGCCCTCGGCCTTCTCTCGAACCTCCGACCAATTCATTTCCAACTGGAGATCAGGACCGAAAAAGACGCCGAGAATCTTGATCGGCCCGTCCGTCCAGAGGAAAGGTCCGGGAAGAGAAACTCCCTTCCACGCACCCAATCGCAAGCCAACAGACTTATCGCGATTGATCTTGGCCCCTGTCACCGTCTCATAACATCTGATTTCTTTGCTGACTTCGTCAATCTCGGCTTTGCTCGACACAAAAACCGAAACGTCGTCAGCATAGGCGGAGTACCTGGCCGAGGTGGTAGCACCAGGTACGGAAATTCCGCGAAGGACCGGATTCGCCTTTAACTTGCGAAGGAATGGCTCCAACGCAAGAACGTACAGCAAAGGCGAAAGTGGACAACCTTGACGAATGGAGCGAGATAAAGTGAAGGGCTTCGATCTTACCCCATTCACTTCCACCAGCGCACCGGGGGACTCATACAGCAGTCGGATCCAGGAGCGAAAGTACGGCCCGAAACCGGCGGCGGAAAGGACAGACTCCAAGAAACGATGGTCAACCCTATCGAAAGCCTTGGACTGATCCAAATTGATCAGCGCGGCTTCGGTGTCGGTTTTCTCGATGATCAGGCGTACCAAATGAAGGTTGTCCTGAATAGTCCTGCCCTTCACAGCACAAGTCTGCTCGGGGCCAATCAGACTAGAGAGGACAGCCTGCAAACGGCCGGCCAAGATCTTGGCAAAAATCTTTAAGTCAGTATTTAACATCGTTAAAGGCCGATAATTATCTATGCCACCCCCACCGCTCTTGCTCTTGCGAAGCAACTTGATTACACCCCTGGTGAAGCGACGAGGTATAGACCCCTGCTTCATCCAGTTGTTATAAACAAGAGCCAGCAGAGGAACAAGAACGGACGACTGCCTCAAGTACAGTTCGTAGGGAAGACCATCCAAACCTGGAGTTTTGTCCCGGCCAACCAATTTCAGCGCATCCCAGATTTCCGACTCTGTTATGGGCCCCTCGCACCTAGCCGCTTCAGCCGCCTCGAGGCGGGGAAAGTCAGCCAAATAGGTGTCGAACTGAGCAGAGCTCAGACCGGGCTCCCTGGTGAAAAGATCCTGGAAGTAATCCCGAAAAGCTCCACATATACCCACGTCTGTAGTCACGGTACGACCATCCGGCAATGTGATGTCCTTGATATGCCGATTGGCTGCTTGCCTAGCTTCCTCTGCACGCAATTCTGCGGCCATATTCGTTGCCTCAGAAGACATTCTTTTTAACCTAGCCCTAACTACCAGAGCTTGATCCTTCTTGATAGCCAAGGAGGCCAGCTCGGCCCAGCTAAGGCTACGTCCCCACTATTACGGGATTTAACTGCCCGATCAACTTTTTCTCTAACGTCGATTGCGCCGCTAAATTAGCTAAGTTGAGCCGACGGCTATAGTCGGCAGCAAACGACCTAATTTTGGATTTAAGTGTATCCCACCACTTATTCCCAACCACAGCCCCCGTCAGTTCCCGCTTTAGTGTTAGTAAAAGCTGGTGCTGGAAATCTTGGCTATCAAATAATGACGCGTTCAATTTCCAGTAGCCAGCCAACTTAACCTTAGGCTTATCTAAGTTTACACGAACCCGGACGAGCCTATGATCCGTGTAAACTATGGAATGGAAACTTGGACAACCTAAGAGCCCTACGTCGACTCTCCTAACTAGGACTCGGTCGAGGTAGCTTGCGCGTACCTTCGAATCCGAGCTGCCCCTATTAGTCCAAGTCCACACTACCTCCCGGGGGTGTTCATTTCGGTATTTATCGACAAGATCATTCCTGTCGATAAATTCCCGAAATGGTTTCACATCCGGGTTGTTAGTACCCGATCTTTCTCCTATACGATCCTTCTCAGGGTCAAGGACGGCATTCCAATCCCCCGCTAAAATTACCCGCCTCGATGTTCCAAAGAACGACTCGAGCTGCCGAAACAAAGCAGGACGCTCCGCATGGACATTGGGCGCATAAACCCCAATGAGGCGAAAAGACTTCTCCTTTATGGTAATATCCAGCACACAAATCCTGCCCGCTGGATCCGCGAAGACAAGCGCACACGCCGCACCCAAAGACTTGCTCACTAGCCAGGAAACACCTCTAGACCGACCATCAAAACATGCTGAATAGAGATCGTAATCCCTAGACAGTATGCCCTCATAGTCGCCAGCAAAAAACCGGGTCTCCTGCAAACAACAAACATCCACCCCGAGGCGCTGGAGATCATGAAGGAGTCTCACCCTCCGAGACTCAGACCTCAGCCCCCGGGCATTCATACTTGCTAACCAGAGAGCCATTATCAGTCCGATTAGGGTTGAGGAACTGTTCCGAACATGTCCGGTGACAGGACACCGACAGCCCGTCCCATTGAGCCGAGACCCATTTCACTTTTGATAGTGCCATCATAGGACAGGCCGCCAATGTCCAGGGGAAACGTTAGTTTCAACGCTCTGTAAAGGGAGGGGTGAACATAAACCGGGGTCCTCCCAGAACAAAACTGCTGCAAATTTGCATTGTCCTCATCATGGAAATAAGAAAGGGGAGGGTTCGTAGCAAACGAATCATTCGCCTCCCCTAACATAGTCCATATTTGTCTAGTACCAGCGCCAGACCGCACGACCGTCAAGATCCTCTTGGCGTTTGGGAAATTGCGCGGATCTTCGACATCTTTGTCGTGTACTTTTTTAAATGAAATTAAAGTTTTTAAGCGCTTTGAATGGCTCAGCGCCTTTTGAGCTGTTTCTGCAGAAACTCGGCAAACTTCTTCACCGAGATTGAAAGGAGGTTTCATTTTCTTTCTTTTTTTCCTCACCAGACGCTACTTCAGGGCTTCTTTGTCTTTTAGACTTGTGAGGAGAGAGAGAAGGATTAGGTGTTGGGGTGGGAGTGGGTGAGACATCGGGAGAAGCAGGAGTGGAAGGGATACGAGAAGAGACTGGGGAATGCTTTTTGAAGGTGGTCATTTTCGACGGGGAAGTGGTCAGAGACTTTGTCATGGGAGGGGGGGGGCATGGTTTTTTTCCGGGAGGGAGAAGACGGGGCGGAGACGGAAGAGTGGGGAGCTGCTAAATTTGTTGATTTCTTCTTCTCTAGGTCTTTCTTTAATTTTCGCAGCTGGACGATTTTTTCCCAATTCGGTTCCGCTTTTTTTTGAATCTCACTCAAAGGCCTGTCTAAATGCACCGCCGGGACGTCGCCTTTAGAGCTGCCAGAGGGAGTGGGACTGTCGGTGTCATCCCTAGGAGTTTCAGGGGACTGAGGCACCGCTGCTCGGATCTTCCCTTTGCCTCTAGCAACGACATGCCATACTCCCTCATCCTTGTCCTTGACCACACTTGCGGCAGGCTTCGGAATTTGGGAGGATGGGGGCCGAGACCCACCCGGTGTTTGTGAGACACCGGGCCGTGCCACTGCTAGGCCCATTACAGGCGTTGCGGAACTACGGTTGTCAGGCTTAGGGGTATTTTGGTCGACGGCGGCCGGATCACCAGAGGCCTTCTTCTCTGGGCAGGAAGAGGACAGGTGACCAGTCTGCCCGCACTTCCAGCAAGTTGGTTTTCGGCCGGTCACTATGACCGGCATTTTCCGGCCGCAATAATCCAAGCAGTTGGGGATGGAGTCGAAGGCTTCTTTATCGCTCAGTATGTCGAATGTCCATCCCCCGTTCAGGTTGTCAGAAGAGGCTGCGAGTATCTGACCATATTTTTTAAAATAAGAGGCCAGGTGTTCGCCGACACCCTGAGGAGGCACCTCATATACTGCTACGTTGGTCCTCCTACGGCCTTCATATTCTGTTCTCAGGATTAGGTCATCAGTTATCAATTCTCTACTTACTGCATCCATGCAATCTTCCGGTGTGGGCAGCAGTACGTCCCAATTGAAAAAGGCTGGTCCTTTTATTATTCTTTGGGGCCTAACCCCTAGGGACACCAGTGATCGGATCACTGTGTCTTTCGTGGAGCGACAAATTTTGCGCGAACGCTTGTCCACCACGAAGACCGACACCATTCTCTTTTCAAACTTTTGTAATTCCTGGGGGTTTTCCAAAAGTCCGTCATCTTTCAAAAGATGGTCGAAACCTTTAGATCTCTCCAGAAACTCCGCTATGTTTATAATGCAACTAGGTGGGGACTTCCAGCAATCGGGCGACACCCCGGCCTCAGCATCTTTGTTTTTGTCTCTGGTACTTTTCGCCTTGTCATTTGCCGTAGACTTTTGGCCATTCTCGGCCACCTTATTCTTGGTCTCATAATTTTGCTTTTTTGAATCCTTTAGAGGGGGATAGGACTCTTCATTTTTGTCAGGCGGGCCCTTCCCGGGCGGGTCGAAAATCAGTTTTTTTCTAGCTGACCGACTTGAGTCGGCCATTTTTATTTTTACTGGCCGTGATCGATATAATTATTATTTTTTCCTCCGTAAATGATAGGGGAATGGAGAGGGGTAGGGAAAAAACGGGAAAAATGTGGGGGGGGGGGAAATAAATATGTTACACAAATTAACCACCTCACAAGAAAATTGCACGAACAACAATAAATAAAATTAGCCTATATCGGCAAAAATTAGAAATAACAAAACGGCTTAGAACAACTTGCTTTTAACAGTGAAATTCAACTCTTAAAAATATAAGAGCAGAAAATAGGCAAAAAATCCGCCTCTTGAGAGGTTAAAAAAAAATAAAACAAAAATAAACTTTACAAAATACGATAAACTAAATACACAAAGAAATTTAAAGAAAATAAAACAAACAGAAAAACGGAGAGTTGCCTAAACGGCTACTCCCGACAAAGAAAATAGGGGGAGGGGCTAAAATTAAATTTAAGCGGTTTAACTAAACTTTACAAAATAAATGAATTAACGAAAATAAATTTAAACAACGATTAAATTTTACAAATGTACAATTAAATTAAATGTACAAGGAAAACAAATACAAACAAATACAAACAAACAAAAAGAAAATGAAAAGTCTCCTAACGGCGACTTCCGCAAAAGAAAAACTGGGGAGGGGCTGAAAAAAAAAAGAAAAGTTAAATTGGAAGAAAAATAAAAATCAGCTAATTCTTCAGCTTCTGGTCAAAATAGGGACAGTTAAAAAAATATAAATATGGCACTTAAGGCCAAACAGATACTGAAAAAAAATAAAAATCAAAATAAACTCAAAACGGCCGACCTAAATAAAAACAAATATGGCCGCCAAAAAATACGAAAATAAAAACAAAAAAGCTAGAAGAAAGAAAAAAAGAAAAGAACAAAGTAAATAAACGAAAAAGAAAATAAATAAAAATAAACTTAGCTCAACAAAAAGGTCTTTCTTTTGTAAAATAAAAAGTCCAATGAGTGAATCACAGTATTTTTTTACACAAAAAGTTCGACGCTTGTCAAAACAAGGTCGGAGAAGTCAGAAAATGACAACAAACGTCAAAAACTGGGCAAGAACTTCATTATTTATTGTACGATATGTACAAATGTGGCACAAGGCCTAATACGGGGATGGGGAAGGCTGGTCATCAATTGTCCTAAATTAACTTAGCTATTCACTTTCGTTGACCCTGACACGCTAACAATAATCCTTTCACCATAATACCACATTTTTACTTACCATTCTTACTACGTCCACCATAATACCTCAGGTTCTCTATGTAGTCCTACTTAACTCCCATATGTACAATGTTCAGTGGAGGGCATGGGCAGAAAATAACAACATTTAAAATTCCCCAATGATTTTATACAATGAAAGTAATATATGTACAAGAAACTAAACAAAATCGTATTAGTAATAAAAGCCCCCCACTACTCTAATATTGTGACAGCAAAATCACTTCCCCGGACGAAATATAATGCGTGGCTTTAGAAGTATAATACCATATATCCGATCAGCAATTACTCACACAATCACTCACACATTTAAACATCATAACAAAAACGAAAAGCACACTTGAAAAATAACGAAAGACGACACGCATCCACCGGAGAACTAACATTGTTGAACACCTAAAGTGGGAAGGGATGGGGGATTAAACTAAAGAAAAATAGGGGACGAAAAAGAAAAAGGGGGCCAATGAGCAATCATAACCTAGCTAAGTTAACAATGAAGCAAAAAACAGAAAAAATCAAACTTTCCCTACACTAACCTAACAGGGACGGGGTGCACATGTTCAGCCCAGCACACCCAATATCCTGATGCCTAACCAGCATCAAACAACCACTCCAGGTCAGCACCTTTCACTCGACAGAATCGCGCAAGACTCACCCACCTTTTGCCAAATTCAGATGGAGTGAGTCGTTTCCTTTCCGTCCTGATCTTGACTTTAAGCTGATGCTTAAAGAACAAGATCAGTTGGGAAGAGGTAAACTTCTCATCACCATAGAATTCCTTCTGTCGCGTCGTCCAAATCACGATTCGCATAACACCTAGTAAGCAAAAGAGCACATAGTGCTCAGCCCTAGATAACGGAGGTACGACATTGCTACAAACAGAACTAGCCTCAAGGACAAAGAACTTTCCACGCAGCATACGAACCATGAGGTCTTCAAGAAACTTACACAACGGAGCAACAACACTGCAGTGGAAGAAGGCATGATCGACGGTTTCCGTCGTCAGCCCACAACGCACGCAGGTTGATTTTGGTGTTAGGCCCGCTGCATGAAGCCTCTTGCCTACCCAGAGAGCCTTTCGAATCATCAGCCAGGTGAGTGATGCCTCATCGTTAGTGAGACATTTCAACCCAGGCGCCCAAGGCCATATGGAGCGAGCCTCCTGCTTCGTAAGCCCGAGCTCGCCAATCAGTTCATCTTGAACGGCCCCCCTAACTAAAACCCGATATAATGCCCTAAGAGACAACGATTGGGCGTTGGAGAGGCCATCCGTAGCCCGCAAGAGAAACTGGAGAGCCAAACGACATTCTTTATAGAAGGAGCACTCGCCACGAGGAGTACGGCCGGCCTCCTCCTCCGACAAATGCACACTTCTCAGGGATGGAAAGTTTTTATGGACGTCCTCTTGAACGAGGGCGCCGTTCTCATCCTCCAGCATACACATTCGATCCAGGAATCTAATGCGAAGCGTGTGTTGACGAATCTCAACGCTAGGCATGCCCAGACCGCCCTCAGATGGATGCAGGCAACAGATCTCGCGACGTACCTTGGGAGACTTGCCTTCTCCCCAAAGGAAGGAGAACAAGAACTGAATTAAACCCAAACGAATGGCACACGGGACAGGAAGTACCGAGAGTCGGTAAAGGAGAATCGGGTAGATGTGCGAAGCACATACTTCCGCCCTCCCCTTTAAGGAGAGCCTCCTCCGAGTCCACAGACGAACTGCGCCCTCGGCCTTCTCTCGAACCTCCGACCAATTCATTTCCAACTGGAGATCAGGACCGAAAAAGACGCCGAGAATCTTGATCGGCCCGTCCGTCCAGAGGAAAGGTCCGGGAAGAGAAACTCCCTTCCACGCACCCAATCGCAAGCCAACAGACTTATCGCGATTGATCTTGGCCCCTGTCACCGTCTCATAACATCTGATTTCTTTGCTGACTTCGTCAATCTCGGCTTTGCTCGACACAAAAACCGAAACGTCGTCAGCATAGGCGGAGTACCTGGCCGAGGTGGTAGCACCAGGTACGGAAATTCCGCGAAGGACCGGATTCGCCTTTAACTTGCGAAGGAATGGCTCCAACGCAAGAACGTACAGCAAAGGCGAAAGTGGACAACCTTGACGAATGGAGCGAGATAAAGTGAAGGGCTTCGATCTTACCCCATTCACTTCCACCAGCGCACCGGGGGACTCATACAGCAGTCGGATCCAGGAGCGAAAGTACGGCCCGAAACCGGCGGCGGAAAGGACAGACTCCAAGAAACGATGGTCAACCCTATCGAAAGCCTTGGACTGATCCAAATTGATCAGCGCGGCTTCGGTGTCGGTTTTCTCGATGATCAGGCGTACCAAATGAAGGTTGTCCTGAATAGTCCTGCCCTTCACAGCACAAGTCTGCTCGGGGCCAATCAGACTAGAGAGGACAGCCTGCAAACGGCCGGCCAAGATCTTGGCAAAAATCTTTAAGTCAGTATTTAACATCGTTAAAGGCCGATAATTATCTATGCCACCCCCACCGCTCTTGCTCTTGCGAAGCAACTTGATTACACCCCTGGTGAAGCGACGAGGTACAGACCCCTGCTTCATCCAGTTGTTATAAACAAGAGCCAGCAGAGGAACAAGAACGGACGACTGCCTCAAGTACAGTTCGTAGGGAAGACCATCCAAACCTGGAGTTTTGTCCCGGCCAACCAATTTCAGCGCATCCCAGATTTCCGACTCTGTTATGGGCCCCTCGCACCTAGCCGCTTCAGCCGCCTCGAGGCGGGGAAAGTCAGCCAAATAGGTGTCGAACTGAGCAGAGCTCAGACCGGGCTCCCTGGTGAAAAGATCCTGGAAGTAATCCCGAAAAGCTCCACATATACCCACGTCTGTAGTCACGGTACGACCATCCGGCAATGTGATGTCCTTGATATGCCGATTGGCTGCTTGCCTAGCTTCCTCTGCACGCAATTCTGCGGCCATATTCGTTGCCTCAGAAGACATTCTTTTTAACCTAGCCCTAACTACCAGAGCTTGATCCTTCTTGATAGCCAAGGAGGCCAGCTCGGCCCTAGCTAAGGCTACGTCCCCACTATTACGGGATTTAACTGCCCGATCAACTTTTTCTCTAACGTCGATTGCGCCGCTAAATTAGCTAAGTTGAGCCGACGGCTATAGTCGGCAGCAAACGACCTAATTTTGGATTTAAGTGTATCCCACCACTTATTCCCAACCACAGCTCCCGTCAGTTCCCGCTTTAGTGTTAGTAAAAGCTGGTGCTGGAAATCTTGGCTATCAAATAATGACGCGTTCAATTTCCAGTAGCCAGCCAACTTAACCTTAGGCTTATCTAAGTTTACACGAACCCGGACGAGCCTATGATCCGTGTAAACTATGGAATGGAAACTTGGACAACCTAAGAGCCCTACGTCGACTCTCCTAACTAGGACTCGGTCGAGGTAGCTTGCGCGTACCTTCGAATCCGAGCTGCCCCTATTAGTCCAAGTCCACACTACCTCCCGGGGGTGTTCATTTCGGTATTTATCGACAAGATCATTCCTGTCGATAAATTCCCGAAATGGTTTCACATCCGGGTTGTTAGTACCCGATCTTTCTCCTATACGATCCTTCTCAGGGTCAAGGACGGCATTCCAATCCCCCGCTAAAATTACCCGCCTCGATGTTCCAAAGAACGACTCGAGCTGCCGAAACAAAGCAGGACGCTCCGCATGGACATTGGGCGCATAAACCCCAATGAGGCGAAAAGACTTCTCCTTTATGGTAATATCCAGCACACAAATCCTGCCCGCTGGATCCGCGAAGACAAGCGTACACGCCGCACCCAAAGACTTGCTCACTAGCCAGGAAACACCTCTAGACCGACCATCAAAACATGCTGAATAGAGATCGTAATCCCTAGACAGTATGCCCTCATAGTCGCCAGCAAAAAACCGGGTCTCCTGCAAACAACAAACATCCACCCCGAGGCGCTGGAGATCATGAAGGAGTCTCACCCTCCGAGACTCAGACCTCAGCCCCCGGGCATTCATACTTGCTAACCAGAGAGCCATTATCAGTCCGATTAGGGTTGAGGAACTGTTCCGAACATGTCCGGTGACAGGACACCGACAGCCCGTCCCATTGAGCCGAGACCCATTTCACTTTTGATAGTGCCATCATAGGACAGGCCGCCAATGTCCAGGGGAAACGTTAGTTTCAACGCTCTGTAAAGGGAGGGGTGAACATAAACCGGGGTCCTCCCAGAACAAAACTGCTGCAAATTTGCATTGTCCTCATCATGGAAATAAGAAAGGGGAGGGTTCGTAGCAAACGAATCATTCGCCTCCCCTAACATAGTCCATATTTGTCTAGTACCAGCGCCAGACCGCACGACCGTCAAGATCCTCTTGGCGTTTGGGAAATTGCGCGGATCTTCGACATCTTTGTCGTGTACTTTTTTAAATGAAATTAAAGTTTTTAAGCGCTTTGAATGGCTCAGCGCCTTTTGAGCTGTTTCTGCAGAAACTCGGCAAACTTCTTCACCGAGATTGAAAGGAGGTTTCATTTTCTTTCTTTTTTCCTCACCAGACGCTACTTCAGGGCTTCTTTGTCTTTTAGACTTGTGAGGAGAGAGAGAAGGATTAGGTGTTGGGGTGGGAGTGGGTGAGACATCGGGAGAAGCAGGAGTGGAAGGGATACGAGAAGAGACTGGGGAATGCTTTTTGAAGGTGGTCATTTTCGACGGGGAAGTGGTCAGAGACTTTGTCATGGGAGGGGGGGCATGGTTTTTTTCCGGGAGGGAGAAGACGGGGCGGAGACGGAAGAGTGGGGAGCTGCTAAATTTGTTGATTTCTTCTTCTCTAGGTCTTTCTTTAATTTTCGCAGCTGGACGATTTTTTCCCAATTCGGTTCCGCTTTTTTTTGAATCTCACTCAAAGGCCTGTCTAAATGCACCGCCGGGACGTCGCCTTTAGAGCTGCCAGAGGGAGTGGGACTGTCGGTGTCATCCCTAGGAGTTTCAGGGGACTGAGGCACCGCTGCTCGGATCTTCCCTTTGCCTCTAGCAACGACATGCCATACTCCCTCATCCTTGTCCTTGACCACACTTGCGGCAGGCTTCGGAATTTGGGAGGATGGGGGCCGAGACCCACCCGGTGTTTGTGAGACACCGGGCCGTGCCACTGCTAGGCCCATTACAGGCGTTGCGGAACTACGGTTGTCAGGCTTAGGGGTATTTTGGTCGACGGCGGCCGGATCACCAGAGGCCTTCTTCTCTGGGCAGGAAGAGGACAGGTGACCAGTCTGCCCGCACTTCCAGCAAGTTGGTTTTCGGCCGGTCACTATGACCGGCATTTTCCGGCCGCAATAATCCAAGCAGTTGGGGATGGAGTCGAAGGCTTCTTTATCGCTCAGTATGTCGAATGTCCATCCCCCGTTCAGGTTGTCAGAAGAGGCTGCGAGTATCTGGCCATATTTTTTAAAATAAGAGGCCAGATGTTCGCCGACAACCTGAGGAGGCACCTCATATACTGCTACGTTGGTCCTCCTACGGCCTTCATATTCTGTTCTCAGGATTAGGTCATCAGTTATCAATTCTCTACTTACTGCATCCATGCAATCCTCCGGTGTGGGCAGCAGTACGTCCCAATTGAAAAAGGCTGGTCCTTTTATTATTCTTTGGGGCCTAACCCCTAGGGACACCAGTGATCGGATCACTGTGTCTTTCGTGGAGCGACAAATTTTGCGCGAACGCTTGTCCACCACGAAGACCGACACCATTCTCTTTTCAAACTTTTGTAATTCCTGGGGGTTTTCCAAAAGTCCGTCATCTTTCAAAAGATGGTCGAAACCTTTAGATCTCTCCAGAAACTCCGCTATGTTTATAATGCAACTAGGTGGGGACTTCCAGCAATCGGGCGACACCCCGGCCTCAGCATCTTTGTTTTTGTCTCTGGTACTTTTCGCCTTGTCATTTGCCGTAGACTTTTGGCCATTCTCGGCCACCTTATTCTTGGTCTCATAATTTTGCTTTTTTGAATCCTTTAGAGGGGGATAGGACTCTTCATTTTTGTCAGGCGGGCCCTTCCCGGGCGGGTCGAAAATCAGTTTTTTTCTAGCTGACCGACTTGAGTCGGCCATTTTTATTTTTACTGGCCGTGATCGATATAATTATTATTTTTTTCCTCCGTAAATGATAGGGGAATGGAGAGGGGTAGGGAAAAAACGGGAAAAATGTGGGGGGAGGGAAATAAATATGTTACACAAATTAACCACCTCACAAGAAAATTGCACGAACAACAATAAATAAAATTAGCCTATATCGGCAAAAATTAGAAATAACAAAACGGCTTAGAACAACTTGCTTTTAACAGTGAAATTCAACTCTTAAAAATATAAGAGCAGAAAATAGGCAAAAAATCCGCCTCTTGAGAGGTTAAAAAAAATAAAAAACAAAAATAAACTTTACAAAATACGATAAACTAAATACACAAAGAAATTTAAAGAAAATAAAACAAACAGAAAAACGGAGAGTTGCCTAAACGGCTACTCCCGACAAAGAAAATAGGGGGAGGGGCTAAAATTAAATTTAAGCGGTTTAACTAAACTTTACAAAATAAATGAATTAACGAAAATAAATTTAAACAACGATTAAATTTTACAAATGTACAATCAAATTAAATGTACAAGGAAAACAAATACAAACAAATACAAACAAACAAAAAGAAAACGAAAAGTCTCCTAACGGCGACTTCCGCAAAAGAAAAACTGGGGAGGGGCTGAAAAAAGAAAAGTTAAAGTGGAAGAAAAATAAAAATCAGCTAATTCTTCAGCTTCTGGTCAAAAGGGACAGTTAAAAAAAATATAAATATGGCACTTAAGGCCAAACAGATACTGAAAAAAAATAAAAATCAAAATAAACTCAAAACGGCCGACCTAAATAAAAACAAATATGGCCGCCAAAAATACGAAAATAAAAACAAAAAAGCTAGAAGAATAAAAAGAAAAGAACAAAGTAAATAAACGAAAAAGAAAATAAATAAAAATAAACTTAGCTCAACAAAAAGGTCTTTTTTGTTAAATAAACAGTCCAAATAAGTGAATCACAGTTTTTTGAAACAAAAAGTTCGACGCTTGTCAAAACAAGGTCGGAGAAGTCAGAAAATGACAACAAACGTCAAAAACTGGGCAGGAACTTCATTATTTATTGTACGATATGTACAAATGTGGCACAAGGCCTAATACGGGGATGGGGAAGGCTGGTCATCAATTGTCCTAAATTAACTTAGCTATTCACTTTCGTTGACCCTGACACGCTTACAAAAACCTTTCACCATAAAACCACATTTTTACTTACCATTCTTACCACGTCCACCATAATACCTCAGGTTCTCTATGTAGTCCTACTTAACTCCCATATGTACAATGTTCAGTGGAGGGCATGGGCAGGAATAACAACATTTAAAATCCCCAATGATTTTATACAATGAAAATAAGATATGTACAAGAAACTAAACAAAATCGTATTAGTAATAAAAGCCCCCCACTACTCTAATAATGTGACAGCAAAATCACTTCCCCGGACGAAACATAATGCGTGGCTTTATAAATATAATACCATATGTCCGATCAGCAATCACTCACACAATCACTCACAGATTTAAACATCATAACAAAAACGAAAAGCACACTTGAAAAATAACGAAAGTCGCCACGCATCCACCGGAGAACTAACATTGTTGAACACCTAAAGTGGGAAGGGAAGGGGGGTTAAACTAAAGAAAAATAGGGGACAAAAAAGAAAAGGGGGCCAATGAGCAATCATAACCTAGCTAAGTTAACAATGAAGCAAAAAACAGAAAATCAAACTTTCCCTACACTAACCTAACAGGGACGGGGTGCACATGTTCTGCCCAGCACACCCAATATCCTGATGCCTAACCAGCATCAAACAACCACTCCAGGTCAGCACCTTTCACTCGACAGAATCGCGCAAGACTCACCCACCTTTTGCCAAATTCAGATGGAGTGAGTCGTTTCCTTTCCGTCCTGATCTTGACTTTAAGCTGATGCTTAAAGAACAAGATCAGTTGGGAAGAGGTAAACTTCTCATCACCATAGAATTCCTTCTGTCGCGTCGTCCAAATCACGACTCGCATAACACCTAGTAAGCAAAAGAGCACATAGTGCTCAGCCCTAGATAACGGAGGCACGACATTGCTACAAACAGAACTAGCCTCAAGGACAAAGAACTTTCCACGCAGCATACGAACCATGAGGTCTTCAAGAAACTTACACAACGGGGCAACAACACTGCAGTGGAAGAAGGCATGATCGACGGTTTCCGTCGTCAGCCCACAACGCACGCAGGTTGATTTCGGAGTTAGGCCCGCTGCATGAAGCCTCTTGCCTACCCAGAGAGCCTTTCGTATCATCAGCCAGGTGAGTGATGCCTCATCGTTAGTGAGACATTTCAACCCAGGCGCCCAAGGCCATATGGAGCGAGCCTCCTGCTTCGTAAGCCCGAGCTCGCCAATCAGTTCATCTTGAACGGCCCCCCTAACTAAAACCCGATATAATGCCCTAAGAGACAACGATTGGGCGTTGGAGAGGCCATCCGTAGCCCGCAAGAGAAACTGGAGAGCCAAACGACATTCTTTATAGAAGGAGCACTCGCCACGAGGAGTACGGCCGGCCTCCTCCTCCGACAAATGCACACTTCTCAGGGATGGAAAGTTTTTATGGACGTCCTCTTGAACGAGGGCGCCGTTCTCATCCTCCAGCATACACATTCGATCCAGGAATCTAATGCGAAGCGTGTGTTGACGAATCTCAACGCTAGGCATGCCCAGACCGCCCTCAGATGGATGCAGGCAACAGATCTCGCGACGTACCTTGGGAGACTTGCCTTCTCCCCAAAGGAAGGAGAACAAGAGCTGAATTAAACCCAAACGAATGGCACACGGGACAGGAAGTACCGAGAGTCGGTAAAGGAGAATCGGGTAGATGTGCGAAGCACATACTTCCGCCCTCCCCTTTAAGGAGAGCCTCCTCCGAGTCCACAGACGAACTGCGCCCTCGGCCTTCTCTCGAACCTCCGACCAATTCATTTCCAACTGGAGATCAGGACCGAAGAAGACGCCGAGAATCTTGATCGGCCCGTCCGTCCAGAGGAAAGGTCCGGGAAGAGAAACTCCCTTCCACGCACCCAATCGCAAGCCAACAGACTTATCGCGATTGATCTTGGCCCCTGTCACCGTCTCATAACATCTGATTTCTTTGCTGACTTCGTCAATCTCGGCTTTGCTCGACACAAAAACCGAAACGTCGTCAGCATAGGCGGAGTACCTGGCCGAGGTGGTAGCACCAGGTACGGAAATTCCGCGAAGGACCGGATTCGCCTTTAACTTGCGAAGGAATGGCTCCAACGCAAGAACGTACAGCAAAGGCGAAAGTGGACAACCTTGACGAATGGAGCGAGATAAAGTGAAGGGCTTCGATCTTACCCCATTCACTTCCACCAGCGCACCGGGGGACTCATACAGCAGTCGGATCCAGGAGCGAAAGTACGGCCCGAAACCGGCGGCGGAAAGGACAGACTCCAAGAAACGATGGTCAACCCTATCGAAAGCCTTGGACTGATCCAAATTGATCAGCGCGGCTTCGGTGTCGGTTTTCTCGATGATCAGGCGTACCAAATGAAGGTTGTCCTGAATAGTCCTGCCCTTCACAGCACAAGTCTGCTCGGGGCCAATCAGACTAGAGAGGACAGCCTGCAAACGGCCGGCCAAGATCTTGGCAAAAATCTTTAAGTCAGTATTTAACATCGTTAAAGGCCGATAATTATCTATGCCACCCCCACCGCTCTTGCTCTTGCGAAGCAACTTGATTACACCCCTGGTGAAGCGACGAGGTACAGACCCCTGCTTCATCCAGTTGTTATAAACAAGAGCCAGCAGAGGAACAAGAACGGACGACTGCCTCAAGTACAGTTCGTAGGGAAGACCATCCAAACCTGGAGTTTTGTCCCGGCCAACCAATTTCAGCGCATCCCAGATTTCCGACTCTGTTATGGGCCCCTCGCACCTAGCCGCTTCAGCCGCCGAGAGGCGGGGAAAGTCAGCCAAATAGGTGTCGAACTGAGCAGAGCTCAGACCGGGCTCCCTGGTGAAAAGATCCTGGAAGTAATCCCGAAAAGCTCCACATATACCCACGTCTGTAGTCACGGTACGACCATCCGGCAATGTGATGTCCTTGATATGCCGATTGGCTGCTTGCCTAGCTTCCTCTGCACGCAATTCTGCGGCCATATTCGTTGCCTCAGAAGACATTCTTTTTAACCTAGCCCTAACTACCAGAGCTTGATCCTTCTTGATAGCCAAGGAGGCCAGCTCGGCCCTAGCTAAGGCTACGTCCCCACTATTACGGGATTTAACTGCCCGATCAACTTTTTTCTCTAACGTCGATTGCGCCGCTAAATTAGCTAAGTTGAGCCGACGGCTATAGTCGGCAGCAAACGACCTAATTTTGGATTTAAGTGTATCCCACCACTTATTCCCAACCACAGCCCCCGTCAGTTCCCGCTTTAGTGTTAGTAAAAGCTGGTGCTGGAAATCTTGGCTATCAAATAATGACGCGTTCAATTTCCAGTAGCCAGCCAACTTAACCTTAGGCTTATCTAAGTTTACACGAACCCGGACGAGCCTATGATCCGTGTAAACTATGGAATGGAAACTTGGACAACCTAAGAGCCCTACGTCGACTCTCCTAACTAGGACTCGGTCGAGGTAGCTTGCGCGTACCTTCGAATCCGAGCTGCCCCTATTAGTCCAAGTCCACACTACCTCCCGGGGGTGTTCATTTCGGTACTTATCGACAAGATCATTCCTGTCGATAAATTCCCGAAATGGTTTCACATCCGGGTTGTTAGTACCCGATCTTTCTCCTATACGATCCTTCTCAGGGTCAAGGACGGCATTCCAATCCCCCGCTAAAATTACCCGCCTCGATGTTCCAAAGAACGACTCGAGCTGCCGAAACAAAGCAGGACGCTCCGCATGGACATTGGGCGCATAAACCCCAATGAGGCGAAAAGACTTCTCCTTTATGGTAATATCCAGCACACAAATCCTGCCCGCTGGATCCGCGAAGACAAGCGTACACGCCGCACCCAAAGACTTGCTCACTAGCCAGGAAACACCTCTAGAACGACCATCAAAACATGCTGAATAGAGATCGTAATCCCTAGACAGTATGCCCTCATAGTCGCCAGCAAAAAACCGGGTCTCCTGCAAACAACAAACATCCACCCCGAGGCGCTGGAGATCATGAAGGAGTCTCACCCTCCGAGACTCAGACCTCAGCCCCCGGGCATTCATACTTGCTAACCAGAGAGCCATTATCAGTCCGATTAGGGTTGAGGAACTGTTCCGAACATGTCCGGTGACAGGACACCGACAGCCCGTCCCATTGAGCCGAGACCCATTTCACTTTTGATAGTGCCATCATAGGACAGGCCGCCAATGTCCAGGGGAAACGTTAGTTTCAACGCTCTGTAAAGGGAGGGGTGAACATAAACCGGGGTCCTCCCAGAACAAAACTGCTGCAAATTTGCATTGTCCTCATCATGGAAATAAGAAAGGGGAGGGTTCGTAGCAAACGAATCATTCGCCTCCCCTAACATAGTCCATATTTGTCTAGTACCAGCGCCAGACCGCACGACCGTCAAGATCCTCTTGGCGTTTGGGAAATTGCGCGGATCTTCGACATCTTTGTCGTGTACTTTTTTAAATGAAATTAAAGTTTTTAAGCGCTT
Source organism: Ascarosepion bandense (assembly GCA_037127315.1). Taxonomy (NCBI): domain Eukaryota; kingdom Metazoa; phylum Mollusca; class Cephalopoda; order Sepiida; family Sepiidae; genus Ascarosepion; species Ascarosepion bandense. The sequence continues at coordinate 816,431 of JBBBDQ010001502.1, forward strand.
TGAATGGCTCAGCGCCTTTTGAGCTGTTTCTGCAGAAACTCGGCAAACTTCCTCACCGAGATTGAAAGGAGGTTTCATTTTCTTTCTTTTTTCCTCACCAGACGCTACTTCAGGGCTTCTTTGTCTTTTAGACTTGTGAGGAGAGAGAGAAGGATTAGGTGTTGGGGTGGGAGTGGGTGAGACATCGGGAGAAGCAGGAGTGGAAGGGATACGAGAAGAGACTGGGGAATGCTTTTTGAAGGTGGTCATTTTCGACGGGGAAGTGGTCAGAGACTTTGTCATGGGAGGGGGGGGGCATGGTTTTTTTCCGGGAGGGAGAAGACGGGGCGGAGACGGAAGAGTGGGGAGCTGCTAAATTTGTTGATTTCTTCTTCTCTAGGTCTTTCTTTAATTTTCGCAGCTGGACGATTTTTTCCCAATTCGGTTCCGCTTTTTTTTGAATCTCACTCAAAGGCCTGTCTAAATGCACCGCCGGGACGTCGCCTTTAGAGCTGCCAGAGGGAGTGGGACTGTCGGTGTCATCCCTAGGAGTTTCAGGGGACTGAGGCACCGCTGCTCGGATCTTCCCTTTGCCTCTAGCAACGACATGCCATACTCCCTCATCCTTGTCCTTGACCACACTTGCGGCAGGCTTCGGAATTTGGGAGGATGGGGGCCGAGACCCACCCGGTGTTTGTGAGACACCGGGCCGTGCCACTGCTAGGCCCATTACAGGCGTTGCGGAACTACGGTTGTCAGGCTTAGGGGTATTTTGGTCGACGGCGGCCGGATCACCAGAGGCCTTCTTCTCTGGGCAGGAAGAGGACAGGTGACCAGTCTGCCCGCACTTCCAGCAAGTTGGTTTTCGGCCGGTCACTATGACCGGCATTTTCCGGCCGCAATAATCCAAGCAGTTGGGGATGGAATCGAAGGCTTCTTTATCGCTCAGTATGTCGAATGTCCATCCCCCGTTCAGGTTGTCAGAAGAGGCTGCGAGTATCTGACCATATTTTTTAAAATAAGAGGCCAGGTGTTCGCCGACAACCTGAGGAGGCACCTCATATACTGCTACGTTGGTCCTCCTACGGCCTTCATATTCTGTTCTCAGGATTAGGTCATCAGTTATCAATTCTCTACTTACTGCATCCATGCAATCTTCCGGTGTGGGCAGCAGTACGTCCCAATTGAAAAAGGCTGGTCCTTTTATTATTCTTTGGGGCCTAACCCCTAGGGACACCAGTGATCGGATCACTGTGTCTTTCGTGGAGCGACAAATTTTGCGCGAACGCTTGTCCACCACGAAGACCGACACCATTCTCTTTTCAAACTTTTGTAATTCCTGGGGGTTTTCCAAAAGTCCGTCATCTTTCAAAAGATGGTCGAAACCTTTAGATCTCTCCAGAAACTCCGCTATGTTTATAATGCAACTAGGTGGGGACTTCCAGCAATCGGGCGACACCCCGGCCTCAGCATCTTTGTTTTTGTCTCTGGTACTTTTCGCCTTGTCATTTACCGTAGACTTTTGGCCATTCTCGGCCACCTTATTCTTGGTCTCATAATTTTGCTTTTTTGAATCCTTTAGAGGGGGATAGGACTCTTCATTTTTGTCAGGCGGGCCCTTCCCGGGCGGGTCGAAAATGAGTTTTTTTCTAGCTGACCGACTTGAGTCGGCCATTTTTATTTTTACTGGCCGTGATCGATATAATTATTATTTTTTTCCTCCGTAAATGATAGGGGAATGGAGAGGGGTAGGGAAAAAACGGGAAAAATGTGGGGGGGGGGGGGGGAAATAAATATGTTACACAAATTAACCACCTCACAAGAAAATTGCACGAACAACAATAAATAAAATTAGCCTATATCGGCAAAAATTAGAAATAACAAAACGGCTTAGAACAACTTGCTTTTAACAGTGAAATTCAACTCTTAAAAATATAAGAGCAGAAAATAGGCAAAAAATCCGCCTCTTGAGAGGTTAAAAAAAATAAAAAACAAAAATAAACTTTACAAAATACGATAAACTAAATACACAAAGAAATTTAAAGAAAATAAAACAAACAGAAAAACGGAGAGTTGCCTAAACGGCTACTCCCGACAAAGAAAATAGGGGGAGGGGCTAAAATTAAATTTAAGCGGTTTAACTAAACTTTACAAAATAAATGAATTAACGAAAATAAATTTAAACAACGATTAAATTTTACAAATGTACAATTAAATTAAATGTACAAGGAAAACAAATACAAACAAATACAAACAAACAAAAAGAAAACGAAAAGTCTCCTAACGGCGACTTCCGCAAAAGAAAAACTGGGGAGGGGCTGAAAAAAAAAAGAAAAGTTAAATTGGAAGAAAAATAAAAATCAGCTAATTCTTCAGCTTCTGGTCAAAATAGGGACAGTTAAAAAAATATAAATATGGCACTTAAGGCCAAACAGATACTGAAAAAAAATAAAAATCAAAATAAACTCAAAACGGCCGACCTAAATAAAAACAAATATGGCCGCCAAAAATACGAAAATAAAAACAAAAAAGCTAGAAGAATAAAAAGAAAAGAACAAAGTAAATAAACGAAAAAGAAAATAAATAAAAATAAACTTAGCTCAACAAAAAGGTCTTTTTTTTTCAAATAAAAAGCCCAAATGAGTGAATCGGATTTTTTTTTTAAAACAAAAAGTTCGACGCTTGTCAAAACAAGGTCTGAGAAGTCAGAAAATGACAACAAACGTCAAAAACTGGGCAGGAACTTCATTATTTATTGTACAGAAGTACAAATGCGGCACAAGGCCTAATACGGGGATGGGGAAGGCTGGTCATCAACTGTCCTATATTTAACTTAGCTATTCACTTTCGTTGACCCTGACACGCTAACAATAACCTTTCACCATAAAACCACATTTTTACTTACCATTCTTACCACGTCCACCATAATACCTCAGGTTCTCTATGTAGTCCTACTTAACTCCCATATGTACAATGTTCAGTGGAGGGCATGGGCAGAAATAACAACATTTAAAATTCCCCAATGATTTTATACAATGAAAGTAAGATATGTACAAGAAACTAAACAAAATCATATTAGTAATAAAAGCCCCCCACTACTCTAATATTGTGACAGCAAAATCACTTCTCCGGACGAAATATAATGCGTGGCTTTAGAAATATAATAATATCACTTATCCGTTCAGCAATCACTCACACAATCACTCACACATTTAAACATCATAACAAAAACGAAAAACACACTTGAAAAATAACGAAAGACGCCACGCATCCACCGGAGAACTAACATTGTTGAACACCTAAAGTGGGAAGGGATGGGGGATTAAACTAAAGAAAAATAGGGGACAAAAAGAAAAAGGGGCCAATGAGCAATCATAACCTAGCTAAGTTAACATTGAAGCGAACAACAGAAAAATCAAACTTTCCCTACACTAACCTAACTGGGACGGGGTGCACATGTTCTGCCCAGCACACCCAATATCCTGATGCCTAACCGCATCAAACAACCACTCCAGGTCAGCACCTTTCACTCGACAGAATCGCGCAAGACTCACCCACCTTTTGCCAAATTCAGATGGAGTGAGTCGTTTCCTTTCCGTCCTGATCTTGACTTTAAGCTGATGCTTAAAGAACAAGATCAGTTGGGAAGAGGTAAACTTCTCATCACCATAGAATTCCTTCTGTCGCGTCGTCCAAATCACGACTCGCATAACACCTAGTAAGCAAAAGAGCACATAGTGCTCAGCCCTAGATAACGGAGGTACGACATTGCTACAAACAGAACTAGCCTCAAGGACAAAGAACTTTCCACGCAGCATACGAACCATGAGATCTTCAAGAAACTTACACAACGGGGCAACAACACTGCAGTGGAAGAAGGCATGATCGACGGTTTCCGTCGTCAGCCCACAACGCACGCAGGTTGATTTCGGAGTTAGGCCCGCTGCATGAAGCCTCTTGCCTACCCAGAGAGCCTTTCGTATCATCAGCCAGGTGAGTGATGCCTCATCGTTAGTGAGACATTTCAACCCAGGCGCCCAAGGCCATATGGAGCGAGCCTCCTGCTTCGTAAGCCCGAGCTCGCCAATCAGTTCATCTTGAACGGCCCCCCTAACTAAAACCCGATATAATGCCCTAAGAGACAACGATTGGGCGTTGGAGAGGCCATCCGTAGCCCGCAAGAGAAACTGGAGAGCCAAACGACATTCTTTATAGAAGGAGCACTCGCCACGAGGAGTACGGCCGGCCTCCTCCTCTGACAAATGCACACTTCTCAGGGATGGAAAGTTTTTATGGACGTCCTCTTGAACGAGGGCGCCGTTCTCATCCTCCAGCATACACATTCGATCCAGGAATCTAATGCGAAGCGTGTGTTGACGAATCTCAACGCTAGGCATGCCCAGACCGCCCTCAGATGGATGCAGGCAACAGATCTCGCGACGTACCTTGGGAGACTTGCCTTCTCCCCAAAGGAAGGAGAACAAGAGCTGAATTAAACCCAAACGAATGGCACACGGGACAGGAAGTACCGAGAGTCGGTAAAGGAGAATCGGGTAGATGTGCGAAGCACATACTTCCGCCCTCCCCTTTAAGGAGAGCCTCCTCCGAGTCCACAGACGAACTGCGCCCTCGGCCTTCTCTCGAACCTCCGACCAATTCATTTCCAACTGGAGATCAGGACCGAAAAAGACGCCGAGAATCTTGATCGGCCCGTCCGTCCAGAGGAAAGGTCCGGGAAGAGAAACTCCCTTCCACGCACCCAATCGCAAGCCAACAGACTTATCGCGATTGATCTTGGCCCCTGTCACCGTTTCATAACATCTGATTTCTTTGCTGACTTCGTCAATCTCGGCTTTGCTCGACACAAAAACCGAAACGTCGTCAGCATAGGCGGAGTACCTGGCCGAGGTGGTAGCACCAGGTACGGAAATTCCGCGAAGGACCGGATTCGCCTTTAACTTGCGAAGGAATGGCTCCAACGCAAGAACGTACAGCAAAGGCGAAAGTGGACAACCTTGACGAATGGAGCGAGATAAAGTGAAGGGCTTCGAACTTACCCCATTCACTTCCACCAGCGCACCGGGGGACTCATACAGCAGTCGGATCCAGGAGCGAAAGTACGGCCCGAAACCGGCGGCGGAAAGGACAGACTCCAAGAAACGATGGTCAACCCTATCGAATGCCTTGGACTGATCCAAATTGATCAGCGCGGCTTCGGTGTCGGTTTTCTCGATGATCAGGCGTACCAAATGAAGGTTGTCCTGAATAGTCCTGCCCTTCACAGCACAAGTCTGCTCGGGGCCAATCAGACTAGAGAGGACAGCCTGCAAACGGCCGGCCAAGATCTTGGCAAAAATCTTTAAGTCAGTATTTAACATCGTTAAAGGCCGATAATTATCTATGCCACCCCCACCGCTCTTGCTCTTGCGAAGCAACTTGATTACACCCCTGGTGAAGCGACGAGGTATAGACCCCTGCTTCATCCAGTTGTTATAAACAAGAGCCAGCAGAGGAACAAGAACGGACGACTGCCTCAAGTACAGTTCGTAGGGAAGACCATCCAAACCTGGAGTTTTGTCCCGGCCAACCAATTTCAGCGCATCCCAGATTTCCGACTCTGTTATGGGCCCCTCGCACCTAGCCGCTTCAGCCGCCGAGAGGCGGGGAAAGTCAGCCAAATAGGTGTCGAACTGAGCAGAGCTCAGACCGGGCTCCCTGGTGAAAAGATCCTGGAAGTAATCCCGAAAAGCTCCACATATACCCACGTCTGTAGTCACGGTACGACCATCCGGCAATGTGATGTCCTTGATATGCCGATTGGCTGCTTGCCTAGCTTCCTCTGCACGCAATTCTGCGGCCATATTCGTTGCCTCAGAAGACATTCTTTTTAACCTAGCCCTAACTACCAGAGCTTGATCCTTCTTGATAGCCAAGGAGGCCAGCTCGGCCCTAGCTAAGGCTACGTCCCCACTATTACGGGATTTAACTGCCCGATCAACTTTTTCTCTAACGTCGATTGCGCCGCTAAATTAGCTAAGTTGAGCCGACGGCTATAGTCGGCAGCAAACGACCTAATTTTGGATTTAAGTGTATCCCACCACTTATTCCCAACCACAGCCCCCGTCAGTTCCCGCTTTAGTGTTAGTAAAAGCTGGTGCTGGAAATCTTGGCTATCAAATAATGACGCGTTCAATTTCCAGTAGCCAGCCAACTTAACCTTAGGCTTATCTAAGTTTACACGAACCCGGACGAGCCTATGATCCGTGTAAACTATGGAATGGAAACTTGGACAACCTAAGAGCCCTACGTCGACTCTCCTAACTAGGACTCGGTCGAGGTAGCTTGCGCGTACCTTCGAATCCGAGCTGCCCCTATTAGTCCAAGTCCACACTACCTCCCGGGGGTGTTCATTTCGGTATTTATCGACAAGATCATTCCTGTCGATAAATTCCCGAAATGGTTTCACATCCGGGTTGTTAGTACCCGATCTTTCTCCTATACGATCCTTCTCAGGGTCAAGGACGGCATTCCAATCCCCCGCTAAAATTACCCGCCTCGATGTTCCAAAGAACGACTCGAGCTGCCGAAACAAAGCAGGACGCTCCGCATGGACATTGGGCGCATAAACCCCAATGAGGCGAAAAGACTTCTCCTTTATGGTAATATCCAGCACACAAATCCTGCCCGCTGGATCCGCGAAGACAAGCGTACACGCCGCACCCAAAGACTTGCTCACTAGCCAGGAAACACCTCTAGAACGACCATCAAAACATGCTGAATAGAGATCGTAATCCCTAGACAGTATGCCCTCATAGTCGCCAGCAAAAAACCGGGTCTCCTGCAAACAACAAACATCCACCCCGAGGCGCTGGAGATCATGAAGGAGTCTCACCCTCCGAGACTCAGACCTCAGCCCCCGGGCATTCATACTTGCTAACCAGAGAGCCATTATCAGTCCGATTAGGGTTGAGGAACTGTTCCGAACATGTCCGGTGACAGGACACCGACCGCCCGTCCCATTGAGCCGAGACCCATTTCACTTTTGATAGTGCCATCATAGGACAGGCCGCCAATGTCCAGGGGAAACGTTAGTTTCAACGCTCTGTAAAGGGAGGGGTGAACATAAACCGGGGTCCTCCCAGAACAAAACTGCTGCAAATTTGCATTGTCCTCATCATGGAAATAAGAAAGGGGAGGGTTCGTAGCAAACGAATCATTCGCCTCCCCTAACATAGTCCATATTTGTCTAGTACCAGCGCCAGACCGCACGACCGTCAAGATCCTCTTGGCGTTTGGGAAATTGCGCGGATCTTCGACATCTTTGTCGTGTACTTTTTTAAATGAAATTAAAGTTTTTAAGCGCTTTGAATGGCTCAGCGCCTTTTGAGCTGTTTCTGCAGAAACTCGGCAAACTTCTTCACCGAGATTGAAAGGAGGTTTCATTTTCTTTCTTTTTTCCTCACCAGACGCTACTTCAGGGCTTCTTTGTCTTTTAGACTTGTGAGGAGAGAGAGAAGGATTAGGTGTTGGGGTGGGAGTGGGTGAGACATCGGGAGAAGCAGGAGTGGAAGGGATACGAGAAGAGACTGGGGAATGCTTTTTGAAGGTGGTCATTTTCGACGGGGAAGTGGTCAGAGACTTTGTCCTGGGAGGGGGGGCATGGTTTTTTTCCGGGAGGGAGAAGACGGGGCGGAGACGGAAGAGTGGGGAGCTGCTAAATTTGTTGATTTCTTCTTCTCTAGGTCTTTCTTTAATTTTCGCAGCTGGACGATTTTTTCCCAATTCGGTTCCGCTTTTTTTTTGAATCTCACTCAAAGGCCTGTCTAAATGCACCGCCGGGACGTCGCCTTTAGAGCTGCCAGAGGGAGTGGGACTGTCGGTGTCATCCCTAGGAGTTTCAGGGGACTGAGGCACCGCTGCTCGGATCTTCCCTTTGCCTCTAGCAACGACATGCCATACTCCCTCATCCTTGTCCTTGACCACACTTGCGGCAGGCTTCGGAATTTGGGAGGATGGGGGCCGAGACCCACCCGGTGTTTGTGAGACACCGGGCCGTGCCACTGCTAGGCCCATTACAGGCGTTGCGGAACTACGGTTGTCAGGCTTAGGGGTATTTTGGTCGACGGCGGCCGGATCACCAGAGGCCTTCTTCTCTGGGCAGGAAGAGGACAGGTGACCAGTCTGCCCGCACTTCCAGCAAGTTGGTTTTCGGCCGGTCACTATGACCGGCATTTTCCGGCCGCAATAATCCAAGCAGTTGGGGATGGAGTCGAAGGCTTCTTTATCGCTCAGTATGTCGAATGTCCATCCCCCGTTCAGGTTGTCAGAAGAGGCTGCGAGTATCTGGCCATATTTTTTAAAATAAGAGGCCAGATGTTCGCCGACAACCTGAGGAGGCACCTCATATACTGCTACGTTGGTCCTCCTACGGCCTTCATATTCTGTTCTCAGGATTAGGTCATCAGTTATCAATTCTCTACTTACTGCATCCATGCAATCCTCCGGTGTGGGCAGCAGTACGTCCCAATTGAAAAAGGCTGGTCCTTTTATTATTCTTTGGGGCCTAACCCCTAGGGACACCAGTGATCGGATCACTGTGTCTTTCGTGGAGCGACAAATTTTGCGCGAACGCTTGTCCACCACGAAGACCGACACCATTCTCTTTTCAAACTTTTGTAATTCCTGGGGGTTTTCCAAAAGTCCGTCATCTTTCAAAAGATGGTCGAAACCTTTAGATCTCTCCAGAAACTCCGCTATGTTTATAATGCAACTAGGTGGGGACTTCCAGCAATCGGGCGACACCCCGGCCTCAGCATCTTTGTTTTTGTCTCTGGTACTTTTCGCCTTGTCATTTGCCGTAGACTTTTGGCCATTCTCGGCCACCTTATTCTTGGTCTCATAATTTTGCTTTTTTGAATCCTTTAGAGGGGGATAGGACTCTTCATTTTTGTCAGGCGGGCCCTTCCCGGGCGGGTCGAAAATCAGTTTTTTTCTAGCTGACCGACTTGAGTCGGCCATTTTTATTTTTACTGGCCGTGATCGATATAATTATTATTTTTTTCCTCCGTAAATGATAGGGGAATGGAGAGGGGTAGGGAAAAAACGGGAAAAATGTGGGGGGGGGGAAATAAATATGTTACACAAATTAACCACCTCACAAGAAAATTGCACGAACAACAATAAATAAAATTAGCCTATATCGGCAAAAATTAGAAATAACAAAACGGCTTAGAACAACTTGCTTTTAACAGTGAAATTCAACTCTTAAAAATATAAGAGCAGAAAATAGGCAAAAAATCCGCCTCTTGAGAGGTTAAAAAAAAATAAAAAACAAAAATAAACTTTACAAAATACGATAAACTAAATACACAAAGAAATTTAAAGAAAATAAAACAAACAGAAAAACGGAGAGTTGCCTAAACGGCTACTCCCGACAAAGAAAATAGGGGGAGGGGCTAAAATTAAATTTAAGCGGTTTAACTAAACTTTACAAAATAAATGAATTAACGAAAATAAATTTAAACAACGATTAAATTTTACAAATGTACAATCAAATTAAATGTACAAGGAAAACAAATACAAACAAATACAAACAAACAAAAAGAAAACGAAAAGTCTCCTAACGGCGACTTCCGCAAAAGAAAAACTGGGGAGGGGCTGAAAAAAAAGAAAAGTTAAATTGGAAGAAAAATAAAAATCAGCTAATTCTTCAGCTTCTGGTCAAAATAGGGACAGTTAAAAAAATATAAATATGGCACTTAAGGCCAAACAGATACTGAAAAAAAATAAAAATCAAAATAAACTCAAAACGGCCGACCTAAATAAAAACAAATATGGCCGCCAAAAATACGAAAATAAAAACAAAAAAGCTAGAAGAATAAAAAGAAAAGAACAAAGTAAATAAACGAAAAAGAAAATAAATAAAAATAAACTTAGCTCAACAAAAAGGTCTTTTTTTTCAAATAAAAAGCCCAAATGAGTGAATCGGATTTTTTTTTTAAAACAAAAAGTTCGACGCTTGTCAAAACAAGGTCTGAGAAGTCAGAAAATGACAACAAACGTCAAAAACTGGGCAGGAACTTCATTATTTATTGTACTGAAGTACAAATGTGGCACAAGGCCTAATACGGGGATGGGGAAGGCTGGTCATCAACTGTCCTATATTTAACTTAGCTATTCACTTTCGATGACCCTGACACGCTAACAATAACCTTTCACCATAAAACCACATTTTTACTTACCATTCTTACCACGTCCACCATAATACCTCAGGTTCTCTATGTAGTCCTACTTAACTCCCATATGTACAATGTTCAGTGGAGGGCATGGGCAGAAATAACAACATTTAAAATTCCCCAATGATTTTATACAATGAAAGTAAGATATGTACAAGAAACTAAACAAAATCGTATTAGTAATAAAAGCCCCCCACTACTCTAATATTGTGACAGCAAAATCACTTCCCCGGACGAAACATAATGCGTGGCTTTATGAATATAATACCATATGTCCGATCAGCAATCACTCACACAAACACTCACAGATTTAAACATCATAACAAAAAACGAAAAACACACTTGAAAAATAACGAAAGTCGCCACGCATCCACCGGGGAACTAACATTGTTGAACACCTAAAGTGGGAAGGGAAGGGGGGGTTAAACTAAAGAAAAATAGGGGACGAAAAAGAAAAGGGGGCCAATGAGCAATCATAACCTAGCTAAGTTAACATTGAAGCCAAAAACAGAAAAATCAAACTTTCCCTACACTAACCTAACAGGGACGGGGTGCACATGTTCTGCCCAGCACACCCAATATCCTGATGCCTAACCAGCATCAAACAACCACTCCAGGTCAGCACCTTTCACTCGACAGAATCGCGCAAGACTCACCCACCTTTTGCCAAATTCAGATGGAGTGAGTCGTTTCCTTTCCGTCCTGATCTTGACTTTAAGCTGATGCTTAAAGAACAAGATCAGTTGGGAAGAGGTAAACTTCCCATCACCATAGAATTCCTTCTGTCGCGTCGTCCAAATCACGACTCGCATAACACCTAGTAAGCAAAAGAGCACATAGTGCTCAGCCCTAGATAACGGAGGTACGACATTGCTACAAACAGAACTAGCCTCAAGGACAAAGAACTTTCCACGCAGCATACGAACCATGAGGTCTTCAAGAAACTTACACAACGGAGCAACAACACTGCAGTGGAAGAAGGCATGATCGACGGTTTCCGTCGTCAGCCCACAACGCACGCAGGTTGATTTCGGAGTTAGGCCCGCTGCATGAAGCCTCTTGCCTACCCAGAGAGCCTTTCGTATCATCAGCCAGGTGAGTGATGCCTCATCGTTAGTGAGACATTTCAACCCAGGCGCCCAAGGCCATATGGAGCGAGCCTCCTGCTTCGTAAGCCCGAGCTCGCCAATCAGTTCATCTTGAACGGCCCCCCTAACTAAAACCCGATATAATGCCCTAAGAGACAACGATTGGGCGCTGGAGAGGCCATCCGTAGCCCGCAAGAGAAACTGGAGAGCCAAACGACATTCTTTATAGAAGGAGCACTCGCCACGAGGAGTACGGCCGGCCTCCTCCTCCGACAAATGCACACTTCTCAGGGATGGAAAGTTTTTATGGACGTCCTCTTGAACGAGGGCGCCGTTCTCATCCTCCAGCATATACATTCGATCCAGGAATCTAATGCGAAGCGTGTGTTGACGAATCTCAACGCTAGGCATGCCCAGACCGCCCTCAGATGGATGCAGGCAACAGATCTCGCGACGTACCTTGGGAGACTTGCCTTCTCCCCAAAGGAAGGAGAACAAGAGCTGAATTAAACCCAAACGAATGGCACACGGGAGAGGAAGTACCGAGAGTCGGTAAAGGAGAATCGGGTAGATGTGCGAGGCACATACTTCCGCCCTCCCCTTTAAGGAGAGCTTCCTCCGAGTCCACAGACGAACTGCGCCCTCGGCCTTCTCTCGAACCTCCGACCAATTCATTTCCAACTGGAGATCAGGACCGAAAAAGACGCCGAGAATCTTGATCGGCCCGTCCGTCCAGAGGAAAGGTCCGGGAAGAGAAACTCCCTTCCACGCACCCAATCGCAAGCCAACAGACTTATCGCGATTGATCTTGGCCCCTGTCACCGTCTCATAACATCTGATTTCTTTGCTGACTTCGTCAATCTCGGCTTTGCTCGACACAAAAACCGAAACGTCGTCAGCATAGGCGGAGTACCTGGCCGAGGTGGTAGCACCAGGTACGGAAATTCCGCGAAGGACCGGATTCGCCTTTAACTTGCGAAGGAATGGCTCCAACGCAAGAACGTACAGCAAAGGCGAAAGTGGACAACCTTGACGAATGGAGCGAGATAAAGTGAAGGGCTTCGATCTTACCCCATTCACTTCCACCAGCGCACCGGGGGACTCATACAGCAGTCGGATCCAGGAGCGAAAGTACGGCCCGAAACCGGCGGCGGAAAGGACAGACTCCAAGAAACGATGGTCAACCCTATCGAATGCCTTGGACTGATCCAAATTGATCAGCGCGGCTTCGGTGTCGGTTTTCTCGATGATCAGGCGTACCAAATGAAGGTTGTCCTGAATAGTCCTGCCCTTCACAGCACAAGTCTGCTCGGGGCCAATCAGACTAGAGAGGACAGCCTGCAAACGGCCGGCCAAAATCTTGGCAAAAATCTTTAAGTCAGTATTTAACATCGTTAAAGGCCGATAATTATCTATGCCACCCCCACCGCTCTTGCTCTTGCGAAGCAACTTGATTACACCCCTGGTGAAGCGACGAGGTATAGACCCCTGCTTCATCCAGTTGTTATAAACAAGAGCCAGCAGAGGAACAAGAACGGACGACTGCCTCAAGTACAGTTCGTAGGGAAGACCATCCAAACCTGGAGTTTTGTCCCGGCCAACCAATTTCAGCGCATCCCAGATTTCCGACTCTGTTATGGGCCCCTCGCACCTAGCCGCTTCAGCCGCCTCGAGGCGGGGAAAGTCAGCCAAATAGGTGTCGAACTGAGCAGAGCTCAGACCGGGCTCCCTGGTGAAAAGATCCTGGAAGTAATCCCGAAAAGCTCCACATATACCCACGTCTGTAGTCACGGTACGACCATCCGGCAATGTGATGTCCTTGATATGCCGATTGGCTGCTTGCCTAGCTTCCTCTGCACGCAATTCTGCGGCCATATTCGTTGCCTCAGAAGACATTCTTTTTAACCTAGCCCTAACTACCAGAGCTTGATCCTTCTTGATAGCCAAGGAGGCCAGCTCGGCCCTAGCTAAGGCTACGTCCCCACTATTACGGGATTTAACTGCCCGATCAACTTTTTTCTCTAACGTCGATTGCGCCGCTAAATTAGCTAAGTTGAGCCGACGGCTATAGTCGGCAGCAAACGACCTAATTTTGGATTTAAGTGTATCCCACCACTTATTCCCAACCACAGCCCCCGTCAGTTCCCGCTTTAGTGTTAGTAAAAGCTGGTGCTGGAAATCTTGGCTATCAAATAATGACGCGTTCAATTTCCAGTAGCCAGCCAACTTAACCTTAGGCTTATCTAAGTTTACACGAACCCGGACGAGCCTATGATCCGTGTAAACTATGGAATGGAAACTTGGACAACCTAAGAGCCCTACGTCGACTCTCCTAACTAGGACTCGGTCGAGGTAGCTTGCGCGTACCTTCGAATCCGAGCTGCCCCTATTAGTCCAAGTCCACACTACCTCCCGGGGGTGTTCATTTCGGTATTTATCGACAAGATCATTCCTGTCGATAAATTCCCGAAATGGTTTCACATCCGGGTTGTTAGTACCCGATCTTTCTCCTATACGATCCTTCTCAGGGTCAAGGACGGCATTCCAATCCCCCGCTAAAATTACCCGCCTCGATGTTCCAAAGAACGACTCGAGCTGCCGAAACAAAGCAGGACGCTCCGCATGGACATTGGGCGCATAAACCCCAATGAGGCGAAAAGACTTCTCCTTTATGGTAATATCCAGCACACAAATCCTGCCCGCTGGATCCGCGAAGACAAGCGTACACGCCGCACCCAAAGACTTGCTCACTAGCCAAGAAACACCTCTAGAACGACCATCAAAACATGCTGAAAAGAGATCGTAATCCCTAGACAGTATGCCCTCATAGTCGCCAGCTAAAAACCGGGTTTCCTGCAGACAACAAACATCCACCCCGAGGCGCTGGAGGTCATGAAGGAGTCTCACCCTCCGAGACTCTGACCTCAGCCCCCGGGCATTCACGCTTGCTAACCAGAGAGCCATTATGATCCTTAATTAGGGTTGGGGTCCTGGACAGAACATGGTCGGGGAAAGGATGCCGACAGCCTCTCCCATTGACCCATGGCCCATCTCATTCTTGATGGTGCCGTCAGAGGAGACGCCGCCAACATCCCAGGGAAAGGTTAGTTTTAGCGCCCTATAGAGGGAGGGGTGAACTAAAACCGGGACCCGTCCTGTACAAAATTTCTCTAAGTTTGTCAGCTTTTCCGACTTGGTTGTAATGATTGGTGGAGATAGTTGTATTTTAGCGGCTTCCTCGACCATGCCCCAAGTCTGCCGTGCTCCCGGCCCAGTTCGGATGACGGTTAATAACCGTTGAGCATGAGGAAAGTTTCCCGGCGACTCAACATCCTTGTCACCACATTTCTTCATTGATAGAAGCGCCTTTAACTGCTTGATCCTATTTCCAAAATCTCTGGCTCTTTCAGCCTGGGCCGGGGAAATACGGCAGATGTCCTCCCCTTGCCTGTATGGTAGTTTCGCCGGCTTCTTGCGCGCTTCCTTATCCTCGGCTGACGAGCTTCGTTGCCTTTTTGATGGTGGAGGCATCTGTTTTGGGGGAGAGGGACAGGGAGAGAGACATGGAGACATCCGGAAATAATTGATGACAGGACTGGGGTCTCGACTGCGAGGGGAAGGTTTCCGGGGAGTGGGTTGTAATGAGTGTGTTTCCTTTGTTTTCCCAGGCTTTTTCTTTTGAGGGGAGGACGGGGCAGAGGCCGAGGAGCGAGACGGACGTTTTTGTAGATCTTTAATCAAGTCCTCCGATGGACGAAATGGCCGCTTTTCAAGTTGTTTCTTTAGCTTTTTGATCTTCTCCATTTTTTCATAGCCAGGGTCGTAGGCTTTTTTAAGATCTTCTAAATTTGGAGCCGCCCAAGCCGAGGCATCGCCCTTTTTGCTGGTGGAGGGAGTGGGGCTGTTCGTGCCTTTAGTCTTTGGGGTCTCCGGGGACCGAGATTCCGCAGCTTGGCGCTTCCCCCTGGCCCTGCCAACAACCAGCCACTCCCCCTTTGCCTTCTCCGTGGCTGCACTTGCAGCTGGTGATGGTTTTTCGGGGGTGAGGGAACTTTCTTGTTCCCAACCGGGGTAACTGCCGCACCGGTCCTGGGTATTGGCATGCCCACTACGGGCGAGACGGATGTAACAGGAGCGGCCAGAGGGGGATTTTGGTCGATTGGAGCCTGGCTTCCAGAGGCCTTCTTCTCTGGGCAGGAGGAGGAGAGGTGACCAGTCTCTCCACACCTCCAGCATTTTGGTTTGCGGCCGGACACCATCACCGGCAAGCTCAGGCCCCCTACGTCAAGACAGTTGGGGATGGTCTTGAAGGTCTCTTGGTCGATCATCATATCGAAAGACCATCCCCCGTTCAGGTCATCGCAGGAGGCATCTAAAATTTGGCCAAACTGCGAAAAGTAGGCAGCCAGATGCTCCCCGATGACCTGAGGAGGAACCTCATACACTGCTACCTTGGTCCTTTGTTTGCCATCATACATAATTCTAAAAGAAAGATCTTTTGTTGATATGTCTTCAATCGCCAATTTTAGGCACTCTTCTGGCGTGGGTAGCAGTATGTCCCACAAGAAGAAGCGCGGCCCTTTAATTATTCTTAAGGGCTTATACCCCTTTGACTGCAGTGTTTTCAACACTGTGTCTTTCGTGCTGCGACAAATCTTGCGCGTACGCTTGTCCACCACGAAGACTGACACTATTCTTTTTTCAATCCTCTTTAATTCTTGGGGATCTACCAAGAGCCCACCTTCTACAACAAGGTGTGCGTAGCTCTTAGCTCTCTCCAAGAACTCCGTCAGATTGATCTTGACTTTCGGAGGGGACTTCCAGCCACAGGGCGATTCCCCGGCCTCCGCATCTTTCGTTGTCTTGTCTTTGTTTCCAGGTTCCATAACCTCTTCCTGACCATTCTCGGCCACTGCTGCTTTCACAACATTTCCTTGGTCCTTTCCATTGTCCTGCCCTCCTCCCGGGAGAGGGGGAAAAGCTTCATCGGTTTTTTCCGGTGGACCCTTCCAAGGGGGGTCGAAGCTTAATTTTTTTCTTTATAGACCGACTTGTGTCGGTCATTTTAAAGTTTTAAAGCACTATGCCACACACTTTTTTTTTTTTTTTCCTCCACCAATCAAAATTCAACTTATATATAGGGGTGGGAAAAGGTGGGAGTAAAAATAGAAAATATAAAGAAAACAAATAACTAACAACACAAAATATACAAAAAAAATCAAGACAAGAAAACGGTTTTAAAATAAAAACAACAAACCCCGAAGGATTTTAAAAATGAATACAAAATACGATTAGCCTATTACGGCAAAACACTAGCCTTTAACGGCCAAAAAATAAACAAAATTGATAAACTACGAAAAGAAACTAAAAATAGCCTTAAATGGCAAAAAGGGGGTAGCCTCTTGAGAGGTTTACAAAAATAAAAAGGGGGGGGAAAACAATAACTTGTACAAACAAACTTTACGAGTTACAAAGAATTAATTCACAAAAAATTTAAAATAAAACAAACAGAAAAACGGAGAGTTGCCTAAACGGCTACTCCCGACAAAGAAAATAGGGGGAGGGGCTAAAAATAAATTGAAGCGGTTTAACTAAACTTTACAAAATAAATGAATTAACGAAAATAAATTTAAACAACGATTAAACTTTACAAATGTACAATTAAATTAAATACACAAAGAAAACAAATACAAACAAATACAAACAAACAAAAAGAAAACGAAAAGTCTCCTAACGGCGACTTCCGCGAAAGAAAAACTGGGGAGGGGCTGAAAAAAAAGAAAAGTTAAATTGGAAGAAAAATAAAAATCAGCTAATTCTTCAGCTTCTGGTCAAAATAGGGACAGTTAAAAAAATATAAATATGGCACTTAAGGCCAAACAGATACTGAAAAAAATAAAAATAAAAATAAACTCAAAACGGCCGACCTAAATAAAAACAAATATGGCCGCCAAAAATACGAAAATAAAAACAAAAAAGCTAGAAGAATAAAAAAAGAAAAGAACAAAGTAAATAAACGAAAAAGAAAATAAATAAAAATAAACTTAGCTCAACAAAAAGGTCTTTTTTGTTAAATAAACAGTCCAAATAAGTGAATCACAGTTTTTTGAAACAAAAAGTTCGACGCTTGTCAAAACAAGGTCCGAGAAGTCAGAAAATGACAACAAACGTCAAAAACTGGGCAAGAACTTCATTATTTATTGTACTGAAGTACAAATGTGGCACAAGGCCTAATACGGGGATGGGGAAGGCTGGTCATCAACTGTCCTATATTTAACTTAGCTATTCACTTTCGTTGACCCTGACACGCTAACAATAACCTTTCACCATAAAACCACATTTTTACTTACCATTCTTACCACGTCCACCATAATACCTCAGGTTCTCTATGTAGTCCTACTTAACTCCCATATGTACAATGTTCAGTGGAGGGCATGGGCAGAAATAACAACATTTAAAATTCCCCAATGATTTTATACAATGAAAGTAAGATATGTACAAGAAACTAAACAAAATCGTATTAGTAATAAAAGCCCCCCACTACTCTAATATTGTGACAGCAAAATCACTTCCCCGGACGAAACATAATGCGTGGCTTTATGAATATAATACCATATGTCCGATCAGCAATCACTCACACAATCACTCACAGATTTAAACATCATAACAAAAAACGAAAAACACACTTGAAAAATAACGAAAGTCGCCACGCATCCACCGGGGAACTAACATTGTTGAACACCTAAAGTGGGAAGGGAAGGGGGGTTAAACTAAAGAAAAATAGGGGACGAAAAAGAAAAGGGGGCCAATGAGCAATCATAACCTAGCTAAGTTAACATTGAAGCCAAAAACAGAAAAATCAAACTTTCCCTACACTAACCTAACAGGGACGGGGTGCACATGTTCTGCCCAGCACACCCAATATCCTGATGCCTAACCAGCATCAAACAACCACTCCAGGTCAGCACCTTTCACTCGACAGAATCGCGCAAGACTCACCCACCTTTTGCCAAATTCAGATGGAGTGAGTCGTTTCCTTTCCGTCCTGATCTTGACTTTAAGCTGATGCTTAAAGAACAAGATCAGTTGGGAAGAGGTAAACTTCTCATCACCATAGAATTCCTTCTGTCGCGTCGTCCAAATCACGACTCGCATAACACCTAGTAAGCAAAAGAGCACATAGTGCTCAGCCCTAGATAACGGAGGTACGACATTGCTACAAACAGAACTAGCCTCAAGGACAAAGAACTTTCCACGCAGCATACGAACCATGAGGTCTTCAAGAAACTTACACAACGGAGCAACAACACTGCAGTGGAAGAAGGCATGATCGACGGTTTCCGTCGTCAGCCCACAACGCACGCAGGTTGATTTCGGAGTTAGGCCCGCTGCATGAAGCCTCTTGCCTACCCAGAGAGCCTTTCGTATCATCAGCCAGGTGAGTGATGCCTCATCGTTAGTGAGACATTTCAACCCAGGCGCCCAAGGCCATATGGAGCGAGCCTCCTGCTTCGTAAGCCCGAGCTCGCCAATCAGTTCATCTTGAACGGCCCCCCTAACTAAAACCCGATATAATGCCCTAAGAGACAACGATTGGGCGCTGGAGAGGCCATCCGTAGCCCGCAAGAGAAACTGGAGAGCCAAACGACATTCTTTATAGAAGGAGCACTCGCCACGAGGAGTACGGCCGGCCTCCTCCTCCGACAAATGCACACTTCTCAGGGATGGAAAGTTTTTATGGACGTCCTCTTGAACGAGGGCGCCGTTCTCATCCTCCAGCATACACATTCGATCCAGGAATCTAATGCGAAGCGTGTGTTGACGAATCTCAACGCTAGGCATGCCCAGACCGCCCTCAGATGGATGCAGGCAACAGATCTCGCGACGTACCTTGGGAGACTTGCCTTCTCCCCAAAGGAAGGAGAACAAGAGCTGAATTAAACCCAAACGAATGGCACACGGGAGAGGAAGTACCGAGAGTCGGTAAAGGAGAATCGGGTAGATGTGCGAGGCACATACTTCCGCCCTCCCCTTTAAGGAGAGCTTCCTCCGAGTCCACAGACGAACTGCGCCCTCGGCCTTCTCTCGAACCTCCGACCAATTCATTTCCAACTGGAGATCAGGACCGAAAAAGACGCCGAGAATCTTGATCGGCCCGTCCGTCCAGAGGAAAGGTCCGGGAAGAGAAACTCCCTTCCACGCACCCAATCGCAAGCCAACAGACTTATCGCGATTGATCTTGGCCCCTGTCACCGTCTCATAACATCTGATTTCTTTGCTGACTTCGTCAATCTCGGCTTTGCTCGACACAAAAACCGAAACGTCGTCAGCATAGGCGGAGTACCTGGCCGAGGTGGTAGCACCAGGTACGGAAATTCCGCGAAGGACCGGATTCGCCTTTAACTTGCGAAGGAATGGCTCCAACGCAAGAACGTACAGCAAAGGCGAAAGTGGACAACCTTGACGAATGGAGCGAGATAAAGTGAAGGGCTTCGATCTTACCCCATTCACTTCCACCAGCGCACCGGGGGACTCATACAGCAGTCGGATCCAGGAGCGAAAGTACGGCCCGAAACCGGCGGCGGAAAGGACAGACTCCAAGAAACGATGGTCAACCCTATCGAATGCCTTGGACTGATCCAAATTGATCAGCGCGGCTTCGGTGTCGGTTTTCTCGATGATCAGGCGTACCAAATGAAGGTTGTCCTGAATAGTCCTGCCCTTCACAGCACAAGTCTGCTCGGGGCCAATCAGACTAGAGAGGACAGCCTGCAAACGGCCGGCCAAAATCTTGGCAAAAATCTTTAAGTCAGTATTTAACATCGTTAAAGGCCGATAATTATCTATGCCACCCCCACCGCTCTTGCTCTTGCGAAGCAACTTGATTACACCCCTGGTGAAGCGACGAGGTATAGACCCCTGCTTCATCCAGTTGTTATAAACAAGAGCCAGCAGAGGAACAAGAACGGACGACTGCCTCAAGTACAGTTCGTAGGGAAGACCATCCAAACCTGGAGTTTTGTCCCGGCCAACCAATTTCAGCGCATCCCAGATTTCCGACTCTGTTATGGGCCCCTCGCACCTAGCCGCTTCAGCCGCCTCGAGGCGGGGAAAGTCAGCCAAATAGGTGTCGAACTGAGCAGAGCTCAGACCGGGCTCCCTGGTGAAAAGATCCTGGAAGTAATCCCGAAAAGCTCCACATATACCCACGTCTGTAGTCACGGTACGACCATCCGGCAATGTGATGTCCTTGATATGCCGATTGGCTGCTTGCCTAGCTTCCTCTGCACGCAATTCTGCGGCCATATTCGTTGCCTCAGAAGACATTCTTTTTAACCTAGCCCTAACTACCAGAGCTTGATCCTTCTTGATAGCCAAGGAGGCCAGCTCGGCCCTAGCTAAGGCTACGTCCCCACTATTACGGGATTTAACTGCCCGATCAACTTTTTTCTCTAACGTCGATTGCGCCGCTAAATTAGCTAAGTTGAGCCGACGGCTATAGTCGGCAGCAAACGACCTAATTTTGGATTTAAGTGTATCCCACCACTTATTCCCAACCACAGCCCCCGTCAGTTCCCGCTTTAGTGTTAGTAAAAGCTGGTGCTGGAAATCTTGGCTATCAAATAATGACGCGTTCAATTTCCAGTAGCCAGCCAACTTAACCTTAGGCTTATCTAAGTTTACACGAACCCGGACGAGCCTATGATCCGTGTAAACTATGGAATGGAAACTTGGACAACCTAAGAGCCCTACGTCGACTCTCCTAACTAGGACTCGGTCGAGGTAGCTTGCGCGTACCTTCGAATCCGAGCTGCCCCTATTAGTCCAAGTCCACACTACCTCCCGGGGGTGTTCATTTCGGTATTTATCGACAAGATCATTCCTGTCGATAAATTCCCGAAACGGTTTCACATCCGGGTTGTTAGTACCCGATCTTTCTCCTATACGATCCTTCTCAGGGTCAAGGACGGCATTCCAATCCCCCGCTAAAATTACCCGCCTCGATGTTCCAAAGAACGACTCGAGCTGCCGAAACAAAGCAGGACGCTCCGCATGGACATTGGGCGCATAAACCCCAATGAGGCGAAAAGACTTCTCCTTTATGGTAATATCCAGCACACAAATCCTGCCCGCTGGATCCGCGAAGACAAGCGTACACGCCGCACCCAAAGACTTGCTCACTAGCCAGGAAACACCTCTAGAACGACCATCAAAACATGCTGAATAGAGATCGTAATCCCTAGACAGTATGCCCTCATAGTCGCCAGCTAAAAACCGGGTTTCCTGCAGACAACAAACATCCACCCCGAGGCGCTGGAGGTCATGAAGGAGTCTCACCCTCCGAGACTCTGACCTCAGCCCCCGGGCATTCACGCTTGCTAACCAGAGAGCCATTATGATCCTTAATTAGGGTTGGGGTCCTGGACAGAACATGGTCGGGGAAAGGATGCCGACAGCCTCTCCCATTGACCCATGGCCCATCTCATTCTTGATGGTGCCGTCAGAGGAGACGCCGCCAACATCCCAGGGAAAGGTTAGTTTTAGCGCCCTATAGAGGGAGGGGTGAACTAAAACCGGGACCCGTCCTGTACAAAATTTCTCTAAGTTTGTCAGCTTTTCCGACTTGGTTGTAATGATTGGTGGAGATAGTTGTATTTTAGCGGCTTCCTCGACCATGCCCCAAGTCTGCCGTGCTCCCGGCCCAGTTCGGATGACGGTTAATAACCGTTGAGCATGAGGAAAGTTTCCCGGCGACTCAACATCCTTGTCACCACATTTCTTCATTGATAGAAGCGCCTTTAACTGCTTGATCCTATTTCCAAAATCTCTGGCTCTTTCAGCCTGGGCCGGGGAAATACGGCAGATGTCCTCCCCTTGCCTGTATGGTAGTTTCGCCGGCTTCTTGCGCGCTTCCTTAACCTCGGCTGACGAGCTTCGTTGCCTTTTTGATGGTGGAGGCATCTGTTTTGGGGGAGAGGGACAGGGAGAGAGACATGGAGACATCCGGAAATAATTGATGACAGGACTGGGGTCTCGACTGCGAGGGGAAGGTTTCCGGGGAGTGGGTTGTAATGAGTGTGTTTCCTTTGTTTTCCCAGGCTTTTTCTTTTGAGGGGAGGACGGGGCAGAGGCCGAGGAGCGAGACGGACGTTTTTGTAGATCTTTAATCAAGTCCTCCGATGGACGAAATGGCCGCTTTTCAAGTTGTTTCTTTAGCTTTTTGATCTTCTCCATTTTTTCATAGCCAGGGTCGTAGGCTTTTTTAAGATCTTCTAAATTTGGAGCCGCCCAAGCCGAGGCATCGCCCTTTTTGCTGGTGGAGGGAGTGGGGCTGTTCGTGCCTTTAGTCTTTGGGGTCTCCGGGGACCGAGATTCCGCAGCTTGGCGCTTCCCCCTGGCCCTGCCAACAACCAGCCACTCCCCTTTGCCTTCTCCGTGGCTGCACTTGCAGCTGGTGATGGTTTTTCGGGGGGTGAGGGAACTTTCTTGTTCCCAACCGGGGTAACTGCCGCACCGGTCCTGGGTATTGGCATGCCCACTACGGGCGAGACGGATGTAACAGGAGCGGCCAGAGGGGGATTTTGGTCGATTGGAGCCTGGCTTCCAGAGGCCTTCTTCTCTGGGCAGGAGGAGGAGAGGTGACCAGTCTCTCCACACCTCCAGCATTTTGGTTTGCGGCCGGACACCATCACCGGCAAGCTCAGGCCCCCTACGTCAAGACAGTTGGGGATGGTCTTGAAGGTCTCTTGGTCGATCATCATATCGAAAGACCATCCCCCGTTCAGGTCATCGCAGGAGGCATCTAAAATTTGGCCAAACTGCGAAAAGTAGGCAGCCAGATGCTCCCCGATGACCTGAGGAGGAACCTCATACACTGCTACCTTGGTCCTTTGTTTGCCATCATACATAATTCTAAAAGAAAGATCTTTTGTTGATATGTCTTCAATCGCCAATTTTAGGCACTCTTCTGGCGTGGGTAGCAGTATGTCCCACAAGAAGAAGCGCGCCCCTTTAATTATTCTTAAGGGCTTATACCCCTTTGACTGCAGTGTTTTCAACACTGTGTCTTTCGTGCTGCGACAAATCTTGCGCGTACGCTTGTCCACCACGAAGACTGACACTATTCTTTTTTCAATCCTCTTTAATTCTTGGGGATCTACCAAGAGCCCACCTTCTACAACAAGGTGTGCGTAGCTCTTAGCTCTCTCCAAGAACTCCGTCAGATTGATCTTGACTTTCGGAGGGGACTTCCAGCCACAGGGCGATTCCTCGGCCTCCGCATCTTTCGTTGTCTTGTCTTTGTTTCCAGGTTCCATAACCTCTTCCTGACCATTCTCGGCCACTGCTGCTTTCACAACATTTCCTTGGTCCTTTCCATTGTCCTGCCCTCCTCCCGGGAGAGGGGGAAAAGCTTCATCGGTTTTTTCCGGTGGACCCTTCCAAGGGGGGTCGAAGCTTAATTTTTTCTTTATAGACCGACTTGTGTCGGTCATTTTAAAGTTTTAAAGCACTATGCCACACACTTTTTTTTTTTTTTCTTTTTCCTCCACCAATCAAAATTCAACTTATATATAGGGGTGGGAAAAGGTGGGAGTAAAAATAGAAAATATAAAGAAAACAAATAACTAACAACACAAAATATACAAAAAAAATCAAGACAAGAAAACGGTTTTAAAATAAAAACAACAAACCCCGAAGGATTTTAAAAATGAATACAAAATACGATTAGCCTATTACGGCAAAACACTAGCCTTTAACGGCCAAAAAATAAACAAAATTGATAAACTACGAAAAGAAACTAAAAATAGCCTTAAATGGCAAAAAGGGGGTAGCCTCTTGAGAGGTTTACAAAAATAAAAGGGGGGGAAAACAATAACTTGTACAAACAAACTTTACGAGTTACAAAGAATTAATTCACAAAAAATTTAAAATAAAACAAACAGAAAAACGGAGAGTTGCCTAAACGGCTACTCCCGACAAAGAAAATAGGGGGAGGGGCTAAAAATAAATTGAAGCGGTTTAACTAAACTTTACAAAATAAATGAATTAACGAAAATAAATTTAAACAACGATTAAACTTTACAAATGTACAATTAAATTAAATACACAAAGAAAACAAATACAAACAAATACAAACAAACAAAAAGAAAACGAAAAGTCTCCTAACGGCGACTTCCGCGAAAGAAAAACTGGGGAGGGGCTGAAAAAAAAGAAAAGTTAAATTGGAAGAAAAATAAAAATCAGCTAATTCTTCAGCTTCTGGTCAAAATAGGGACAGTTAAAAAAATATAAATATGGCACTTAAGGCCAAACAGATACTGAAAAAAATAAAAATAAAAATAAACTCAAAACGGCCGACCTAAATAAAAACAAATATGGCCGCCAAAAATACGAAAATAAAAACAAAAAAGCTAGAAGAATAAAAAAAGAAAAGAACAAAGTAAATAAACGAAAAAGAAAATAAATAAAAATAAACTTAGCTCAACAAAAAGGTCTTTTTTGTTAAATAAACAGTCCAAATAAGTGAATCACAGTTTTTTGAAACAAAAAGTTCGACGCTTGTCAAAACAAGGTCCGAGAAGTCAGAAAATGACAACAAACGTCAAAAACTGGGCAAGAACTTCATTATTTATTGTACTGAAGTACAAATGTGGCACAAGGCCTAATACGGGGATGGGGAAGGCTGGTCATCAACTGTCCTATATTTAACTTAGCTATTCACTTTCGTTGACCCTGACACGCTAACAATAACCTTTCACCATAAAACCACATTTTTACTTACCATTCTTACCACGTCCACCATAATACCTCAGGTTCTCTATGTAGTCCTACTTAACTCCCATATGTACAATGTTCAGTGGAGGGCATGGGCAGAAATAACAACATTTAAAATTCCCCAATGATTTTATACAATGAAAGTAAGATATGTACAAGAAACTAAACAAAATCGTATTAGTAATAAAAGCCCCCCACTACTCTAATATTGTGACAGCAAAATCACTTCCCCGGACGAAACATAATGCGTGGCTTTATGAATATAATACCATATGTCCGATCAGCAATCACTCACACAATCACTCACAGATTTAAACATCATAACAAAAAACGAAAAACACACTTGAAAAATAACGAAAGTCGCCACGCATCCACCGGGGAACTAACATTGTTGAACACCTAAAGTGGGAAGGGAAGGGGGGTTAAACTAAAGAAAAATAGGGGACGAAAAAGAAAAGGGGGCCAATGAGCAATCATAACCTAGCTAAGTTAACATTGAAGCCAAAAACAGAAAAATCAAACTTTCCCTACACTAACCTAACAGGGACGGGGTGCACATGTTCTGCCCAGCACACCCAATATCCTGATGCCTAACCAGCATCAAACAACCACTCCAGGTCAGCACCTTTCACTCGACAGAATCGCGCAAGACTCACCCACCTTTTGCCAAATTCAGATGGAGTGAGTCGTTTCCTTTCCGTCCTGATCTTGACTTTAAGCTGATGCTTAAAGAACAAGATCAGTTGGGAAGAGGTAAACTTCTCATCACCATAGAATTCCTTCTGTCGCGTCGTCCAAATCACGACTCGCATAACACCTAGTAAGCAAAAGAGCACATAGTGCTCAGCCCTAGATAACGGAGGTACGACATTGCTACAAACAGAACTAGCCTCAAGGACAAAGAACTTTCCACGCAGCATACGAACCATGAGGTCTTCAAGAAACTTACACAACGGAGCAACAACACTGCAGTGGAAGAAGGCATGATCGACGGTTTCCGTCGTCAGCCCACAACGCACGCAGGTTGATTTCGGAGTTAGGCCCGCTGCATGAAGCCTCTTGCCTACCCAGAGAGCCTTTCGTATCATCAGCCAGGTGAGTGATGCCTCATCGTTAGTGAGACATTTCAACCCAGGCGCCCAAGGCCATATGGAGCGAGCCTCCTGCTTCGTAAGCCCGAGCTCGCCAATCAGTTCATCTTGAACGGCCCCCCTAACTAAAACCCGATATAATGCCCTAAGAGACAACGATTGGGCGCTGGAGAGGCCATCCGTAGCCCGCAAGAGAAACTGGAGAGCCAAACGACATTCTTTATAGAAGGAGCACTCGCCACGAGGAGTACGGCCGGCCTCCTCCTCCGACAAATGCACACTTCTCAGGGATGGAAAGTTTTTATGGACGTCCTCTTGAACGAGGGCGCCGTTCTCATCCTCCAGCATACACATTCGATCCAGGAATCTAATGCGAAGCGTGTGTTGACGAATCTCAACGCTAGGCATGCCCAGACCGCCCTCAGATGGATGCAGGCAACAGATCTCGCGACGTACCTTGGGAGACTTGCCTTCTCCCCAAAGGAAGGAGAACAAGAGCTGAATTAAACCCAAACGAATGGCACACGGGAGAGGAAGTACCGAGAGTCGGTAAAGGAGAATCGGGTAGATGTGCGAGGCACATACTTCCGCCCTCCCCTTTAAGGAGAGCTTCCTCCGAGTCCACAGACGAACTGCGCCCTCGGCCTTCTCTCGAACCTCCGACCAATTCATTTCCAACTGGAGATCAGGACCGAAAAAGACGCCGAGAATCTTGATCGGCCCGTCCGTCCAGAGGAAAGGTCCGGGAAGAGAAACTCCCTTCCACGCACCCAATCGCAAGCCAACAGACTTATCGCGATTGATCTTGGCCCCTGTCACCGTCTCATAACATCTGATTTCTTTGCTGACTTCGTCAATCTCGGCTTTGCTCGACACAAAAACCGAAACGTCGTCAGCATAGGCGGAGTACCTGGCCGAGGTGGTAGCACCAGGTACGGAAATTCCGCGAAGGACCGGATTCGCCTTTAACTTGCGAAGGAATGGCTCCAACGCAAGAACGTACAGCAAAGGCGAAAGTGGACAACCTTGACGAATGGAGCGAGATAAAGTGAAGGGCTTCGATCTTACCCCATTCACTTCCACCAGCGCACCGGGGGACTCATACAGCAGTCGGATCCAGGAGCGAAAGTACGGCCCGAAACCGGCGGCGGAAAGGACAGACTCCAAGAAACGATGGTCAACCCTATCGAATGCCTTGGACTGATCCAAATTGATCAGCGCGGCTTCGGTGTCGGTTTTCTCGATGATCAGGCGTACCAAATGAAGGTTGTCCTGAATAGTCCTGCCCTTCACAGCACAAGTCTGCTCGGGGCCAATCAGACTAGAGAGGACAGCCTGCAAACGGCCGGCCAAAATCTTGGCAAAAATCTTTAAGTCAGTATTTAACATCGTTAAAGGCCGATAATTATCTATGCCACCCCCACCGCTCTTGCTCTTGCGAAGCAACTTGATTACACCCCTGGTGAAGCGACGAGGTATAGACCCCTGCTTCATCCAGTTGTTATAAACAAGAGCCAGCAGAGGAACAAGAACGGACGACTGCCTCAAGTACAGTTCGTAGGGAAGACCATCCAAACCTGGAGTTTTGTCCCGGCCAACCAATTTCAGCGCATCCCAGATTTCCGACTCTGTTATGGGCCCCTCGCACCTAGCCGCTTCAGCCGCCTCGAGGCGGGGAAAGTCAGCCAAATAGGTGTCGAACTGAGCAGAGCTCAGACCGGGCTCCCTGGTGAAAAGATCCTGGAAGTAATCCCGAAAAGCTCCACATATACCCACGTCTGTAGTCACGGTACGACCATCCGGCAATGTGATGTCCTTGATATGCCGATTGGCTGCTTGCCTAGCTTCCTCTGCACGCAATTCTGCGGCCATATTCGTTGCCTCAGAAGACATTCTTTTTAACCTAGCCCTAACTACCAGAGCTTGATCCTTCTTGATAGCCAAGGAGGCCAGCTCGGCCCTAGCTAAGGCTACGTCCCCACTATTACGGGATTTAACTGCCCGATCAACTTTTTTCTCTAACGTCGATTGCGCCGCTAAATTAGCTAAGTTGAGCCGACGGCTATAGTCGGCAGCAAACGACCTAATTTTGGATTTAAGTGTATCCCACCACTTATTCCCAACCACAGCCCCCGTCAGTTCCCGCTTTAGTGTTAGTAAAAGCTGGTGCTGGAAATCTTGGCTATCAAATAATGACGCGTTCAATTTCCAGTAGCCAGCCAACTTAACCTTAGGCTTATCTAAGTTTACACGAACCCGGACGAGCCTATGATCCGTGTAAACTATGGAATGGAAACTTGGACAACCTAAGAGCCCTACGTCGACTCTCCTAACTAGGACTCGGTCGAGGTAGCTTGCGCGTACCTTCGAATCCGAGCTGCCCCTATTAGTCCAAGTCCACACTACCTCCCGGGGGTGTTCATTTCGGTATTTATCGACAAGATCATTCCTGTCGATAAATTCCCGAAACGGTTTCACATCCGGGTTGTTAGTACCCGATCTTTCTCCTATACGATCCTTCTCAGGGTCAAGGACGGCATTCCAATCCCCCGCTAAAATTACCCGCCTCGATGTTCCAAAGAACGACTCGAGCTGCCGAAACAAAGCAGGACGCTCCGCATGGACATTGGGCGCATAAACCCCAATGAGGCGAAAAGACTTCTCCTTTATGGTAATATCCAGCACACAAATCCTGCCCGCTGGATCCGCGAAGACAAGCGTACACGCCGCACCCAAAGACTTGCTCACTAGCCAGGAAACACCTCTAGAACGACCATCAAAACATGCTGAATAGAGATCGTAATCCCTAGACAGTATGCCCTCATAGTCGCCAGCTAAAAACCGGGTTTCCTGCAGACAACAAACATCCACCCCGAGGCGCTGGAGGTCATGAAGGAGTCTCACCCTCCGAGACTCTGACCTCAGCCCCCGGGCATTCACGCTTGCTAACCAGAGAGCCATTATGATCCTTAATTAGGGTTGGGGTCCTGGACAGAACATGGTCGGGGGAAAGGATGCCGACAGCCTCTCCCATTGACCCATGGCCCATCTCATTCTTGATGGTGCCGTCAGAGGAGACGCCGCCAACATCCCAGGGAAAGGTTAGTTTTAGCGCCCTATAGAGGGAGGGGTGAACTAAAACCGGGACCCGTCCTGTACAAAATTTCTCTAAGTTTGTCAGCTTTTCCGACTTGGTTGTAATGATTGGTGGAGATAGTTGTATTTTAGCGGCTTCCTCGACCATGCCCCAAGTCTGCCGTGCTCCCGGCCCAGTTCGGATGACGGTTAATAACCGTTGAGCATGAGGAAAGTTTCCCGGCGACTCAACATCCTTGTCACCACATTTCTTCATTGATAGAAGCGCCTTTAACTGCTTGATCCTATTTCCAAAATCTCTGGCTCTTTCAGCCTGGGCCGGGGAAATACGGCAGATGTCCTCCCCTTGCCTGTATGGTAGTTTCGCCGGCTTCTTGCGCGCTTCCTTAACCTCGGCTGACGAGCTTCGTTGCCTTTTTGATGGTGGAGGCATCTGTTTTGGGGGAGAGGGACAGGGAGAGAGACATGGAGACATCCGGAAATAATTGATGACAGGACTGGGGTCTCGACTGCGAGGGGAAGGTTTCCGGGGAGTGGGTTGTAATGAGTGTGTTTCCTTTGTTTTCCCAGGCTTTTTCTTTTGAGGGGAGGACGGGGCAGAGGCCGAGGAGCGAGACGGACGTTTTTGTAGATCTTTAATCAAGTCCTCCGATGGACGAAATGGCCGCTTTTCAAGTTGTTTCTTTAGCTTTTTGATCTTCTCCATTTTTTCATAGCCAGGGTCGTAGGCTTTTTTAAGATCTTCTAAATTTGGAGCCGCCCAAGCCGAGGCATCGCCCTTTTTGCTGGTGGAGGGAGTGGGGCTGTTCGTGCCTTTAGTCTTTGGGGTCTCCGGGGACCGAGATTCCGCAGCTTGGCGCTTCCCCCTGGCCCTGCCAACAACCAGCCACTCCCCCTTTGCCTTCTCCGTGGCTGCACTTGCAGCTGGTGATGGTTTTTCGGGGGGTGAGGGAACTTTCTTGTTCCCAACCGGGGTAACTGCCGCACCGGTCCTGGGTATTGGCATGCCCACTACGGGCGAGACGGATGTAACAGGAGCGGCCAGAGGGGGATTTTGGTCGATTGGAGCCTGGCTTCCAGAGGCCTTCTTCTCTGGGCAGGAGGAGGAGAGGTGACCAGTCTCTCCACACCTCCAGCATTTTGGTTTGCGGCCGGACACCATCACCGGCAAGCTCAGGCCCCCTACGTCAAGACAGTTGGGGATGGTCTTGAAGGTCTCTTGGTCGATCATCATATCGAAAGACCATCCCCCGTTCAGGTCATCGCAGGAGGCATCTAAAATTTGGCCAAACTGCGAAAAGTAGGCAGCCAGATGCTCCCCGATGACCTGAGGAGGAACCTCATACACTGCTACCTTGGTCCTTTGTTTGCCATCATACATAATTCTAAAAGAAAGATCTTTTGTTGATATGTCTTCAATCGCCAATTTTAGGCACTCTTCTGGCGTGGGTAGCAGTATGTCCCACAAGAAGAAGCGCGCCCCTTTAATTATTCTTAAGGGCTTATACCCCTTTGACTGCAGTGTTTTCAACACTGTGTCTTTCGTGCTGCGACAAATCTTGCGCGTACGCTTGTCCACCACGAAGACTGACACTATTCTTTTTTCAATCCTCTTTAATTCTTGGGGATCTACCAAGAGCCCACCTTCTACAACAAGGTGTGCGTAGCTCTTAGCTCTCTCCAAGAACTCCGTCAGATTGATCTTGACTTTCGGAGGGGACTTCCAGCCACAGGGCGATTCCCCGGCCTCCGCATCTTTCGTTGTCTTGTCTTTGTTTCCAGGTTCCATAACCTCTTCCTGACCATTCTCGGCCACTGCTGCTTTCACAACATTTCCTTGGTCCTTTCCATTGTCCTGCCCTCCTCCCGGGAGAGGGGGAAAAGCTTCATCGGTTTTTTCCGGTGGACCCTTCCAAGGGGGGTCGAAGCTTAATTTTTTCTTTATAGACCGACTTGTGTCGGTCATTTTAAAGTTTTAAAGCACTATGCCACACACTTTTTTTTTTTTTTCTTTTTCCTCCACCAATCAAAATTCAACTTATATATAGGGGTGGGAAAAGGTGGGAGTAAAAATAGAAAATATAAAGAAAACAAATAACTAACAACACAAAATATACAAAAAAAATCAAGACAAGAAAACGGTTTTAAAATAAAAACAACAAACCCCGAAGGATTTTAAAAATGAATACAAAATACGATTAGCCTATTACGGCAAAACACTAGCCTTTAACGGCCAAAAAATAAACAAAATTGATAAACTACGAAAAGAAACTAAAAATAGCCTTAAATGGCAAAAAGGGGGTAGCCTCTTGAGAGGTTTACAAAAATAAAAGGGGGGGAAAACAATAACTTGTACAAACAAACTTTACGAGTTACAAAGAATTAATTCACAAAAAATTTAAAATAAAACAAACAGAAAAACGGAGAGTTGCCTAAACGGCTACTCCCGACAAAGAAAATAGGGGGAGGGGCTAAAAATAAATTGAAGCGGTTTAACTAAACTTTACAAAATAAATGAATTAACGAAAATAAATTTAAACAACGATTAAACTTTACAAATGTACAATTAAATTAAATACACAAAGAAAACAAATACAAACAAATACAAACAAACAAAAAGAAAACGAAAAGTCTCCTAACGGCGACTTCCGCGAAAGAAAAACTGGGGAGGGGCTGAAAAAAAAGAAAAGTTAAATTGGAAGAAAAATAAAAATCAGCTAATTCTTCAGCTTCTGGTCAAAATAGGGACAGTTAAAAAAATATAAATATGGCACTTAAGGCCAAACAGATACTGAAAAAAATAAAAATAAAAATAAACTCAAAACGGCCGACCTAAATAAAAACAAATATGGCCGCCAAAAATACGAAAATAAAAACAAAAAAGCTAGAAGAATAAAAAAAGAAAAGAACAAAGTAAATAAACGAAAAAGAAAATAAATAAAAATAAACTTAGCTCAACAAAAAGGTCTTTTTTGTTAAATAAACAGTCCAAATAAGTGAATCACAGTTTTTTGAAACAAAAAGTTCGACGCTTGTCAAAACAAGGTCCGAGAAGTCAGAAAATGACAACAAACGTCAAAAACTGGGCAAGAACTTCATTATTTATTGTACTGAAGTACAAATGTGGCACAAGGCCTAATACGGGGATGGGGAAGGCTGGTCATCAACTGTCCTATATTTAACTTAGCTATTCACTTTCGTTGACCCTGACACGCTAACAATAACCTTTCACCATAAAACCACATTTTTACTTACCATTCTTACCACGTCCACCATAATACCTCAGGTTCTCTATGTAGTCCTACTTAACTCCCATATGTACAATGTTCAGTGGAGGGCATGGGCAGAAATAACAACATTTAAAATTCCCCAATGATTTTATACAATGAAAGTAAGATATGTACAAGAAACTAAACAAAATCGTATTAGTAATAAAAGCCCCCCACTACTCTAATATTGTGACAGCAAAATCACTTCCCCGGACGAAACATAATGCGTGGCTTTATGAATATAATACCATATGTCCGATCAGCAATCACTCACACAATCACTCACAGATTTAAACATCATAACAAAAAACGAAAAACACACTTGAAAAATAACGAAAGTCGCCACGCATCCACCGGGGAACTAACATTGTTGAACACCTAAAGTGGGAAGGGAAGGGGGGTTAAACTAAAGAAAAATAGGGGACGAAAAAGAAAAGGGGGCCAATGAGCAATCATAACCTAGCTAAGTTAACATTGAAGCCAAAAACAGAAAAATCAAACTTTCCCTACACTAACCTAACAGGGACGGGGTGCACATGTTCTGCCCAGCACACCCAATATCCTGATGCCTAACCAGCATCAAACAACCACTCCAGGTCAGCACCTTTCACTCGACAGAATCGCGCAAGACTCACCCACCTTTTGCCAAATTCAGATGGAGTGAGTCGTTTCCTTTCCGTCCTGATCTTGACTTTAAGCTGATGCTTAAAGAACAAGATCAGTTGGGAAGAGGTAAACTTCTCATCACCATAGAATTCCTTCTGTCGCGTCGTCCAAATCACGACTCGCATAACACCTAGTAAGCAAAAGAGCACATAGTGCTCAGCCCTAGATAACGGAGGTACGACATTGCTACAAACAGAACTAGCCTCAAGGACAAAGAACTTTCCACGCAGCATACGAACCATGAGGTCTTCAAGAAACTTACACAACGGAGCAACAACACTGCAGTGGAAGAAGGCATGATCGACGGTTTCCGTCGTCAGCCCACAACGCACGCAGGTTGATTTCGGAGTTAGGCCCGCTGCATGAAGCCTCTTGCCTACCCAGAGAGCCTTTCGTATCATCAGCCAGGTGAGTGATGCCTCATCGTTAGTGAGACATTTCAACCCAGGCGCCCAAGGCCATATGGAGCGAGCCTCCTGCTTCGTAAGCCCGAGCTCGCCAATCAGTTCATCTTGAACGGCCCCCCCTAACTAAAACCCGATATAATGCCCTAAGAGACAACGATTGGGCGCTGGAGAGGCCATCCGTAGCCCGCAAGAGAAACTGGAGAGCCAAACGACATTCTTTATAGAAGGAGCACTCGCCACGAGGAGTACGGCCGGCCTCCTCCTCCGACAAATGCACACTTCTCAGGGATGGAAAGTTTTTATGGACGTCCTCTTGAACGAGGGCGCCGTTCTCATCCTCCAGCATACACATTCGATCCAGGAATCTAATGCGAAGCGTGTGTTGACGAATCTCAACGCTAGGCATGCCCAGACCGCCCTCAGATGGATGCAGGCAACAGATCTCGCGACGTACCTTGGGAGACTTGCCTTCTCCCCAAAGGAAGGAGAACAAGAGCTGAATTAAACCCAAACGAATGGCACACGGGAGAGGAAGTACCGAGAGTCGGTAAAGGAGAATCGGGTAGATGTGCGAGGCACATACTTCCGCCCTCCCCTTTAAGGAGAGCTTCCTCCGAGTCCACAGACGAACTGCGCCCTCGGCCTTCTCTCGAACCTCCGACCAATTCATTTC
This sequence comes from Ascarosepion bandense, assembly GCA_037127315.1. Taxonomy (NCBI): domain Eukaryota; kingdom Metazoa; phylum Mollusca; class Cephalopoda; order Sepiida; family Sepiidae; genus Ascarosepion; species Ascarosepion bandense. Next base: position 850,711 of record JBBBDQ010001502.1, read on the forward strand.
CAACTGGAGATCAGGACCGAAAAAGACGCCGAGAATCTTGATCGGCCCGTCCGTCCAGAGGAAAGGTCCGGGAAGAGAAACTCCCTTCCACGCACCCAATCGCAAGCCAACAGACTTATCGCGATTGATCTTGGCCCCTGTCACCGTCTCATAACATCTGATTTCTTTGCTGACTTCGTCAATCTCGGCTTTGCTCGACACAAAAACCGAAACGTCGTCAGCATAGGCGGAGTACCTGGCCGAGGTGGTAGCACCAGGTACGGAAATTCCGCGAAGGACCGGATTCGCCTTTAACTTGCGAAGGAATGGCTCCAACGCAAGAACGTACAGCAAAGGCGAAAGTGGACAACCTTGACGAATGGAGCGAGATAAAGTGAAGGGCTTCGATCTTACCCCATTCACTTCCACCAGCGCACCGGGGGACTCATACAGCAGTCGGATCCAGGAGCGAAAGTACGGCCCGAAACCGGCGGCGGAAAGGACAGACTCCAAGAAACGATGGTCAACCCTATCGAATGCCTTGGACTGATCCAAATTGATCAGCGCGGCTTCGGTGTCGGTTTTCTCGATGATCAGGCGTACCAAATGAAGGTTGTCCTGAATAGTCCTGCCCTTCACAGCACAAGTCTGCTCGGGGCCAATCAGACTAGAGAGGACAGCCTGCAAACGGCCGGCCAAAATCTTGGCAAAAATCTTTAAGTCAGTATTTAACATCGTTAAAGGCCGATAATTATCTATGCCACCCCCACCGCTCTTGCTCTTGCGAAGCAACTTGATTACACCCCTGGTGAAGCGACGAGGTATAGACCCCTGCTTCATCCAGTTGTTATAAACAAGAGCCAGCAGAGGAACAAGAACGGACGACTGCCTCAAGTACAGTTCGTAGGGAAGACCATCCAAACCTGGAGTTTTGTCCCGGCCAACCAATTTCAGCGCATCCCAGATTTCCGACTCTGTTATGGGCCCCTCGCACCTAGCCGCTTCAGCCGCCTCGAGGCGGGGAAAGTCAGCCAAATAGGTGTCGAACTGAGCAGAGCTCAGACCGGGCTCCCTGGTGAAAAGATCCTGGAAGTAATCCCGAAAAGCTCCACATATACCCACGTCTGTAGTCACGGTACGACCATCCGGCAATGTGATGTCCTTGATATGCCGATTGGCTGCTTGCCTAGCTTCCTCTGCACGCAATTCTGCGGCCATATTCGTTGCCTCAGAAGACATTCTTTTTAACCTAGCCCTAACTACCAGAGCTTGATCCTTCTTGATAGCCAAGGAGGCCAGCTCGGCCCTAGCTAAGGCTACGTCCCCACTATTACGGGATTTAACTGCCCGATCAACTTTTTCTCTAACGTCGATTGCGCCGCTAAATTAGCTAAGTTGAGCCGACGGCTATAGTCGGCAGCAAACGACCTAATTTTGGATTTAAGTGTATCCCACCACTTATTCCCAACCACAGCCCCCGTCAGTTCCCGCTTTAGTGTTAGTAAAAGCTGGTGCTGGAAATCTTGGCTATCAAATAATGACGCGTTCAATTTCCAGTAGCCAGCCAACTTAACCTTAGGCTTATCTAAGTTTACACGAACCCGGACGAGCCTATGATCCGTGTAAACTATGGAATGGAAACTTGGACAACCTAAGAGCCCTACGTCGACTCTCCTAACTAGGACTCGGTCGAGGTAGCTTGCGCGTACCTTCGAATCCGAGCTGCCCCTATTAGTCCAAGTCCACACTACCTCCCGGGGGTGTTCATTTCGGTATTTATCGACAAGATCATTCCTGTCGATAAATTCCCGAAACGGTTTCACATCCGGGTTGTTAGTACCCGATCTTTCTCCTATACGATCCTTCTCAGGGTCAAGGACGGCATTCCAATCCCCCGCTAAAATTACCCGCCTCGATGTTCCAAAGAACGACTCGAGCTGCCGAAACAAAGCAGGACGCTCCGCATGGACATTGGGCGCATAAACCCCAATGAGGCGAAAAGACTTCTCCTTTATGGTAATATCCAGCACACAAATCCTGCCCGCTGGATCCGCGAAGACAAGCGTACACGCCGCACCCAAAGACTTGCTCACTAGCCAGGAAACACCTCTAGAACGACCATCAAAACATGCTGAATAGAGATCGTAATCCCTAGACAGTATGCCCTCATAGTCGCCAGCTAAAAACCGGGTTTCCTGCAGACAACAAACATCCACCCCGAGGCGCTGGAGGTCATGAAGGAGTCTCACCCTCCGAGACTCTGACCTCAGCCCCCGGGCATTCACGCTTGCTAACCAGAGAGCCATTATGATCCTTAATTAGGGTTGGGGTCCTGGACAGAACATGGTCGGGGAAAGGATGCCGACAGCCTCTCCCATTGACCCATGGCCCATCTCATTCTTGATGGTGCCGTCAGAGGAGACGCCGCCAACATCCCAGGGAAAGGTTAGTTTTAGCGCCCTATAGAGGGAGGGGTGAACTAAAACCGGGACCCGTCCTGTACAAAATTTCTCTAAGTTTGTCAGCTTTTCCGACTTGGTTGTAATGATTGGTGGAGATAGTTGTATTTTAGCGGCTTCCTCGACCATGCCCCAAGTCTGCCGTGCTCCCGGCCCAGTTCGGATGACGGTTAATAACCGTTGAGCATGAGGAAAGTTTCCCGGCGACTCAACATCCTTGTCACCACATTTCTTCATTGATAGAAGCGCCTTTAACTGCTTGATCCTATTTCCAAAATCTCTGGCTCTTTCAGCCTGGGCCGGGGAAATACGGCAGATGTCCTCCCCTTGCCTGTATGGTAGTTTCGCCGGCTTCTTGCGCGCTTCCTTAACCTCGGCTGACGAGCTTCGTTGCCTTTTTGATGGTGGAGGCATCTGTTTTGGGGGAGAGGGACAGGGAGAGAGACATGGAGACATCCGGAAATAATTGATGACAGGACTGGGGTCTCGACTGCGAGGGGAAGGTTTCCGGGGAGTGGGTTGTAATGAGTGTGTTTCCTTTGTTTTCCCAGGCTTTTTCTTTTGAGGGGAGGACGGGGCAGAGGCCGAGGAGCGAGACGGACGTTTTTGTAGATCTTTAATCAAGTCCTCCGATGGACGAAATGGCCGCTTTTCAAGTTGTTTCTTTAGCTTTTTGATCTTCTCCATTTTTTCATAGCCAGGGTCGTAGGCTTTTTTAAGATCTTCTAAATTTGGAGCCGCCCAAGCCGAGGCATCGCCCTTTTTGCTGGTGGAGGGAGTGGGGCTGTTCGTGCCTTTAGTCTTTGGGGTCTCCGGGGACCGAGATTCCGCAGCTTGGCGCTTCCCCCTGGCCCTGCCAACAACCAGCCACTCCCCCTTTGCCTTCTCCGTGGCTGCACTTGCAGCTGGTGATGGTTTTTCGGGGGGTGAGGGAACTTTCTTGTTCCCAACCGGGGTAACTGCCGCACCGGTCCTGGGTATTGGCATGCCCACTACGGGCGAGACGGATGTAACAGGAGCGGCCAGAGGGGGATTTTGGTCGATTGGAGCCTGGCTTCCAGAGGCCTTCTTCTCTGGGCAGGAGGAGGAGAGGTGACCAGTCTCTCCACACCTCCAGCATTTTGGTTTGCGGCCGGACACCATCACCGGCAAGCTCAGGCCCCCTACGTCAAGACAGTTGGGGATGGTCTTGAAGGTCTCTTGGTCGATCATCATATCGAAAGACCATCCCCCGTTCAGGTCATCGCAGGAGGCATCTAAAATTTGGCCAAACTGCGAAAAGTAGGCAGCCAGATGCTCCCCGATGACCTGAGGAGGAACCTCATACACTGCTACCTTGGTCCTTTGTTTGCCATCATACATAATTCTAAAAGAAAGATCTTTTGTTGATATGTCTTCAATCGCCAATTTTAGGCACTCTTCTGGCGTGGGTAGCAGTATGTCCCACAAGAAGAAGCGCGCCCCTTTAATTATTCTTAAGGGCTTATACCCCTTTGACTGCAGTGTTTTCAACACTGTGTCTTTCGTGCTGCGACAAATCTTGCGCGTACGCTTGTCCACCACGAAGACTGACACTATTCTTTTTTCAATCCTCTTTAATTCTTGGGGATCTACCAAGAGCCCACCTTCTACAACAAGGTGTGCGTAGCTCTTAGCTCTCTCCAAGAACTCCGTCAGATTGATCTTGACTTTCGGAGGGGACTTCCAGCCACAGGGCGATTCCCCGGCCTCCGCATCTTTCGTTGTCTTGTCTTTGTTTCCAGGTTCCATAACCTCTTCCTGACCATTCTCGGCCACTGCTGCTTTCACAACATTTCCTTGGTCCTTTCCATTGTCCTGCCCTCCTCCCGGGAGAGGGGGAAAAGCTTCATTGGTTTTTTCCGGTGGACCCTTCCAAGGGGGGTCGAAGCTTAATTTTTTCTTTATAGACCGACTTGTGTCGGTCATTTTAAAGTTTTAAAGCACTATGCCACACACTTTTTTTTTTTCCTCCACCAATCAAAATTCAACTTATATATAGGGGTGGAAAAAGGCGGGAGTAAAAATAGAAAATATAAAGAAAACAAATAACTAACAACACAAAATATACAAAAAAAAATCAAGACAAGAAAACGGTTTTAAAATAAAAACAACAAACCCCGAAGGATTTTAAAAATGAATACAAAATACGATTAGCCTATTACGGCAAAACACTAGCCTTTAACGGCCAAAAAATAAACAAAATTGATAAACTACGAAAAGAAACTAAAAATAGCCTTAAATGGCAAAAAGGGGGTAGCCTCTTGAGAGGTTTACAAAAATAAAAGGGGGGAAAACAATAACTTGTACAAACAAACTTTACGAGTTACAAAGAATTAATTCACAAAAAATTTAAAATAAAACAAACAGAAAAACGAAGAGTTGCCTAAACGGCTACTCCCGACAAAGAAAATAGGGGGAGGGGCTAAAATTAAATTTAAACGGTTTAACTAAACTTTACAAAATAAAGAATTAACGAAAATAAATTTAAACAACGATTAAACTTTACAAATGTACAATTAAATTAAATGCACAAAGAACACAAATACAAACAAATACAAACAAACAAAAAGAAAGCGAAAAGTCTCCTAACGGCGACTTCCGCAAAAGAAAAACTGGGGAGGGGCTGAAAAAGAAAAGTTAAAGTGGAAAAAAATAAAAATCAGCTAATTCTTCAGTTTCTGGTCAAATAGGGACAGTTAAAAAAAAAATATAAATATGGCACTTAAGGCCAAACAGATACTGAAAAAAATAAAAATAAAAATAAACTCAAAACGGCCGACCTAAATAAAAACAAATATGGCCGCCAAAAATACGAAAATAAAAACAAAAAAGCTAGAAGAATAAAAAGAAAAGAACAAAGTAAATAAACGAAAAAGAAAATAAATAAAAATAAACTTAGCTCAACAAAAAGGTCTTTTTTGTCAAATAAAAAGTCCAAATGAGTGAATCGGATTTTTTTTTAAACAAAAAGTTCGACGCTTGTCAAAACAAGGTCCGAGAAGTCAGAAAATGACAACAAACGTCAAAAACTGGGCAAGAACTTCATTATTTATTGTACTGAAGTACAAATGTGGCACAAGGCCTAATACGGGGATGGGGAAGGCTGGTCATCAACTGTCCTATATTTAACTTAGCTATTCACTTTCGTTGACCCTGACACGCTAACAATAACCTTTCACCATAAAACCACATTTTTACTTACCATTCTTACCACGTCCACCATAATACCTCAGGTTCTCTATGTAGTCCTACTTAACTCCCATATGTACAATGTTCAGTGGAGGGCATGGGCAGAAATAACAACATTTAAAATTCCCCAATGATTTTATACAATGAAAGTAAGATATGTACAAGAAACTAAACAAAATCGTATTAGTAATAAAAGCCCCCCACTACTCTAATATTGTGACAGCAAAATCACTTCCCCGGACGAAACATAATGCGTGGCTTTATGAATATAATACCATATGTCCGATCAGCAATCACTCACACAATCACTCACAGATTTAAACATCATAACAAAAAACGAAAAACACACTTGAAAAATAACGAAAGTCGCCACGCATCCACCGGGGAACTAACATTGTTGAACACCTAAAGTGGGAAGGGAAGGGGGGTTAAACTAAAGAAAAATAGGGGACGAAAAAGAAAAGGGGGCCAATGAGCAATCATAACCTAGCTAAGTTAACATTGAAGCCAAAAACAGAAAAATCAAACTTTCCCTACACTAACCTAACAGGGACGGGGTGCACATGTTCTGCCCAGCACACCCAATATCCTGATGCCTAACCAGCATCAAACAACCACTCCAGGTCAGCACCTTTCACTCGACAGAATCGCGCAAGACTCACCCACCTTTTGCCAAATTCAGATGGAGTGAGTCGTTTCCTTTCCGTCCTGATCTTGACTTTAAGCTGATGCTTAAAGAACAAGATCAGTTGGGAAGAGGTAAACTTCTCATCACCATAGAATTCCTTCTGTCGCGTCGTCCAAATCACGACTCGCATAACACCTAGTAAGCAAAAGAGCACATAGTGCTCAGCCCTAGATAACGGAGGTACGACATTGCTACAAACAGAACTAGCCTCAAGGACAAAGAACTTTCCACGCAGCATACGAACCATGAGGTCTTCAAGAAACTTACACAACGGAGCAACAACACTGCAGTGGAAGAAGGCATGATCGACGGTTTCCGTCGTCAGCCCACAACGCACGCAGGTTGATTTCGGAGTTAGGCCCGCTGCATGAAGCCTCTTGCCTACCCAGAGAGCCTTTCGTATCATCAGCCAGGTGAGTGATGCCTCATCGTTAGTGAGACATTTCAACCCAGGCGCCCAAGGCCATATGGAGCGAGCCTCCTGCTTCGTAAGCCCGAGCTCGCCAATCAGTTCATCTTGAACGGCCCCCCTAACTAAAACCCGATATAATGCCCTAAGAGACAACGATTGGGCGCTGGAGAGGCCATCCGTAGCCCGCAAGAGAAACTGGAGAGCCAAACGACATTCTTTATAGAAGGAGCACTCGCCACGAGGAGTACGGCCGGCCTCCTCCTCCGACAAATGCACACTTCTCAGGGATGGAAAGTTTTTATGGACGTCCTCTTGAACGAGGGCGCCGTTCTCATCCTCCAGCATACACATTCGATCCAGGAATCTAATGCGAAGCGTGTGTTGACGAATCTCAACGCTAGGCATGCCCAGACCGCCCTCAGATGGATGCAGGCAACAGATCTCGCGACGTACCTTGGGAGACTTGCCTTCTCCCCAAAGGAAGGAGAACAAGAGCTGAATTAAACCCAAACGAATGGCACACGGGAGAGGAAGTACCGAGAGTCGGTAAAGGAGAATCGGGTAGATGTGCGAGGCACATACTTCCGCCCTCCCCTTTAAGGAGAGCTTCCTCCGAGTCCACAGACGAACTGCGCCCTCGGCCTTCTCTCGAACCTCCGACCAATTCATTTCCAACTGGAGATCAGGACCGAAAAAGACGCCGAGAATCTTGATCGGCCCGTCCGTCCAGAGGAAAGGTCCGGGAAGAGAAACTCCCTTCCACGCACCCAATCGCAAGCCAACAGACTTATCGCGATTGATCTTGGCCCCTGTCACCGTCTCATAACATCTGATTTCTTTGCTGACTTCGTCAATCTCGGCTTTGCTCGACACAAAAACCGAAACGTCGTCAGCATAGGCGGAGTACCTGGCCGAGGTGGTAGCACCAGGTACGGAAATTCCGCGAAGGACCGGATTCGCCTTTAACTTGCGAAGGAATGGCTCCAACGCAAGAACGTACAGCAAAGGCGAAAGTGGACAACCTTGACGAATGGAGCGAGATAAAGTGAAGGGCTTCGATCTTACCCCATTCACTTCCACCAGCGCACCGGGGGACTCATACAGCAGTCGGATCCAGGAGCGAAAGTACGGCCCGAAACCGGCGGCGGAAAGGACAGACTCCAAGAAACGATGGTCAACCCTATCGAATGCCTTGGACTGATCCAAATTGATCAGCGCGGCTTCGGTGTCGGTTTTCTCGATGATCAGGCGTACCAAATGAAGGTTGTCCTGAATAGTCCTGCCCTTCACAGCACAAGTCTGCTCGGGGCCAATCAGACTAGAGAGGACAGCCTGCAAACGGCCGGCCAAAATCTTGGCAAAAATCTTTAAGTCAGTATTTAACATCGTTAAAGGCCGATAATTATCTATGCCACCCCCACCGCTCTTGCTCTTGCGAAGCAACTTGATTACACCCCTGGTGAAGCGACGAGGTATAGACCCCTGCTTCATCCAGTTGTTATAAACAAGAGCCAGCAGAGGAACAAGAACGGACGACTGCCTCAAGTACAGTTCGTAGGGAAGACCATCCAAACCTGGAGTTTTGTCCCGGCCAACCAATTTCAGCGCATCCCAGATTTCCGACTCTGTTATGGGCCCCTCGCACCTAGCCGCTTCAGCCGCCTCGAGGCGGGGAAAGTCAGCCAAATAGGTGTCGAACTGAGCAGAGCTCAGACCGGGCTCCCTGGTGAAAAGATCCTGGAAGTAATCCCGAAAAGCTCCACATATACCCACGTCTGTAGTCACGGTACGACCATCCGGCAATGTGATGTCCTTGATATGCCGATTGGCTGCTTGCCTAGCTTCCTCTGCACGCAATTCTGCGGCCATATTCGTTGCCTCAGAAGACATTCTTTTTAACCTAGCCCTAACTACCAGAGCTTGATCCTTCTTGATAGCCAAGGAGGCCAGCTCGGCCCTAGCTAAGGCTACGTCCCCACTATTACGGGATTTAACTGCCCGATCAACTTTTTCTCTAACGTCGATTGCGCCGCTAAATTAGCTAAGTTGAGCCGACGGCTATAGTCGGCAGCAAACGACCTAATTTTGGATTTAAGTGTATCCCACCACTTATTCCCAACCACAGCCCCCGTCAGTTCCCGCTTTAGTGTTAGTAAAAGCTGGTGCTGGAAATCTTGGCTATCAAATAATGACGCGTTCAATTTCCAGTAGCCAGCCAACTTAACCTTAGGCTTATCTAAGTTTACACGAACCCGGACGAGCCTATGATCCGTGTAAACTATGGAATGGAAACTTGGACAACCTAAGAGCCCTACGTCGACTCTCCTAACTAGGACTCGGTCGAGGTAGCTTGCGCGTACCTTCGAATCCGAGCTGCCCCTATTAGTCCAAGTCCACACTACCTCCCGGGGGTGTTCATTTCGGTATTTATCGACAAGATCATTCCTGTCGATAAATTCCCGAAACGGTTTCACATCCGGGTTGTTAGTACCCGATCTTTCTCCTATACGATCCTTCTCAGGGTCAAGGACGGCATTCCAATCCCCCGCTAAAATTACCCGCCTCGATGTTCCAAAGAACGACTCGAGCTGCCGAAACAAAGCAGGACGCTCCGCATGGACATTGGGCGCATAAACCCCAATGAGGCGAAAAGACTTCTCCTTTATGGTAATATCCAGCACACAAATCCTGCCCGCTGGATCCGCGAAGACAAGCGTACACGCCGCACCCAAAGACTTGCTCACTAGCCAGGAAACACCTCTAGAACGACCATCAAAACATGCTGAATAGAGATCGTAATCCCTAGACAGTATGCCCTCATAGTCGCCAGCTAAAAACCGGGTTTCCTGCAGACAACAAACATCCACCCCGAGGCGCTGGAGGTCATGAAGGAGTCTCACCCTCCGAGACTCTGACCTCAGCCCCCGGGCATTCACGCTTGCTAACCAGAGAGCCATTATGATCCTTAATTAGGGTTGGGGTCCTGGACAGAACATGGTCGGGGAAAGGATGCCGACAGCCTCTCCCATTGACCCATGGCCCATCTCATTCTTGATGGTGCCGTCAGAGGAGACGCCGCCAACATCCCAGGGAAAGGTTAGTTTTAGCGCCCTATAGAGGGAGGGGTGAACTAAAACCGGGACCCGTCCTGTACAAAATTTCTCTAAGTTTGTCAGCTTTTCCGACTTGGTTGTAATGATTGGTGGAGATAGTTGTATTTTAGCGGCTTCCTCGACCATGCCCCAAGTCTGCCGTGCTCCCGGCCCAGTTCGGATGACGGTTAATAACCGTTGAGCATGAGGAAAGTTTCCCGGCGACTCAACATCCTTGTCACCACATTTCTTCATTGATAGAAGCGCCTTTAACTGCTTGATCCTATTTCCAAAATCTCTGGCTCTTTCAGCCTGGGCCGGGGAAATACGGCAGATGTCCTCCCCTTGCCTGTATGGTAGTTTCGCCGGCTTCTTGCGCGCTTCCTTAACCTCGGCTGACGAGCTTCGTTGCCTTTTTGATGGTGGAGGCATCTGTTTTGGGGGAGAGGGACAGGGAGAGAGACATGGAGACATCCGGAAATAATTGATGACAGGACTGGGGTCTCGACTGCGAGGGGAAGGTTTCCGGGGAGTGGGTTGTAATGAGTGTGTTTCCTTTGTTTTCCCAGGCTTTTTCTTTTGAGGGGAGGACGGGGCAGAGGCCGAGGAGCGAGACGGACGTTTTTGTAGATCTTTAATCAAGTCCTCCGATGGACGAAATGGCCGCTTTTCAAGTTGTTTCTTTAGCTTTTTGATCTTCTCCATTTTTTCATAGCCAGGGTCGTAGGCTTTTTTAAGATCTTCTAAATTTGGAGCCGCCCAAGCCGAGGCATCGCCCTTTTTGCTGGTGGAGGGAGTGGGGCTGTTCGTGCCTTTAGTCTTTGGGGTCTCCGGGGACCGAGATTCCGCAGCTTGGCGCTTCCCCCTGGCCCTGCCAACAACCAGCCACTCCCCCTTTGCCTTCTCCGTGGCTGCACTTGCAGCTGGTGATGGTTTTTCGGGGGGTGAGGGAACTTTCTTGTTCCCAACCGGGGTAACTGCCGCACCGGTCCTGGGTATTGGCATGCCCACTACGGGCGAGACGGATGTAACAGGAGCGGCCAGAGGGGGATTTTGGTCGATTGGAGCCTGGCTTCCAGAGGCCTTCTTCTCTGGGCAGGAGGAGGAGAGGTGACCAGTCTCTCCACACCTCCAGCATTTTGGTTTGCGGCCGGACACCATCACCGGCAAGCTCAGGCCCCCTACGTCAAGACAGTTGGGGATGGTCTTGAAGGTCTCTTGGTCGATCATCATATCGAAAGACCATCCCCCGTTCAGGTCATCGCAGGAGGCATCTAAAATTTGGCCAAACTGCGAAAAGTAGGCAGCCAGATGCTCCCCGATGACCTGAGGAGGAACCTCATACACTGCTACCTTGGTCCTTTGTTTGCCATCATACATAATTCTAAAAGAAAGATCTTTTGTTGATATGTCTTCAATCGCCAATTTTAGGCACTCTTCTGGCGTGGGTAGCAGTATGTCCCACAAGAAGAAGCGCGCCCCTTTAATTATTCTTAAGGGCTTATACCCCTTTGACTGCAGTGTTTTCAACACTGTGTCTTTCGTGCTGCGACAAATCTTGCGCGTACGCTTGTCCACCACGAAGACTGACACTATTCTTTTTTCAATCCTCTTTAATTCTTGGGGATCTACCAAGAGCCCACCTTCTACAACAAGGTGTGCGTAGCTCTTAGCTCTCTCCAAGAACTCCGTCAGATTGATCTTGACTTTCGGAGGGGACTTCCAGCCACAGGGCGATTCCCCGGCCTCCGCATCTTTCGTTGTCTTGTCTTTGTTTCCAGGTTCCATAACCTCTTCCTGACCATTCTCGGCCACTGCTGCTTTCACAACATTTCCTTGGTCCTTTCCATTGTCCTGCCCTCCTCCCGGGAGAGGGGGAAAAGCTTCATTGGTTTTTTCCGGTGGACCCTTCCAAGGGGGGTCGAAGCTTAATTTTTTCTTTATAGACCGACTTGTGTCGGTCATTTTAAAGTTTTAAAGCACTATGCCACACACTTTTTTTTTTCCTCCACCAATCAAAATTCAACTTATATATAGGGGTGGAAAAAGGCGGGAGTAAAAATAGAAAATATAAAGAAAACAAATAACTAACAACACAAAATATACAAAAAAAAAATCAAGACAAGAAAACGGTTTTAAAATAAAAACAACAAACCCCGAAGGATTTTAAAAATGAATACAAAATACGATTAGCCTATTACGGCAAAACACTAGCCTTTAACGGCCAAAAAATAAACAAAATTGATAAACTACGAAAAGAAACTAAAAATAGCCTTAAATGGCAAAAAGGGGGTAGCCTCTTGAGAGGTTTACAAAAATAAAAGGGGGGGAAAACAATAACTTGTACAAACAAACTTTACGAGTTACAAAGAATTAATTCACAAAAAATTTAAAATAAAACAAACAGAAAAACGAAGAGTTGCCTAAACGGCTACTCCCGACAAAGAAAATAGGGGGAGGGGCTAAAATTAAATTTAAACGGTTTAACTAAACTTTACAAAATAAAGAATTAACGAAAATAAATTTAAACAACGATTAAACTTTACAAATGTACAATTAAATTAAATGCACAAAGAACACAAATACAAACAAATACAAACAAACAAAAAGAAAGCGAAAAGTCTCCTAACGGCGACTTCCGCAAAAGAAAAACTGGGGAGGGGCTGAAAAAGAAAAGTTAAAGTGGAAAAAAATAAAAATCAGCTAATTCTTCAGTTTCTGGTCAAATAGGGACAGTTAAAAAAAAAATATAAATATGGCACTTAAGGCCAAACAGATACTGAAAAAAATAAAAATAAAAATAAACTCAAAACGGCCGACCTAAATAAAAACAAATATGGCCGCCAAAAATACGAAAATAAAAACAAAAAAGCTAGAAGAATAAAAAGAAAAGAACAAAGTAAATAAACGAAAAAGAAAATAAATAAAAATAAACTTAGCTCAACAAAAAGGTCTTTTTTGTCAAATAAAAAGTCCAAATGAGTGAATCGGATTTTTTTTTAAACAAAAAGTTCGACGCTTGTCAAAACAAGGTCCGAGAAGTCAGAAAATGACAACAAACGTCAAAAACTGGGCAAGAACTTCATTATTTATTGTACGATATGTACAAATGTGGCACAAGGCCTAATACGGGGATGGGGAAGGCTGGTCATCAATTGTCCTAAATTAACTTAGCTATTCACTTTCGTTGACCCTGACACGCTAACAATAATCCTTTCACCATAATACCACATTTTTACTTACCATTCTTACTACGTCCACCATAATACCTCAGGTTCTCTATGTAGTCCTACTTAACTCCCATATGTACAATGTTCAGTGGAGGGCATGGGCAGAAATAACGACATTTAAAATTCCCCAATGATTTTATACAATGAAAGTAATATATGTACAAGAAACTAAACAAAATCGTATTAGTAATAAAAGCCCCCCACTACTCTAATATTGTGACAGCAAAATCACTTCCCCGGACGAAATATAATGCGTGGCTTTAGAAGTATAATACCATATATCCGATCAGCAATTACTCACACAATCACTCACACATTTAAACATCATAACAAAAACGAAAAGCACACTTGAAAAATAACGAAAGACGACACGCATCCACCGGAGAACTAACATTGTTGAACACCTAAAGTGGGAAGGGATGGGGGATTAAACTAAAGAAAAATAGGGGACGAAAAAGAAAAAGGGGGCCAATGAGCAATCATAACCTAGCTAAGTTAACAATGAAGCAAAAAACAGAAAAAATCAAACTTTCCCTACACTAACCTAACAGGGACGGGGTGCACATGTTCAGCCCAGCACACCCAATATCCTGATGCCTAACCAGCATCAAACAACCACTCCAGGTCAGCACCTTTCACTCGACAGAATCGCGCAAGACTCACCCACCTTTTGCCAAATTCAGATGGAGTGAGTCGTTTCCTTTCCGTCCTGATCTTGACTTTAAGCTGATGCTTAAAGAACAAGATCAGTTGGGAAGAGGTAAACTTCTCATCACCATAGAATTCCTTCTGTCGCGTCGTCCAAATCACGATTCGCATAACACCTAGTAAGCAAAAGAGCACATAGTGCTCAGCCCTAGATAACGGAGGTACGACATTGCTACAAACAGAACTAGCCTCAAGGACAAAGAACTTTCCACGCAGCATACGAACCATGAGGTCTTCAAGAAACTTACACAACGGAGCAACAACACTGCAGTGGAAGAAGGCATGATCGACGGTTTCCGTCGTCAGCCCACAACGCACGCAGGTTGATTTTGGTGTTAGGCCCGCTGCATGAAGCCTCTTGCCTACCCAGAGAGCCTTTCGAATCATCAGCCAGGTGAGTGATGCCTCATCGTTAGTGAGACATTTCAACCCAGGCGCCCAAGGCCATATGGAGCGAGCCTCCTGCTTCGTAAGCCCGAGCTCGCCAATCAGTTCATCTTGAACGGCCCCCCTAACTAAAACCCGATATAATGCCCTAAGAGACAACGATTGGGCGTTGGAGAGGCCATCCGTAGCCCGCAAGAGAAACTGGAGAGCCAAACGACATTCTTTATAGAAGGAGCACTCGCCACGAGGAGTACGGCCGGCCTCCTCCTCTGACAAATGCACACTTCTCAGGGATGGAAAGTTTTTATGGACGTCCTCTTGAACGAGGGCGCCGTTCTCATCCTCCAGCATACACATTCGATCCAGGAATCTAATGCGAAGCGTGTGTTGACGAATCTCAACGCTAGGCATGCCCAGACCGCCCTCAGATGGATGCAGGCAACAGATCTCGCGACGTACCTTGGGAGACTTGCCTTCTCCCCAAAGGAAGGAGAACAAGAGCTGAATTAAACCCAAACGAATGGCACACGGGACAGGAAGTACCGAGAGTCGGTAAAGGAGAATCGGGTAGATGTGCGAAGCACATACTTCCGCCCTCCCCTTTAAGGAGAGCCTCCTCCGAGTCCACAGACGAACTGCGCCCTCGGCCTTCTCTCGAACCTCCGACCAATTCATTTCCAACTGGAGATCAGGACCGAAAAAGACGCCGAGAATCTTGATCGGCCCGTCCGTCCAGAGGAAAGGTCCGGGAAGAGAAACTCCCTTCCACGCACCCAATCGCAAGCCAACAGACTTATCGCGATTGATCTTGGCCCCTGTCACCGTTTCATAACATCTGATTTCTTTGCTGACTTCGTCAATCTCGGCTTTGCTCGACACAAAAACCGAAACGTCGTCAGCATAGGCGGAGTACCTGGCCGAGGTGGTAGCACCAGGTACGGAAATTCCGCGAAGGACCGGATTCGCCTTTAACTTGCGAAGGAATGGCTCCAACGCAAGAACGTACAGCAAAGGCGAAAGTGGACAACCTTGACGAATGGAGCGAGATAAAGTGAAGGGCTTCGATCTTACCCCATTCACTTCCACCAGCGCACCGGGGGACTCATACAGCAGTCGGATCCAGGAGCGAAAGTACGGCCCGAAACCGGCGGCGGAAAGGACAGACTCCAAGAAACGATGGTCAACCCTATCGAATGCCTTGGACTGATCCAAATTGATCAGCGCGGCTTCGGTGTCGGTTTTCTCGATGATCAGGCGTACCAAATGAAGGTTGTCCTGAATAGTCCTGCCCTTCACAGCACAAGTCTGCTCGGGGCCAATCAGACTAGAGAGGACAGCCTGCAAACGGCCGGCCAAGATCTTGGCAAAAATCTTTAAGTCAGTATTTAACATCGTTAAAGGCCGATAATTATCTATGCCACCCCCACCGCTCTTGCTCTTGCGAAGCAACTTGATTACACCCCTGGTGAAGCGACGAGGTATAGACCCCTGCTTCATCCAGTTGTTATAAACAAGAGCCAGCAGAGGAACAAGAACGGACGACTGCCTCAAGTACAGTTCGTAGGGAAGACCATCCAAACCTGGAGTTTTGTCCCGGCCAACCAATTTCAGCGCATCCCAGATTTCCGACTCTGTTATGGGCCCCTCGCACCTAGCCGCTTCAGCCGCCGAGAGGCGGGGAAAGTCAGCCAAATAGGTGTCGAACTGAGCAGAGCTCAGACCGGGCTCCCTGGTGAAAAGATCCTGGAAGTAATCCCGAAAAGCTCCACATATACCCACGTCTGTAGTCACGGTACGACCATCCGGCAATGTGATGTCCTTGATATGCCGATTGGCTGCTTGCCTAGCTTCCTCTGCACGCAATTCTGCGGCCATATTCGTTGCCTCAGAAGACATTCTTTTTAACCTAGCCCTAACTACCAGAGCTTGATCCTTCTTGATAGCCAAGGAGGCCAGCTCGGCCCTAGCTAAGGCTACGTCCCCACTATTACGGGATTTAACTGCCCGATCAACTTTTTCTCTAACGTCGATTGCGCCGCTAAATTAGCTAAGTTGAGCCGACGGCTATAGTCGGCAGCAAACGACCTAATTTTGGATTTAAGTGTATCCCACCACTTATTCCCAACCACAGCCCCCGTCAGTTCCCGCTTTAGTGTTAGTAAAAGCTGGTGCTGGAAATCTTGGCTATCAAATAATGACGCGTTCAATTTCCAGTAGCCAGCCAACTTAACCTTAGGCTTATCTAAGTTTACACGAACCCGGACGAGCCTATGATCCGTGTAAACTATGGAATGGAAACTTGGACAACCTAAGAGCCCTACGTCGACTCTCCTAACTAGGACTCGGTCGAGGTAGCTTGCGCGTACCTTCGAATCCGAGCTGCCCCTATTAGTCCAAGTCCACACTACCTCCCGGGGGTGTTCATTTCGGTATTTATCGACAAGATCATTCCTGTCGATAAATTCCCGAAATGGTTTCACATCCGGGTTGTTAGTACCCGATCTTTCTCCTATACGATCCTTCTCAGGGTCAAGGACGGCATTCCAATCCCCCGCTAAAATTACCCGCCTCGATGTTCCAAAGAACGACTCGAGCTGCCGAAACAAAGCAGGACGCTCCGCATGGACATTGGGCGCATAAACCCCAATGAGGCGAAAAGACTTCTCCTTTATGGTAATATCCAGCACACAAATCCTGCCCGCTGGATCCGCGAAGACAAGCGTACACGCCGCACCCAAAGACTTGCTCACTAGCCAGGAAACACCTCTAGAACGACCATCAAAACATGCTGAATAGAGATCGTAATCCCTAGACAGTATGCCCTCATAGTCGCCAGCAAAAAACCGGGTCTCCTGCAAACAACAAACATCCACCCCGAGGCGCTGGAGATCATGAAGGAGTCTCACCCTCCGAGACTCAGACCTCAGCCCCCGGGCATTCATACTTGCTAACCAGAGAGCCATTATCAGTCCGATTAGGGTTGAGGAACTGTTCCGAACATGTCCGGTGACAGGACACCGACCGCCCGTCCCATTGAGCCGAGACCCATTTCACTTTTGATAGTGCCATCATAGGACAGGCCGCCAATGTCCAGGGGAAACGTTAGTTTCAACGCTCTGTAAAGGGAGGGGTGAACATAAACCGGGGTCCTCCCAGAACAAAACTGCTGCAAATTTGCATTGTCCTCATCATGGAAATAAGAAAGGGGAGGGTTCGTAGCAAACGAATCATTCGCCTCCCCTAACATAGTCCATATTTGTCTAGTACCAGCGCCAGACCGCACGACCGTCAAGATCCTCTTGGCGTTTGGGAAATTGCGCGGATCTTCGACATCTTTGTCGTGTACTTTTTTAAATGAAATTAAAGTTTTTAAGCGCTTTGAATGGCTCAGCGCCTTTTGAGCTGTTTCTGCAGAAACTCGGCAAACTTCTTCACCGAGATTGAAAGGAGGTTTCATTTTCTTTCTTTTTTCCTCACCAGACGCTACTTCAGGGCTTCTTTGTCTTTTAGACTTGTGAGGAGAGAGAGAAGGATTAGGTGTTGGGGTGGGAGTGGGTGAGACATCGGGAGAAGCAGGAGTGGAAGGGATACGAGAAGAGACTGGGGAATGCTTTTTGAAGGTGGTCATTTTCGACGGGGAAGTGGTCAGAGACTTTGTCATGGGAGGGGGGGCATGGTTTTTTTCCGGGAGGGAGAAGACGGGGCGGAGACGGAAGAGTGGGGAGCTGCTAAATTTGTTGATTTCTTCTTCTCTAGGTCTTTCTTTAATTTTCGCAGCTGGACGATTTTTTCCCAATTCGGTTCCGCTTTTTTTTTGAATCTCACTCAAAGGCCTGTCTAAATGCACCGCCGGGACGTCGCCTTTAGAGCTGCCAGAGGGAGTGGGACTGTCGGTGTCATCCCTAGGAGTTTCAGGGGACTGAGGCACCGCTGCTCGGATCTTCCCTTTGCCTCTAGCAACGACATGCCATACTCCCTCATCCTTGTCCTTGACCACACTTGCGGCAGGCTTCGGAATTTGGGAGGATGGGGGCCGAGACCCACCCGGTGTTTGTGAGACACCGGGCCGTGCCACTGCTAGGCCCATTACAGGCGTTGCGGAACTACGGTTGTCAGGCTTAGGGGTATTTTGGTCGACGGCGGCCGGATCACCAGAGGCCTTCTTCTCTGGGCAGGAAGAGGACAGGTGACCAGTCTGCCCGCACTTCCAGCAAGTTGGTTTTCGGCCGGTCACTATGACCGGCATTTTCCGGCCGCAATAATCCAAGCAGTTGGGGATGGAGTCGAAGGCTTCTTTATCGCTCAGTATGTCGAATGTCCATCCCCCGTTCAGGTTGTCAGAAGAGGCTGCGAGTATCTGGCCATATTTTTTAAAATAAGAGGCCAGATGTTCGCCGACAACCTGAGGAGGCACCTCATATACTGCTACGTTGGTCCTCCTACGGCCTTCATATTCTGTTCTCAGGATTAGGTCATCAGTTATCAATTCTCTACTTACTGCATCCATGCAATCCTCCGGTGTGGGCAGCAGTACGTCCCAATTGAAAAAGGCTGGTCCTTTTATTATTCTTTGGGGCCTAACCCCTAGGGACACCAGTGATCGGATCACTGTGTCTTTCGTGGAGCGACAAATTTTGCGCGAACGCTTGTCCACCACGAAGACCGACACCATTCTCTTTTCAAACTTTTGTAATTCCTGGGGGTTTTCCAAAAGTCCGTCATCTTTCAAAAGATGGTCGAAACCTTTAGATCTCTCCAGAAACTCCGCTATGTTTATAATGCAACTAGGTGGGGACTTCCAGCAATCGGGCGACACCCCGGCCTCAGCATCTTTGTTTTTGTCTCTGGTACTTTTCGCCTTGTCATTTGCCGTAGACTTTTGGCCATTCTCGGCCACCTTATTCTTGGTCTCATAATTTTGCTTTTTTGAATCCTTTAGAGGGGGATAGGACTCTTCATTTTTGTCAGGCGGGCCCTTCCCGGGCGGGTCGAAAATCAGTTTTCTAGCTGACCGACTTGAGTCGGCCATTTTTATTTTTACTGGCCGTGATCGATATAATTATTATTTTTTCCTCCGTAAATGATAGGGGAATGGAGAGGGGTAGGGAAAAAACGGGAAAAATGTGGGGGGGGGGGGGGGAAATAAATATGTTACACAAATTAACCACCTCACAAGAAAATTGCACGAACAACAATAAATAAAATTAGCCTATATCGGCAAAAATTAGAAATAACAAAACGGCTTAGAACAACTTGCTTTTAACAGTGAAATTCAACTCTTAAAAATATAAGAGCAGAAAATAGGCAAAAAATCCGCCTCTTGAGAGGTTAAAAAAAATAAAAACAAAAATAAACTTTACAAAATACGATAAACTAAATACACAAAGAAATTTAAAGAAAATAAAACAAACAGAAAAACGGAGAGTTGCCTAAACGGCTACTCCCGACAAAGAAAATAGGGGGAGGGGCTAAAATTAAATTTAAGCGGTTTAACTAAACTTTACAAAATAAATGAATTAACGAAAATAAATTTAAACAACGATTAAATTTTACAAATGTACAATCAAATTAAATGTACAAGGAAAACAAATACAAACAAATACAAACAAACAAAAAGAAAACGAAAAGTCTCCTAACGGCGACTTCCGCAAAAGAAAAACTGGGGAGGGGCTGAAAAAAAAGAAAAGTTAAATTGGAAGAAAAATAAAAATCAGCTAATTCTTCAGCTTCTGGTCAAAATAGGGACAATTAAAAAAAAATATAAATATGGCACTTAAGGCCAAACAGATACTGAAAAAAAATAAAAATAAAAATAAACTCAAAACGGCCGACCTAAATAAAAACAAATATGGCCGCCAAAAATACGAAAATAAAAACAAAAAAGCTAGAAGAATAAAAAGAAAAGAACAAAGTAAATAAACGAAAAAGAAAATAAATAAAAATAAACTTAGCTCAACAAAAAGGTCTTTTTTGTAAAATAAAAAGTCCAAATGAGTGAATCAGTTTTTTTTAAACAAAAAGTTCGACGCTCGCCAAAACAAGGTCGGAGAAGTCAGAAAATGACAACAAACGTCAAAAACTGGGCAGGAACTTCTCCCGTTGACTTCCTGTTAACTCTTATTAATATAGGAGGGAGAGTCCATTATCTGAGGAATAGGTGTGTTTCCCCATAACACAATCCTGGCTAAAAGCAATCGGAGGTCTAACCATACTGATGAGCAGTGATACAGCGAAAGAGATATGTCTGCGGATGACATATATATATATATATATATATATATATATATATATATATATATATATATACAAAGCTTAGAAGAAAACTAATAAATAATTATCCAAATGTTGGAAAATTTTTGTCTTTATTTTCAACTGAAATTAAAGAAAAAATACGACGTTTAGAACGGCTCATGATTAAACATAATAGACATTCATTGTCTCTTATATTTAACAACATATCTTTAGAAAATTACTTGCTGCCTCGATATACTAAATATATATATATATATATATATATATATATATATATATATTTGTCATCCACATACAATCTTGCTTCGCTATATCACAGCTCATCAGCGTGGTTAGACATCTAGTCGCTTCCAGGCCGGGATCGAAACTCGACTGATTTGATGTTAGTCGCAGTCTCTACTCCCTAAGTTATAGAATGAGGGGAAATTTTAGTGTGTTATATATAAGCTGTGTATACACACGCCAGTCAGCGGAAGAACTCAATTCATTGCTAAAGAGTAACGCGTAAAGCACTGAAGTGGTGACTGTTTAAAATCTCCCTCTCAGGAGAGCTCAATAGTAATGAGAGCATAATATATTTGTCATACCCTAATAATATATATATATATATATATATATATATATATATATATATATATACGGATCATCCACATACAACACATATATATATATATATATATATAACGCATCGTTCATTCAGCAATGAATTAGAACACTCTCAGCTATTGGGCGTGTATAATGTTAATATACATGCTAATATGTCTGCCTCCTTCTACCGAGCGCCCATAGCCCAGAGGTAGAATCGTCGACTGACGCCAATTCGGTTGGGTTTCAATCCTGGGTTAAAAGGCAATCGGACTCTAACCGTAATGATGAGCTGTGATACAGCGAAACAGATCTGTCTGCGGATAACTATATATATATACGCACGTGAAAAAATCACAAGATCGCCAAGACCTACCGCGGTTTCGCACAACGGCTCGTCAGGGCCCTGACGAGCCGTTGTGCGAAACCGCTTTTGGTAGGTCTTGGCGATCTTGTGATTTTTTCACGTGTGTTTTTGCTCTACGTTACTTCCTCTTTGTTAATTCGAATTGGTTAGTTTGTACCGAGCACTTTTCTTTCTTTGTGGTTGGTTCCGTTTGAGGGTTTTTTTTTTTCTTTGCTGCGAGGTACTGTATGTATTGTCGGTACTCCGCGGTTTTCTTTTTTTTCCCCCTCTTGTCCAACGCTTTATAGCGACGGACGGTAACGGACTTAGATTCTGCCGGTTATTTGTGGTCCTCAAGGTTTGCTTTTGTAAAATTTTAGGATCTAGATACGTACAGAGTCAGTTTTATTATTATAATATATATATATATATAAATATAAAACGATCCTTATTATAATAGAGAGGTTATATATTTATCTCTCTCTCTCTCTCTCTCTCTCTATATATATATATATATATATATTGTCTGTATTTAGGCAGCATTTTTTCATTAATGCATATTTAATTAAATAATATAGACAAGTTTTGTCTATTTATTTTATGTAAATTGTTTTCATATTCTCTGATAATCTTAATAGCATTACCATTAAATGAAGAAAGAAAATTACAATATTGATACATAATTTTTGATAACCCCATCTAAGCTTTCGGCTGACATAAGCCATTTTCAAAGATGTCAAATTACATTATATATTATAAACACGGACAAACCATAATGACAAACTGTTTTTTGTTTACCTGGAAGATTTCCAAGCAACAACAAACTCGTGCATTTAAAACGCTGGAAGTGAATGTATCATCACAGCTCATAACATCACACACGACAAGCGAGTGTGAAGTCTATGCGTAATTTCCTCCTGTTGGTCCGAGGTAGTTATATCTTTCAGTTTATTGTAGATGCCTTGTTTCTTTGTTATTACGTTATATGTATCTAAGCTTATTTATGAATGGAACTTTGCGTGTGTGTGTGTGTGTGTGTGTGTGTGTGTGTGTGTGTCCGTTATCTATAGACTGCCTGTATGCCTGTATTTTTTTCAGCCCTTTTACTTCAGTTTTTGCTTCGGGTTTGGCTCTAAGTAGGTATAATTGTAGTTCTTAATCTCAGCCATAACACCATTTACTCAGAGGACTTATTTAGCCTTCAAAATTCAGTTTACGGCGAAGAAAATTTATTTGATATCGATACCAGAAAATCAAAATTTGACTTACATCCATTCATTTTTCTTTCAGTCTACGGTTTCGCTTTAACTTGAAACAACTATTGCTTTTTAGTCTTTTGTGCCAACGTCCAAAGTGTCTGAGCTCCAAGACCATGGATTACTTTTAAAGCTTTCATTACACCAGAACAGCACCAGGCTATACTGCTAGTATATATATATATATATATATATATATATATATATATATATTTTAATCATGTCACCCCAAGCAAGGCATTCCACTGCCACTATAGCGCAGGGGGTTACACAGGGCGATAGACGAGTTAGGATGTACATAGGGGGAGAGTTGGGGAGAATGGGAGGGTTAGTGTGTTAGGAGGTGTCTATTGACCTTACATTTAAACTCCGGGAGGTTATAGCTGTCGGGGAAGCAAGCATGCGGAAGGGATTTCCACAGGCGGGAAGTGTGAGAAAAGAAGCTGCTGGAGTAGAAATTGCGGTTATATTTCATCGGTTTCACTGTAAAAGGGTGGGACCTAGTTGCCAATCTAGTATCTTGTGCGAATTCACACCTAGGGGGCGCCAGTGATCTAAGTTCATCGGAGCAGAAGTATTTATAGAAGAGACACAGGGAAGCCACGTCGCGCCGGTGAGAGAGAGACTGCAGGCGGTCTGCCAAGTCAGTATCGATCACATTACAGACCCTCCGCTGTACCTTGTCGAGAAGCCAAGGAGAATAGCAGGGGCACCCGACCAGATATGGCAACAGTATTCAATGCAGGGGCGGATGGTAGATTTATAAATGTGCAGGATAGATTCAAACAGAAAAAACAGTGAAACCGATAAAATGCAGCTGCAACTTCTACTCCAACAGTTTCTTTTCTCGTACTTCCCGACTCTGGAATTCCCTTCCACATGACTGCTTCCCCGATGGCTACAATCTCCAGGAGTTTAAGGTAAGGTCAATAGACACCTCCTAACACACTAACTTGCTTTCATTCTTTCAAACACTCTTCCCATCCTCCCAACTATCTATCACCCCACTTCTGACATTTCCTATATCTAATCACTCTGTCTATTTACCTTCCCCTATGTAGCCCCAAGCGCAATAGTGGCAGTGGAATGCCTTGCTTGGGGTGATACGATTAAAAAAAAAGAGGTTGTCTGGATGTATCATCCTAATCTTTCTGAATTTTCTGCCCTGTACTCAGATTGACAAATTTTATATTTCCGTCTTAGAGATTCCGGTAATAATAACACACCCTACAGCATGACCTTCCCAAATTTCTGGCCCGAGTAAATTGCGTCATAGTCCTTAATTTCTCCCAGTGCCCAACTGAACGTCATAGTCCTTAATTTCTTTCCAGTGCCCAACTGAACGACAAAATTAAAACAATGCGCACAAGCTAAATCAACAATATAAAATGGCGACGATTTACCCAGCTCTCTCCCCACCCCTGTATAACCTTCCCTTTCTCTCCACCTATGTATCTGTCATCGCACCTGCTTTCTCAGCTTTCTATTGCTCCTTTCTAACTAGTTTGTACTCCTCACTCTTTTCTAATTAATATTTTTACATTTATGTAACCCCCTGCACATCAGTGGCGTTTCCGCTTTGCTCGGGGTGAAATGATTTAAAAAAAAAAAAAAAAAGAAAATTATACCTTGTGTATGGGGAAAAATGATGTATAATTTTTTTCTTTATCACAACAATATTAGGAAAGTAAGTGTCCAAGCCGAATATTATTGCAAGTCAAGCATCACGCCTTTTAGAATTTTAGTCTAATGTAGTTCTAAAAAACAAAATACGACACACACACACACACACACACACACACACACACACACATACATACATACATACATATACGTATACATAAAATGACTTCGTCATTTAGACTGGTGCCTGATTTCAATCTCAGTTTTATTCATGAGTGGTTCAGTTACCGGTTTTAGGTATCAGCTTCGTCCTAAATTTAGATATTTGTAGCTTTTGAAGTTTCAGTTTACGCTCAGATACGTTTATAACTTTTCAATACATGTTTTCTCGGTGAAATTAAAAATATATATACATATAGTCATCCGCAGACAGATCTGTTTCGCTCTATCACAGCTCATCAGTCCGTTAGACTCCGATTGCTATTAACCTAGGATTGAAACCCGGCCAAATTGGCGTCATTCGACGATTCTACCTCTGGGCTATGGGCGTTCGGTAGAAGAAGGTAAACTTTTTTAGCGTGTATATTATCATTATACACGCCCAATGGCCAGAGTGCTCTAATGCATTACTGAATGAGCGATGCGTACATGCCAGAGTAGTTACTGTTAGGCGTCGCAGGTTCGAATCCTACCGAATGACACCCATTTTCGTTATAAAAATTTATCGAAAATAATCAGGCCGGTAGATATAAATATATAATACTGTTTGATTAAAAACAGAATATGTACTTAAATACGAGTATCGGTAAAAGATAATGTTCAAATATATCATTTCATATATATATATATCCCTCCTGTATCGAAAATGAAGAGAGAGAGAGAGAGAGAGAGAGAGAGAGAGAGAGACAATAGTGTGGCAGCATCGGCTCGATTCATTCAATTTACTACCAATTATTAAACTATATTACTAGTCATGAAACATCTTGCCGCGTGTTTCCTCTTTAACAGTACCTTATTGTTATATTTTTCCAATAATTATGTCATCGAGTAGTGAAGAATACATATATATATATATATATTACAATAGAGAATATATATATATATATATATATATCCTCTCTATTATAATAAAGACTTTTGTGTATTCAAACACACACACACACACACACACACACACACACACACACATATATATATATATATATATATATATATATATATATATATATGTATTCATAAAATATTCCCCTCAAATATTTTTACCAAAAGGGGTTCATTCGTACAGTATAATGTATGTCAGTAAAAACAAACTTTGCACTTTATACTAAATGTTGTTGTTGTTTAATCTAAAATAATAAATTTTAATTAGAAATATAGATTGTTTTTAGTAATGAATTCTATTGTTTATTTCCGTATATTTTTAATCTTACAGATCCAGGCTTCTCTACCAAATGACAGAACGAGAAGTTCCCGAACATGGCCTCAATTCTAAAAACCTTATTTTGGATCATCACCATGAGCAGATTCTCACGAAGTTTTGGCGCGCCCTTTACCGCCTCGGTTAAAAGTGTACTCATGACGAATATACTGACTCCTACACAGGTTTCTCAGCTCCTGATTTCCAATTCCAGTGGCAATAACCAGACAAGCGGCAAAAGTTCCAAGTGTCAGCTAAAGATTCTCAACCATAAATTTCAAGAGTACTTAGAAAATATTAAAGATAGCGACGTGGAATTGGTTCATATAAATATCTTCTTTCCAAATTACACAGTCACTCCTTTCAGGGGATATAGAGAATATTATCGGCCAAATGAATGGTACCTTAGTACCTATACGCAAGGGTTAACCCTCTTAAAGTTACCTTTCCAGTATGACGTCTACTCCTTCTCAATACTCAACTTCGGGGTCGATGAAATCGGAACGGAAATTGAAGATTTTCCCCAGGGATGTCTTGGAGAATATTCGCAGGATGAGAGCATGTTCATTGTACGAAATTTCATGTTCGAGATTCTTAACAGAGGTAAGCCAATGCCGATGACCTCTCTTTGCAACCTTGTTGTCCGCTCGGTAGACGGCACTGCACGCTTTCTGACCCACTGCTGTAAAAAAGATGCCGCAGGTAATATTGAGTGTAAAGACGAAGAAACCGGGACCTGGATCTCAATTCTCTACTGGCTTCTGTCGGGCCTCTATCTCGTATTTTTTCTCTACGCCCCGCTTCTCCTACCCCAGAGCATGTACAACGCTGCATATGTAATGTCGGAATATATGGTCAAATTGAAAGACCCGGTACGAATGACGTTATACGTGTCCGATAGTTTGGAATCTGTGGCCAAGCATCGTTGGCGATTGCTAGGCTCAGACATCAAAATGTGGAAGAAGTTTGTAAATACCTTGCAGTATACCCCTGTCAACGAGATTGTCCCGATCCAGGTGTCCGAACTACAGATAAAAGTAAAAGGCAAACGGATTTTTGAAGGTAATTCCCCACCTTCAGGTCTTCTTCAAAGTCTATACGACAATTTTATTCGTTGCAAAGTTAAAAATGTTAACCCCTTTACCGAGTGTTGCGAAAGTAGTATATACGGTAAGTGCGCCGATAAATTTATTAATTACAATATTACCTGGCACACCTGTATGAAAATATTCATTAAGGTTCTTCTTCTGATACTGCTTCCTGTGCCATTTTACATACGGGTGTTTGTTTTTTATTATTTTGAGAGCGAACGTTACGAAGACAGACGGATAACTGCTCTGATTAATCGTCTTGAGACGGCGTACGATTTTAAAACGGATACGTTCTTGCAATATCTGACGCCTGTCCACCCTGTGTTCATCGCAGCTTATTTAGTCTATCTGTTGTCGGGTGTAATCATTAGCTTCTCCGGTGAATCAGCTCGCGAAAAAATGAAAAATGTGATTCGTGGCTCTTTACAAAATATGCGGGAAGTTACCTATGTCAGTGGTGTTCAGATGTTGACGAAGATAGCACTTAACCCTTTCAAAACCTTCGGCATTTTGGGGTTTTTAATTGCTCCTTTCTATTGGATGATTGTCGTACCGTTAGGATTAATACTGTTTCTTTTCTATAGCATCCCCACAGCTTATCTTGTTATTGCTATCTACCGGCACACCTTTGAGCAATTCCCTATCTTCGAGAAGCCGAAATCTTTCATCCCAAAGAAGGCGTCTGCAAAGTTTAAGTCTTTGACCAGTAAACTTGCCGCCAACCCATTCGCTGATATGGACAAAACGGAGATGCAGCCTACGACAAGAAAAGAACAATTTCTTCGAACAGTTTATTTAATTTTAGTCATCTCTTTCTGCCTGTCGGTGCTTTTTGCTTACACGCTACTACTCAGCGAATGTCTGATATTCTTCCTGAAGGTGGCGGCTTTTACCATGATGGGAATTATCGTCAATGCCGGATCGACTCTCAAATACGTCACCATGGCTATGCTTGTTCTTCTTTACATGCACGACTGCTACCAGGACGTCTACCAAAACTACGTGACCTTCACGAAAGAAATTATCGAAATCCTCACTGAACGAGCCGAGAATATCAAAGAGGTTGCCTCGTTGTCATCCGACGAGCAAAACAATGCCGCCTTTCAGGTCACCCTGCCCAAAACAGCGGTACCCATTCTGACAACTTTTAACAATGATAAAGGAGAACCGAGATGGAACTGCGGGCACTTGTCCTTGTTTTTGGACAAATACGATACGCCTCGGATACCGCTTCGATTGTTTCAGAGAATGTGTGAGATTCAAACCTGGGGTTCTCCCGGACTCGTTTCAATAAATCTCTTGCGGGCGACTAGGAAGTTTCTAACTATCGTCATATTTTTGGCTTTTGTACTAGTTGTTGTTTTAGCGTTTGGTAATGTCTACCGGGTATCATCGGCTAATCAAACGCTGGCCACAATGGCCGGGGGATTTGTCCCGTTACTATTGAAAAATGTTTTCTCGTCGCGCGTGGTCAAGCTCAATTTGAAAACTCTCAGTTTCAAGGGTCAAATGGATGAAGTGCTGACCGCTTATAGTCAGAACTGGCCGGTTAGTGATTTCACTTTTATTTGGGGTGAAGAGCTGGAAGAGGCCGCAAAAGAGATGGACGAGGCGACAACGAGTGAAAAATCCCTCTCGAGGTCGAAGAGCGACGTAACCACGATTGAAGATGTCGGGGTTGTCAACGGGAATCATCGCAAACTCAGTGAAATCGGTCTATCCGTTTCGTCGATTCAGCAGCCGGTTTCTGACGATGAAGTCGTTGATATCTTTGTCGACCTTTCGTCTGGCGAGAATGAAAACACTTGGCACGCGACTCCACCAGAAACACCCGACGGGTCTTACACTAACCTTCATGCATTTACAAGTACACCGATGAACTTCTTAATGTTGCCTAACGCAGTCGACACATTTGAAGTGCAGATAAAATAAAATGTAACTGAGAAATTAAGGTTGTGAGCAGCATAACGTATTCGTATACCGAAACATTAAAACGTGGACGGGCTGGTATTTATTACGTACTAACACACAGGAAAATTTCACTAGAAACAAAGAAAAGAGTGCTGGATTGCTATGTGACGTCAGTTCTTCAATACGGCAGTGGATGCTGGACAATATCTTCGAAGATGAAAGAAAATCTTGAAGCAATTGAAATGTGGTTCTAAAGAAGCATACTAGATATAAAGTGGGGGATCAATTTCATATTACAATCAATATATAAACTGACCCCTCACTTTGTGGTCACATAATTTTCTATATATTTATATTCCTGAGATCCAAAAGCACAGGAATACATTCCAGGATTTGAGTAGAGTATTAAGAAACAGGGAAAATAGTGATTTAGTGATACAAGCCTTAATACTAATTAACCCTTAGGTGGTATAAGAGGTGTCTTTTCCAATGGTATTCGCGCGAGAGTGAATATAACGAACCCAACTGGGATTAGAACTCTGTTCAGCGATTAACAATTCCGAACCGCTATCGACTACACCACACGCACATTCAAGTCAACAGCACCTGCTATTCTCAAGTTGTTACCCATCCAGATTCGAGCGGGCCCCACCACCTCTGCCGTCGCTGAGTCCTTGAAAGATCACTCTAGTCTCACCACATTGTGTGGGCAAATGCTTGGAATGTTAACCTAATACAGACGCTGAACGTATAAAGGACTGAATTTTGATAAAACAAACGACATTTGACCATTGACCCGCGAAATAAGCAAATGTGTATCACTCGGGTTTTCATTGGATTAACTGGTGTTATATACAAGCTGTTCCGATGAAATTTTTATGAGCAATAAATATTCAACGAATTCATATTTTCTTTTTTGTTATTATTTTTTCAAATGTTTAGAATTTTATTATCGTTAAGTTCCCAAATCAACAACAAACGAAAAGTGTAATAACCTTATTTTAAAAAATCATCATTACAAGTAGAATATCCTACTGCTACCTAAGAGCAGACTGGGATTCGTTCCGAGACTTCCTCTGTGACGTCCCATGAAATAACGTTTTTAGTCTTCCCGTCGAAGAATGTGTATCCGATGTCTCCTCTTGGGTTAAGGCTGGCATCGATGCCTTCATCCCTGCCAGGAAATTTCAGCTTAAATCTCATTCGTTTCCATGGTTCTCGCCCGCTTGCTCGACCGCCATTGCCCACCAGAATCATTTCTTCCGACTCTATCGTAGCTACGCGTCGGACCAAAACAGGCGCCTTTTCGTTCAGCTCATAATAAGTGTAAAAAGATACTTAACAAAGCTAAGATGTTGTTTGCTGCCAGAATGAAGCAACGCATAACATTCTCTAAGTTCGGCGCCAAAGACTACTGGTGACTGTGTAAAAGAGTACTTAACAAGAGCAAGTCCACAATACCCCCACTAATCAACAAATTTGAGGTCCTCACCTCCCCAGCAGACAAGGCTGAATGCTTTGCCCGCAGATTCTCGAACAATTCGAGTCTGGACTTGTCTGGAGTTTTTACACCCAACTTCTCAACTAGAACCGAGGCACAACTGAATGATGTCCACATTACACCCCCGCTTGTCTCTAAGATAATCTCAAAACTTGACCCTCACAAAGCGAGCGGATGGGACGGAATCCCAACCATAGTCTTAAAGAAATGTGCCCCTGAACTCTCCTCTGACCTTTCTAAGCTCTACAACCTCTACCTATCTGCTTCCTGCTTTTCTGCCTGTTGGAAATCTTCCTCTGTGGTTCCTATATTTAAAAACACTGGAGAACCCTCGGACCCCGCAAATTACCGCCCTATCAGCCTTCTTTCGATGTTTGGTTAAGTGTTCGAAGCCATTATCAATGCCGAGGTGGTTCAGCAACTCACAGCACACAGTCTCCTCTCGGACAAGCATTATGGTTTCCGCTTCACCAGGTCTACTGCTGATATGCTAACGACCATCACCGAGTATATATACCAGGCACTCGACAGGAATGGCGAAGCCCGAACCGTTGCCTTGGATATCTCTAAAGCGTTCGACAGAGTTCGGCACGCTGACCTTCTATGCAAACTGCAGAGCTACAGTATAACTGGACATTTGTTTGAACTAATCCAGTCATTCCTCTCTAACCGCAAATAGAGGTGGTATTAAACGGACATGCCTCCCAGAACTACCATACGAACGCAGGTGTCCCTCATGGCTCTATCCTAGGTCCTACGCTGTTTCTGATCTACATTAATGATCTCCCTGATTCCATAATATCCAAAGTAGGTATGTACGCCGATAACACCACAGTTTACTCTCGCCTCGAGCAAAAATCTGGTGTAGGCTACAAAGCTAACCTCGCAGCCGAGCTTGAAAAAGACCTCCAATCAGTAGTGGACTGGGGTAAGAAATGGCTCGTAAATTTTAATGCTTCTAAAACGAAGCTACTATCAATTAACCATCATAGACAATCGCACCTACCTCCCATTAGCATGGACCAGGCTTGCCTCCCAGAGAGTAAAACACCACGCCTCATTGGTCTCACACTTTCAGCAGACCTCAAGTGGAATAACTATATCGAATCCATTGCTAAATTCGCTGCTATGAAAGTCGGTTCTCTGTGCAGAGCCCGGAGGTTTTTTCTGTTTGAATCTATCCTGCATATATATAATCTACCATCCGCCCGTGCATTGAATACTGCTGCCATATCTGGTCAGGTGCCCCTGCTATTCTCCTCGGGCTTCTCGGCAAGGTACAGCGGAGAGTCTGTAATGTGATAGTTACCGACTTGGCAGACCGCCTGCAGTCTCTCTCTCACCGGCGCGACGTGGCTTCCCTGTGTCACTTCTATAAATACTTTCACGGATTCTGCTCCGATGAACTTAGATCACTGGTTCCCCTTAGATACGTATTTGCACGAGATACTAGATTAGCAACCGCAACTTCTACTCCAACAGTTTCTTTTCTCGTACTTCCGGACTGTAATTCCCTTCCACATGATTGCTTCCCCGACGGCTACAATCTCCAGGAGTTTAAATGTAAGGTCAATAGACACCTCCTAACACACAAACACGCTCCCATTCTTTCCAACAGTCTTCCCATCTGCCCAACCCTCATCCTCGGTATCCTTACCCATCTATCACCTTCCTTCTTACATTTCCTATATCTAACCACTCCTTCTCTTTACCTTCCCCTATGTAGCCCCATGCGCAATAGTGGCAGTGGAATGCCTTGCTTGGGGTGAAATGATTTAAAACAAAATTGTATTGACGAAGGGGACATACAAATATGAATTCCCTGTGAGATAGCAATCTACTAAATCAATGAATCACAGTTTTATAGGCTGTTTTCACTAAACTTAATTAAATCTGGAGCTCTAACCTTTCAGTCAGTGAGTCAGTCAGTTACGTGCCATACGCGAAACACGCTTGGGCGATCATGTCTCGAAAGAGACATGACTAACTAGGCAGAAGATTATCCCGCAGTACTTTGCCATTGCTTTCTGCGGTAGATTGTTTGCTTAAACCCAATCTGTTCTGTTATTCAACCCATAGCTGGAAGGAGAAGAGATGTATTATATTATTATGTAGAAATTAATGGGGGATCAGTTTATTACTTCATAACAATAGAAAACAGATCCCCCACTTTATGCCTACTATCAGCATTAAGTATGTTTCGAGCTATTACATTCATTCAGTCAGTTAAGTGCCATACGTGATACACGCTTGGGTGATCATGTCTCGAAAGAGACATGACTGACTGGGCAGAAGATTATCCCGCAGTAATTTACTATTGCTTTCTGCGGTAGACTGGTTGCCAACCAAGGCTATAGAACCCAATCTGTTCTGTTATTTAACCCATGACTGGAAGGAAAAGACGGATTAATACCTTTCCCAAGGGTATTTGCGAGTAAGTTAAGGCAAGGAATTAAACTGGAATTTGACCTCGGCTCCTCGATTTCTCATTCCGAGCCGATATCCACTGCACCTTTTTTCTTCTTTTTCTTCTATGTGCCCTGTCCCTTCAGGACGTAGGCGATCATGGTTCTCCACGTCTCCCTATCCCTTGTGGCTCTTAGTATGTTTGAGCCTGTTGCTCCTGGCAACCCCCGTTCCGTCATCCAGCTGATCAGGCCCTGCAAATATGTTATCCGCTGCCTTCCTCTGTCTCTCCTTCCTTCTATCTGAACATTCAGTATCAGGTTCTCCAGGCTCTCTTTCCTCATTGCATGTCCCAGGAACGTCATTTATCTCTTCCTGATGCTAAGCATCAATTTCCTTTTTGTTGCCATTCTTTCTAACACTTCGTCGTTGCTTGTATGCTCAGTCCACGATATCCGTAGCATCCTTCTGTAGAACCACATTTCGGTCGCCTCCAGTTTTGTCCTCATTTTCGATGATATTGTCCAGCATTCACAGCCGTATAGAAGAACTGACATCACGTAGCAGTCTAGCACTCTTTTCTTCGTTTCTATTGAGATTTTCCTGTGTGTTAGTACTTTGCTCATCTTCTGGAACGCGTCCTTTGCCACGCCAATTCGCCTTCGGATCTCCGTTTCGCACTTTCCATCTTCTGTTAGAACACTTCCTAGGTACTTAAATTCTTGTACTTGTTTGATTCTGTTATCCCCCACCTGTATTTGGCATTTTGGGTTGTATCTTTTGCTGATGACCATGCACTCAGTTTTCTTAAAGTTTATTTGTAGTCCCTTCTTGTCACTCGCCACTGCTACTTTCTGTATGAGGTCTTGTAGTTTACTTTCCGTGTCCGCTATCAGCACTGTATCGTTTGCGTACCTTATGTTGTTCAAGTTGTGTCCTCCAACAACAAATCCTGGCGTGTCGTCTAGGGTCCTCAAGATATACTCGCTGTACAGGTTGAACAAATCCAGTGAAAAGACACATCCTTGTCTTACGCCTTTTTCTATCTTTGTGTATCTACTGAGTTCGTTACCTGTCCGTATGCAGGCTGTTTGCTGCCAGTAGAGATTCTTGATTATTCTTATGTCTTTCCCGAAAATGACGAGGCTGCCTAGCATCTCCATCAATTCTTCGTGTCGTATTTTTTTGAATGCTTTCGCGTAGTCAATGAAGCATAGGTACAAGTCTTTCTTCATTTGTAATGCCCTTTCAGAGAGCATCCTAATCATGAATATGGCGTTTCTTGTTCCAGTGTCTTTGCCGAACCCGCACTGTTCCTGCCCTATCTCTGGCGTGATTCTGCTTCTCGCTCTATTCATCAGGATTCTGACAATCAGTTTTGTAATGTGACTCATTAAGCTGATATTTCTGTGTAGTTCGCACTCGTTTGCACCAGGTTTCTTCGGCAGCGCTATAAATATCGACTTGCATAGGTCGTCTGGTATTATTCGGCTGCTATAAATTGCGTTTATTATGTCGGTAATTTTTTCCGTGCCATATTCTTCTAAGGCTGTCAGCAGCTCTATCACTATGCTATCTGGACCAGGTGCTTTGTTTCTGTTCATTTTGGCCATTGCAGCTTCCACTTCGGATTTCAGTATTTCCGGTCCATCCATCTCCTTGTGTATTCTCGGTTGTTCTCTCTTGTCGCAAAAGAGATCCTTTATATATTCTTCCCATCGCTGGAGTATTTCTTCTTTCTCTAATATGATTGTTCCTTCCTTGGATTTTATGCATCCTGTTGAGGAGCAGGTTTTTTGTCCCGTCAGTTCTCTTATCTCTTAATGCATCTCTGCTTTGTTGTTACTGCTCAGTCTCTCTACTTCTGCACATTTGTTTTTGAGCCATTACTCTTTGACTTGTCTGCATTTGTTCCTTATCTACTTGTGAAGTTTTTTGTACTCTGCTCCTTGTCTTTGCATTATATTTGTCTCCTTTGCATCATGTGGAGGATCTCTTCGGTCATCCACTCGTTTTTTCTTCTGCGTCTGATTTCCTTTGGGGCTATGTTTTTC
Organism: Ascarosepion bandense; assembly: GCA_037127315.1. Classification (NCBI taxonomy): domain Eukaryota; kingdom Metazoa; phylum Mollusca; class Cephalopoda; order Sepiida; family Sepiidae; genus Ascarosepion; species Ascarosepion bandense. The sequence goes on from JBBBDQ010001502.1 coordinate 885,318, forward strand.
GCTGAGGTCACCATCGCTTCTTTTAGTGAATCCCATTTTGAGTACCCTTTTCCAATTTGTTCCTTATATTTCTTTCTCACGCTGTTATTGTATTCTTTATGCAGGGTGAGATCGTCATCTAGCGTGTCGTATTGCAGCCTTGGTGGTGTGCTGGGCTTCTTCAGTCTCCGGAGTTTCACTTTTAGTTTGCAGATAACTGGGACGTGGTCACTTCCGCAGTCGGCACCTGGGTATGTTTTGCATTGGACTACTGCGTTCCTGAATCTCTTGTTTATAGTTATATAATCTATTTGGTTCTTGGTGTCGCCGGATGACGGTCAGGTGGCACCTGTTTCCCATGCCGGTCCTTACCGAGCGAGGAGTTGCTTCCTTGGGAAGCAACCCCCTTCACGCTGTTGGCTTTAATATATTTGTTGTAACTATCCATGATTGCGCGGGGGTAGATAGTGGAGTGGTATCCCGTTGCCTTCTCCACGATGGTTTATTGGGACATCACCTCTAGTTAGCTGGCCGTTGACTCTTTGAGAGTTCTTCCGCCCTTTGTAGGTTTATATTTTTTGGACTTACAGGGATGCTAACGTCCCAATTATATATACATATAGATATATAATTGATTTAAAAAAATAAAAATAAAATAAAAATAAAATAAAATAAAATGGATAAAATAAAATAAAAAATAAGGAAAAAAAATTACTAAGTTTTAAATTCGTAAAAATCTTGCCAAGAATTGACTGTGCTGGTCTTTTTCTATGGCTAAAAGACTTTGGATTTGTCTGATCCTTTAGAGAAACGACTTGATGGAATTTATACCAACAGGCCGAGAAAGATTTAAAACAATATCTAGATATCCCGCTCAACATTGACCTATATCTACGGAGATATCGCACGATTATCTCTTAGCTCGTCAAATTCAAGAGCTAACGAATGAATACGCAAAAAGACTTCTGCATATTCATGTTGAATGTAAAAAAGGGCATTTACCTGAATACGACAATTTTGCAATGCGGTGAATAGCGTTGGCCTGAAAAGGACACTTCTAAAATCCGATGAGGAACGTTATCCTGAAAAGGGTAGTTTTGTAATGTGGTGAAGAGCATTGTCATGAAAAGGATAGTTTTATGGTTCAATCCCTAGGTCAGTCAGTATTACGTCGACTCACTTGAAACGGGGCGAGCAATAACAGAGTAGTACTAGAAATAAGAACTAGACGAGATATCCTTAGACACGCGCAGTGAAACGAGAAGAGTCTCCGCCAGTAGATGGAATAAAGCGTTCAGTTCGGAATTCTATGTAGCTTAATCAGATCGATGCACAGCTGATGTCGACCGGAGAGCTCAACGGTCGAAACTTTGTGATAACAACAACAAAGATGAGGACAATAGTTTGAATAGAAATAATGTAGATTTTTTGGTAATTTTTTTTTTCGGTACACAATTTCAGCAGAAAGTTGCGTGTTTTTTTTTAAAAAAGTGCATTATTTCCCTAACCGGAAGTAAACAGGCGGATGTAAACAGGCGAAATTTCGTTGCCTACGCAGTCCGTCATTTTGCAGTTAATTACATGACATCATGAGAGTTACGGGAGAGAAAAAGTGTGAGATATAGTTCGTTTTTTTAATGGACTTTCAAAGCAAAAAAGGTAAGTTTCTTCAATAACTAACACTTGATTTGAGTTAGGCATATACATTTGCACAGAGATAATGCTATTTTGGATAAGTGTGAAGGGAAAAAGCGACGGGAATTAAAACGAAAATTTACCAATTTTTTATTATAATCATGTGGTCCCAAGCAAGGTATTGATGTATTGATGTGCAGAGGGTTACTGCCATTGATGTGCAGAGGGTTTACTACCATTGATGTGCAGAGGAATGTTATGAAAAAGAATGACAGATTACAGGGGGTGTCAGGAGAAAAGAACACGAGAGAGAGGATGCAGGTTAGTGAGAAAAGAAATGACTATTGACTTTACACTTACATTTTTGGAGATTGTAGCTGTCGGAAAAGCAAGTAAATGGAAGGGAATTCCACAGGCGGGAAGTGCGAGAAAAGAAGCTGATGAATTTGTGTTTACCTTTTACTGGTTTCGCAGTAAAAGGGTGGGACCTAGTTGCTAATCTTGTGGCTCGAGTAAATTTATATATAGGGGTCAACAGTGAGCTAAGTTCATCGGAACTTAATATATATATATACATTAAGTCACTGAGATCCGAAGTAACGTATTAAGAAACAGGAAAATTTCACTAGAAACAAGGAAGAGAGTACTGGATTGCTATGTGATGTCGGTTCTTCAATATGGCAGTGAATGTTGGACAATATCTTCGAAGATGAAAGAAAATCTTGAAGCAATTGAAATGTAGTTCTAAAGAAGCATACTAGATATAAAGTGGGGGATCAATTTCATATTACAATCAATATATAAACTGAGCCCTCACTTTGTGGTCACAGCAGTTTCTATACATTTATATTCCTGTGATCCAAAAGCACGAGAATGCATTCCAGAAGTTGAGTAAAGTATTAAGAAACAGGAAAATTTCGCTAGAAACAAGGAAGAGAGTACTGGATTGCTATGTGATGTCGGTTCTTCAATATGGCAGTGAATGTTGGACAATATCTTCGAAGATGAAGCAGCTGAAATGTAGGTCTACGGAAGGATGCTGTGGATGTCATGGACCGAACAATGATGAGGTTTTGGAAAGGATGGAGACGAAAAGGAAATTAATATTGAGCATCAGGAAGAGACAACTAAAGTTCCTGGTACATGCAATGAGGAAGGAGGGCTTGGACAACCTACTACTAACAGGCCAGATAGTGTGAAAAAGAGATAGACGAAAGCAGCGGATAACACATTTCAAGGACCTAATCAGGTGGATAATGGAACGGGGGTTGCATGGTGCAACTGGAAACAGCGTGCTAAGAACCACCAGGGACAGGAAGACGTGGAAAGCCATGATCGCCTACGTCCTGAAAGGACAGGGCACATAGAAGAAGAAGATATAAGCCAACTGTTTATAAGAAATTATAATTTATAGATTTATGGGCTTGAGCTAGTGGATTACAGAACGAGGGTTGCATGGTGTAACAGAAGGCGTGCTCAGAGTCACCAGGGATAGGGAAACGTGGAAGGCCATGATCGCCTACGTCCTGAAGGGACTGGGTACATAGAAGAAGAAGATATATGCCAACTGTTTGTAAGAAAACAATGTGGATATAAAGTGGGGTATCAAATCTGTATTATAGTTAATATGTAAACTGATCCCTCATTTTGTGGCCATGCTAGTTTCTATACATTTATAATCTAGATTTATGGGCTTGAGCTAGTGAATGACAGAACGAGGGTTGCATAACAGGAGAAAGCGTGCTAAGAGCCACCAGAGACAGGGAGATGTGGAAAGCCATGATCGCCTACGTTCTGAAGAGACAGGGCACATAGAGGAAGATATATGCCAACTGTTTATAAGAAAACATAATGTGGATATAAAATGGGGGATCAAATTTATGTTATAATCAATATGTATACTGATCCCTCATTTTGTGGCCATGCTAGTTTTTATACATTTATATTCTAGATTTATGGGCTTGAGCTAGTGGATGACAGAACGAGGGTTGCATGGTTTAACAGGAGAAGGCGTGCTAAGAGCCACCAGGGACAGGGAGATGTGGAAAGCCATGATCGTCTACGTCCTGAAATTTCATGGCACATAATTTTGTTCTTCCATATTCTTTCTAGTCTAGACGTCGCTTCCGTTCTTATGGCGCTTCGTGTGCGGATATTTACCTTTCAGGTATCATCTTCTGACAGGGTTGCTTCCAAATATTTGAAACTGGACTGTTTGTTCAGTCATTTGCTGTTCGGGGTCAGGCTGGTACTGGTATAATTTATGCTTATCACCATTAATTTGTATTTCACTGGACCGAGTTCCATTCCATATGCGCCGGTTCTTTCAACGTGTAGGAAGTTTGGGTCACTGTGGTCGGGCCAGGAGGTTTTTTTTCCGTCTGAATACATCTTGCACATATACAAATCAACCGTTTGTCTGTGCATGGAATACTACTGTCATATATTATCAGGCGTTCCTGTTGTTCATCTCAGTGTTCTTGACAGGCTTCAAAGAAGAATCTGTAATTTGATTGGTCCCGACTTGCCAGCTCGACTCCAGCCACTTTCTTACCGACGGGATGTGGTTTCCCTCTGTCTGTCCTAAAAATATTTTCATGGTTTCTGCTCCGACGAACTTAAGTCCCTGGTGCCCCTGCCACATGGGTTTACTCGTGCAACCAGCACCCATTCACAGTTAGATCAACTAAATGCAGACGACAATTCTACTCCACCAGCATCTTTTCTCTCACTTCCCGCCTATGGAATTCTCATCCGTTTACTTGCTTCCCTGACAGCTACATTCTCAAATAAAGTCAATAGTCATCATCTATCTCACTAACTTGCATCCTCTGTCTCTCATGCTCCTTTTTCCATCCACACCACTCTCATCAGTATTCTCATCCTTCTCTTACCCACTTCATGACACCCCCTATAACCTGTCACTCTTTCTCATAATTTTCCTTCTATAACCACCTGCACAACAGTGGCAGTAAAATGCATTGCTTGGGGCGATATGAGTTTGAAAAAAATTATCTAGAAATGGTTTGATGGTTTATTATTTTTGTTGTTGGTTTCGTGGTTTTGCCATTTCTTTTTAATGTAACCGTTTATTGTTTCTTTCTGCAACTTCCGTCTCAATGTTCTTCAACTGCTGTTCATTTCAGTGTTCTCGACAGGCTCCAAAGGAAAATCTGTAATGTGATTGGTTCCGACCTGGCAGCTCGACTCCAGCCACTTTCTCACCGACGGGATGTGGTTTCCCTCTGTCTGTCCTAAAAATATTTTCATGGTTTCTGCTCCGACAAACTTAAGTCCCTGGTGCCCCTGCCACATGGGTTTACTCGTGCAACCAGCACCCATTCACAGTTAGATCAACTAAATGCAGACGCAAATTCTACTCCACCAGCTTCTTTTCTCTCACTTCCAACTCTCTTCCATATTCTTACTTTCCTGACGGCTACAACCTCCAGGAATTTCAATGCAGTGTCAATACCGATCTCTTAACCACTTGACGCTAGTTCTTTCTACATCACCCTGTATATCCTTTCCTTTCTCTCTACTTTGCAACTGTCATCACACCTGTATTCCTATCCTTCGCTTGCTCCCCTTTCTGACAGCCCTTGTAATTAGTCTGTCTTTCTCTTTACTCTCTTCTTATCTAATCTTTACTCTTATGTAGCCCCCCTGCGCATCAGTGGCGTTACCGGCTTGCATGGGGTGAAAAGATTAAAAAAAAGTGTTTGTTCGTCAGGTCTTGCAGCGCACTGTGACTCCCGGGCATAAGCTCAAAATCGCCCACGAAACAGAGGTCGCTTATACGTCTACGACCGATAAAGACAGAAGTGTTCTGGTCGTGGATGCTTTCCTAAATAATTCTCTCCAATTGAATAGGTATGTAGAGAATGGGCATCCATTTTTAACACCGATTAAGAAATCGACTATAAGAAATCTCCCACTTGATTACTCCAGAGAACTGCAGAGGCCATGGAAATCCTGATAAAGCTCATTTCGTTTACATTTGTCAATAAGCAAAAATTGAGGGTGTGTATGAGATAAACATCCATAGAAATGGTAGCCCGATATTTCAACTCTCTTGTTTAGGAAAAATGTTAGCGGTTCTTGTTTCTTCGAAAACTAGGAAGACAAGATAGCTTCAACCTGTTTTCTCTCCTGAGGAAGTGAATGTCAGTTAAGTGCCATACGTGATACACGCTTAAGCGATCATGTCTCTAAATTGATAAGTGCCATACGTGATACACGCTTAAGCGATCATGTCTCTAAATTGATAAGTGCCATACGTGATACACGCTGAAGCGATCATGTCTCTAAATTGATAAGTGCCATACGTGATACACGCTTAAGCGATCATGTCTCTAAATTGATAAGTGCCATACGTGATACACGCTGAAGCGATCATGTCTCTAAATTGATAAGTGCCATACGTGATACACGCTGAAGCGATCATGTCTCTAAATTGATAAGTGCCATACGTGATACACGATTAAGCGATCGTGTCTCTAAATTGATAAGTGCCATACGTGATACACGCTGAAGCGATCATGTCTCTAAATTGATAAGTGCCATACGTGATACACGCTTAAGCGATCATGTCTCTAAATTGATAAGTGCCATACGTGATACACGCTGAAGCGATCATGTCTCTAAATTGATAAGTGCCATACGTGATACACGATTAAGCGATCGTGTCTCTAAATTGATAAGTGCCATACGTGATACACGCTGAAGCGATCATGTCTCTAAATTGATAAGTGCCATACGTGATACACGCTTAAGCGATCATGTCTCTAAATTGATAAGTGCCATACGTGATACACGCTGAAGCGATCATGTCTCTAAATTGATAAGTGCCATACGTGATACACGCTTAAGCGATCATGTCTCTAAATTGATAAGTGCCATACGTGATACACGATTAAGCGATCGTGTCTCTAAATTGATAAGTGCCATACGTGATACACGCTGAAGCGATCATGTCTCTAAATTGATAAGTGCCATACGTGATACACGCTTAAGCGATCATGTCTCTAAATTGATAAGTGCCATACGTGATACACGCTTAAGCGATCATGTCTCTAAATTGATAAGTGCCATACGTGATAGATGCTTAAGCGATCATGTCTCTAAATTGATAAGTGCCATACGTGATACACGCTTAAGCGATCACGTCTCTAAATTGATAAGTGCCATACGTGATACACGCTGAAGCGATCATGTCTCTAAATTGATAAGTGCCATACGTGATACACGCTTAAGCGATCATGTCACTAAATTGATAAGTGCCATACGTGATACACGCTTAAGCGATCATGTCACTAAATTGATAAGTGCCATACGTGATACACGCTTAAGCGATCATGTCTCTAAATTGATAAGTGCCATACGTGATACACGCTTAAGCGATCATGTCTCTAAATTGATAAGTGCCATACGTGATACACGCTTAAGAGATCATGTCTCTAAATTGATGTGCCATACGTGATACACGCTTAAGAGATCATGTCTCTAAATTGATAAGTGCCATACGTGATACACGCTTAAGAGATCATGTCTCTAAATTGATAAGTGCCATACGTGATACACGCTTAAGCGATCATGTCTCTAAATTGATAAGTGCCATACGTGATACACGCTTAAGCGATCATGTCTCTAAAGTGATAAGTGCCATACGTGATACACGCTTAAGCGATCATGTCTCTAAATTGATAAGTGCCATACGTGATACACGCTTAAGCGATCATGTCTCTAAAGTGATAAGTGCCATACGTGATACACGCTTAAGAGATCATGTCTCTAAATTGATAAATGCCATACGTGATACACGCTTAAGAGATCATGTCTCTAAATAGACATAACCCACTAGACAGAAAATTTTTGCCCGGTAGTGTTATTTTACGCGGTAGACTGGTTGCCAATCAAAGCTATGAAACTTAATCTGTCCTGTAATTTAATCCATAGCTGGAGGGAGAAGAGATGGATTCATACCTTTCCCAAGGGTATTTGCACATAAGTGAATGTACTGAATTTAGCTGGAATTTGAACTCGTTTTGTCGTTTCTAGCCGATATCCATGACACTAAAATGTATATCCGTATAATAATGGACATTCTTCTTCTTCTGTGTTCTCTGTGCTTTCAGGACGGAGACGATCATGGCTCTCCACGTCTCCCTATTCCTGGTGGCTCTTCAGATACTTTCTCCTATTACACTATGCAACCCTCGTTCAATCATCCACCTGATTAGGTCCTTCAGATATGTTATCCGCTGCTTTCCCTTGTCTCTTTTTCCCCTAATTCTGGCCTGTTCGTATCAGGTTTTCCAAATCGTCCTTCCTCATTGCATGTCCCAGAAACTTCAGCTGTCTCTTCCTGATGCTCAGAATTAATTTCCTTTTCATTTCCATCATTTCCAAAACCTCATTATTGCTCACATGCTCAATTTCAGTTGCTTCAAGTTTTTCCTTCATCTTTGATGGTATTGTCCAGCAATCACTGCCATATTGAAGAACTGACATCACATAGCAATCCAGTACTCTCTTCTTTGTTTCTAGTGAAATTATCCTGTTTCTTAATACTTTATTCAACTTCTAGAATGCTTCCTTCGCCATGTCAGTTCGCCTTCGGTTTTTGTGTCGCACTTTCCGTCTTCTGTTATAAAATTTCCCAGGTTTTTAAAATTTTGTACCTGCTTGATTTTAGTATCCCCCACCTGTATTTGTCATATTGAGCTGCCCTTTTTTACTGATGACCATTTTTTCACATTATTTGTAATCCTTTCTTGTTACTCTATTCAGCTACATTCTGTAGGAGGTCTTGCAGTTTCCTTTCTGTGTCTGCGATGACGAATCCAGGCATAACCTCTATGGTCCTCAAAATACAAATTGAACAGATCCGGTGAAACGTCACATTCTTGTCTTACGCCCCTTTCTATCTTTGTATATCTGCTGAATTCGTTACTTGTCCGTATATTAGCGGTTTGCTGTCAGTAAAGATTCTTGATTACTCTTAAGTCTTTCTCAAATATTATTTTATAAAGTTAAATTAATAATATTGTCTACTTAAGTAGCAATATGAATTTTAAATCCTGTCACAACTTTTCGGAGACCATGCAGAAAAGTCTTGTCGCTAAATAATTGCAATCCTTCTCTGCCCATTATACTTCTACTTCATGTGCCGTGTCCCTTCAGGACGTAGGCAATCATGGACTTCCACTTGGCTCTGTCTGTTGTCGCACTCAATAAATTTCCTCTTGGTGTCTTTCCCAAACCCCACTCTACCATCCATTTATTCAGGCCTATCACTGCTTTTCGCTGTCTCTCTTTCCCTCTATCCATCTTGTGAGTATTAAATTCTCCAGGCCCTCTTTCCTCGTTACATGTCCCAGGAACCTCATTTGTCTCTTCCGGGTGTTAAGTATGAGTTTTCTTCTCGTATGCATCCTTTCCAACACTTCATCGTTGCACATATGCTCCGTCCATCGTAACCTCAGCACCCTTCTGTAAAACCACATTTCTGCTGTCTCAAGCCTCTCCTTCATCTTTAGTGAGATCGTCCAGCATTCACTTCCATACAAAAGGACAGATATCATGTAGCAATCCAGCAATCATTTCTTTGTTTCTAATGAGATTTTCCTGTCTTTCAGTTTACTGGTTAGCTTCTGAAATGCGTCTTTGACCATGTCAATGCGTCTTTGGATCTCCGTTTCGCTTTTTTCCATCCTCTGTCAAAACGCTTCCCAGGTATTTGAATCTTTTTACTTTTTTTGTTTTAGATTCTCCAACTTGCAGTTGACATATTTGTCTCCTCTTTTTGTTGACGATCATACGTTCAGTTTTCTTGGAGTTCATACTCAGTCCTTCCTTTTCATTTTCTTTTGCTAACTTCTGGAGAAGGTCCTGCATTTTCCTTTCTGCGTCTACGATAAGAACCGTGTCATCAACGTATCGTATGAGTTTTCTTCGCCTTTGCATCCTCTCCAACATCTCATCTTTAATCACGTGTTCGTGATTCTCAGTATCCCTCTGTAGATCAATATTTCTACTGATTCGGGCATTTCCTTCATCCTTAAGAAGATGGTCTAAAATTTATTTCCATACAGCAAGACATCCTTCTACAGAAAGACAAATATCACATAGCAACCCAGAATTGATTCTAATGAGATTTTTTTGTCTCTCAGTAGCTTTTTAAATGCATCCTTGGCCATGCGTGTGTTTGCTTTGTTCCTCGTAGGCTGAAAATGAAAAGAGTCCAATTGTGTCGTTGTAATGTGTGTTGAAAATGTACTGTTGCAAAGTGCTGTGTCATCAGAGTGCCCTGTCCACGTGAATTCAAGCGTGCTACTAGACTGGCGTCTACGTTCCAATAGTTAAATGTAACCGCCACTTTTACTCCAACAATTTCGTTTATCGCTCATCCCGCCATTTAAATTCCCTAACGTTTATATTTTGACCGCTACGATCTCCAAAATATTAAATTCAACCTCAGTTGCCATCTTTTCGGGTCTCGTTCATCTTAAATCCTTCTTCAATACACACTGTACCCTGTATTTTCTCTCATTTTCGCTTTCCTCTAACACCTTGCGTATTAATGCCATTTCCGCCTCTCTTGGGGTGAAATGATTCATATATATATATATATATATATATATATATATATATATATATCGTACTGTGCAAAAGTATTAGGAAAATAACAATTTTATCTTTGATGAGGCTTCAATATAAAGTTTAAAATCACCCCCTGTCCTAACAATTTTGCACACTACCGATAGTGTGCAAAAGTATTAGGACAGGGGGTAATTTTCCTAAAAATCTCAATGAAATTCAAATACAGGGTGAAAAGCCAAGTAAATTGTTAATAAATATTGATTATTTCAAACTAGGTGTAAAAGAAATGTATTAAAAAGAAGTTATATTTAATTTTTCCTATTTTCTATTAAATAATTTATTTTGAAAATACTCATTATTCTATTATCCTTGAATATGACTGATTTTTTCTTATTTCCCTCCCCTCTCGAACTGATAAATCTAATGTTACTTAGCAAGACACACGTTGGGAACAAATACAAGCTGCTTGGCAGGAGATACCCTTAGATACATTGAAGAAGCTTGTGATATCAATGCTTGACAGAATGAAGGCTGTGATCAAAGCAAAATAATAGTAAATATTAAATTTATTTTGTAACAAGTATTTTTCTTGTTAAAGCATTTGTTGAGTAAATCAAATAAAATTACTTTAATTAAATTGATTATTTTTTGTCAATATACCTCATAAAAGATAAAATAGTCCTTGTCCTAACACCTTTGCACAGTACTAAATATATATATATATATATATATATATATATGAATTTAAACTTACTGCTATACTCGTTTCGAAAAACCCTCCGAGTAAACACGCGTAAGGAGAAAATGGTAATAAAAAAAGAAAGAGCTAAGCACCTGAACATCAGTCAAAGTACGTCGCCCAAAGAAAAAACCCTAGATGAGTAACCTAAAACAAAAAAGTGCTCAATGCACAAGCAGAACTGTTATGTCGTGAGTAAGAATAAATAACTCAACAACAGGAATATGTTAATTGTTGTATTCCGTGAAAATAGTATTTACAAAGGTTATTAGTATCCAATACAAGAATAAGGGTTAATCGTCTCAACCGTCGTAAGACGTAGTATGAGCAATGGGTACTTCCGGGTCGTCACCGGAAGTCTACGACTGACTTGTCGATCGGCTGCTCGGCACAATCTCTTACGTAGATGCCACCATTACTTTACATAGTAATGGAATAGTCCATTATAGCCGAATAGGCGCGGGCGTCCCAACATATATATATATATATATATATATATATATATATATATATATATATATATATATATATACAACAAGAACAAACAAAGGGAGTAAGCTAAGAAATAACATAAAGAGCCAACGAACAAACTAAGGTTTCACCTAATCGGATCTTCCGGGAAGGTTGGCTCCAGAAGATCCTGTTAGGTGAAACCTTGGTAGGTTCGTTGGCTCTTCAGGTTACTCTCTCTCTCTCTCTCTCTCTATATATATATATATATATATATAGTCCTACGTCTATGACACGACTCGGCGTTTCATGCGTTACGCAATGATCAGGTGCATATTTCAAACTGACGGTTTAATAGATTTGAAGTTCACTTGATGTTCATAGGAATTAAATCCTATAAAGTTATGTTACTTTTTTTAATAACAAGATTAGAATTTTAAACATTCTACGGTTACATGTTGATATTAATTTAATATATATATATAACCTTTCTTTCATGCAATAAAGACCGCTATGTATATACATAATTTGCTTAAATATGTGCCGTCATTTATATATATATAGTACCGATGAGATGAGAAATAGCTATGTCTGCGGATGACTATATATATATATACTAGCAGTATAGCCAGGCGTTGCTCGGGTGTAATGAAAGCTTTAAAACTAATCCATGGTCCTGGAGCTCTGACTATTTGGACGTTGGCACGAAAGACTAAAAAGCAAAATCGATAATATATACATATATAAGGCAATATGTTTGTGTGTGTGTCTCTATTTATCTGCCTGTATGTTTGTATTTTTTCAGCCCTTTTATTTTAGTTTAGTTTATTTTATTTTTTGCTTCGGATTTGGCTCTAAGTAGGTATAATTGTAGTTCTTAGTCTCAGCCATGATACCATTTACTCAGAGGACTTATTTAACCTTCAAAATTCAGTTTACTACGAAAAAAACTTATTTGATATCGATAGCAGGAAATCAAAATTTGACTTACATCCATTCATTTTTCTTTCAGTCTTCGGTTTCGCTTTAATGGAAACAACTATTGCTTTTTAGTCTTTCGTGCTAACGTCCAAAGGGTCTGAGCTATATATATATAAATGAAATGATTATGACGTACATTTTAAATAAAACAGGAATATTGAAATTGTAACAAAAGCTATAGATGACAGGTTTGTATTTTATAATCTTTGAGGTCAATTTTAACAGGAATGTAATAGAGCTGAATCAGTCTTAGGCGATTTGCTTGGATGACACATTTCAATTAACGAATCAAAACTGCAAATTATTTTGGCTTTAATAAAATTATTGATTTTAATATTTGAAACATAATTTGAAAATTCTGAAAGAAAATGAGAAAATATTTCTTTCGCTCTCTTTCTCTCTCTTTCAGTATCTGACTCATTTTTTTTCGTGGTCTATTTTGAAATTCTTTAAATTCTATTGGCATAATTATTTCATTCCTTTAATCTATCTATCTATCTATCTATCTATCTATCTATCTATCTATCTATCTATCTCATCTATCTATCTATCTATCTATCTATCTATCTATCTATCTATCTCATCTGTGTTCAAATCTATCTATCTATCTATCTCATCTGTGTTCATATCTATCTATCTATCTATCTATCTATGTTCAAATCTATCTATCTATCTATCTATCTATCTATCTATCTATCTATCTATCTACTCGGTGTTCCTATCTATCTATCTATCTATCTATCTATCTATCTATCTATCTATCTATCTATCTATCTATCTCATCTGTGTTCAAATCTATCTATCTATCTATCTATCTATCTCATCTATCTCATCTGTGTTCAAATCTATCTATCTATCTATCTATCTATCTCATCTGTGTTCATATCTATCTATCTATTTATCTATCTATCTATCTATCTATCTATCTATCTCATCTGTGTTCAAATCTATCTATCTATCTATCTATCTATCTATCTATCTATCTATCTATCTATCTATCTATCTCCTCGGTGTTCCTATCTATCTATCTATCTATCTATCTATCTATCTATCTATCTATCTATCTATCTATCTGTCTATCTATCTATCTCATCTGTGTTCATATCTATCTATCTGTCTATCTATCTATCTGTTCATTTCTATTTATCTCTCCATCAAAGACTATACCTATCTATCAATCTTGTCACATATTGGTATGTATGTATGTACTGTCACTCGCGTGGGTTGGTGGTTAGAACGTACGCTTTCTGACCATGAAGCTCGGATTCGAATCTCATGCAGTGTGTAGCACCTTTGGAAAGTGCCTTTAAATCATCCAAATGATCGACCCAAGCCTTATTTGTAAAATTAGCTAGATGGCTCACTTTGAGGATCAGTCGATGGTTGTGCTAGCTAGAATTTACAAGTCATCGTGACCGAGAGTTTGAGTGTCCTGTGTTGTTCACGCTAGATAACACACTCTCTCCCAAAAGCTGTAACTAGTATAGTTACATTACAATCCACGCGTGAACTCTATGGGTGTTAAACAAACACGTGTACCTGAGCAAGCATCTGCTATATATATATATATATATATATATATATATATATATATATATATATATATATATATTAATTCAGACACTTTAATCCAAGCGGAAAAAGCAGGAAGGTAAATTCCAAAAACCCGATCCTAATTAATATTAAAAATTTTAATTTAATATTAAAAAATGATACAGGAAGAGAGCTCCATGTAATGAAATATTACAGAGCAAATATAAATTAAAAAAGGATTAATTCAATGATATTGGATGATCATTTCGATATGAAAATCCCCACGGGGGATGACGCATCACCTCAGCAACAGAAAAATCCTTTCAGAAACTGGAGAAAAATCAGTCTAATTTTCCTTTTTAAATAGATTTGTAAAGAAATTAAAAAAGAAAAAGAAAAAGAATAAAAAGAAAAAAGAAAACAAAATAAAATAAAATAAACAAGAGAAAATTGACATCGTCTGAGTTCGGAAAAAAAAGGAAAGAGAATTGTAACTTAAAATTAACGGACGGCCGTGTTGAATTGATTATATATTATATATATATAATATTTTTGTTATCAGTGATTATAATATAAACATTTTTACATCGGTACACAAAATATTTCATGTTTCAATACTATGAATTCATAGAATTGAAACATGAAAGCTGTATGTATGTCTGTCTGTATGTATGTATCTTTCTATATATGCCTTTTTCATACTAGGATGGTGGAACAGTCTCATTATTTTACTTTTGAAATGGTTAGATGTGACCGAAATTACTTTTCTCGCTTTTCTGACTTGTTGATCTATCTTTTGTCAACTTTGATCCCCCAAAAGTTAAATCCTGTTGTGGAGTTGTTGTGTCGAAACTTCGCCGCCGGAACGTTGTAGTAACCGGTTTGGTCGGAAGCAAAACACGAAACACAGAAGATAGGTTCAAAACAGTAAGTATAACAAGAACAGTATGTACGAGGTAAGTATAAATAATCAGTAAATAGAAATCAGTAAGTCCGAACGGTACAGTTACGCTGCTTATTGCCTGAATAGTAGCTGGCGTACTAGCTGTTGTTTTTAACTGTCATTAAGTGCGATATTTAATTGCCTTCCCAAACAGGACAAAATGCGGCACAAGGACTTTTTAATGTGGGTAATCCGGGCCGTATAGCTCGGGCAAAAATTTCTGTCTACCCTTCGGCGGAGACTCGACTGGGTTATTACTCGCCGACCAAAGAAAATTCGACAATGCGCAAGGCAGTTAACTGCCACTTTCCGAAGTCACGGAGGTAACTATATATAACAAGAGGAAGAGTCCATTCCTCGTAGAAGAGCACCATTGCAAATCCAGTATCAATCGTTTTCTTCGGTCCTCTCAATTCTTATTCTTCTATTAGTCTCTCTCCTTAAAAGTAGTTATTCTCTAACACTCAGGAGCCCCCCTTTGTGTCTTGTCGCCCCCTCAATCTCATGCAAAGTATGAAATGTTTTGGTCCATTTTAAGCCGATAAAAATAATTTATTAAAGATCATTTTTCAAACATAACTTTTAAAAGCCGAATAAATGTAATTTATTAAGAATCATATTTAAATGTAATTTATTAATTAGAATTTATTTATTAAATGTAATCTATTAAGGATCATATGTTCTTTAATTAACACAGAAATACCCCCCCACAAAATAAAAAATAAATAAAAAAGAAAAAAGAATTAAACGAAATGTCTCACAATTGCAAATCTAGTTCTCAGCCTAGTCTCCTTTCTTCTAAATCCTCATATGAGTGCCGGACAAAGAGTTAACGCTGTATTTTTATTTTTATTTCTTAATAAGTTATTTACGATGAAGAAACCTTCATCATTGCAAATTCAACGCCCCCGATTCAAAGACGCCAACTCAATGTCATACAAATTATGAAATGTTTTCGTCGACTTTTTAAACCGATAAAAGTCATTTATTATATATTACATTTAAAACAATTTTTTAAAACCGAATAAAAGTAGCATATTTTAGATTACAATATTTACATTATTCGGACTATTTTCCTCATCTTTTTTGTCATTTTTTACGACGTTTCGGTCGATGTACGCTCCGGCTTTCTTCAGGTTCTAGGAATTTCGAACCGAAAACTTTATTACAATAATTTGGATATATGACCTCAATTGCGTAGTAGTGCCTATTTTGGAAGCCATTAGTTATCTCCCTCTAACCCTGTAAGTTACTTGTTCACCACTGCTGTAGCCTGGTATTGAACTCACAACTCTTTGTGTCAAATCACAGAAACTAGTATCTATATCCACACGGGACATGTGTCCTTAAGTCTGAATTAGGTAAATACTTTAAATACTACCTCATCTCAGAAATATAGACAAATACTAATATTTTGGATTCTTTTTTTTAGTACATGACTTATTATGACTTATTATTGAAAGTTTTATGCAATTTCCCTAAAGTATGTAGTTGGGGATCGTTGTGAAAAGAAGAAACAAGCTGCTAAATTCTTCCCTCGACCTTCATATAATTTTTAAATTTTGTGGTGGATGACCGTTAATTAATTTCTCGAAAAGTGCATCTTTTGTTTTTTGCATCCTTTGCAGCTTCGTGATGAATCTCCATATTATGGGTTCCGCTCTATCTCCAGCTATGTGAGCATTCTTCTGATTTGCTGATACAGCATGGTGATTTGTCCGATAAGGAAAATTATACACCAGTCAGTCAAATAGTTTGTTTTAAAAAATAAATTATTAAAACCAACATCCCAATTTTCCAAATCTCTCCGACTGCTAGGAATTTCATTAAGGACACATGGCCCAGTGGATATAGACATTGGTTAGTTCCTGTGACTTGACCCATGGGTTGTGATTTCAATACCAGACTACAGCAGTTGTTAGCAAGTAACTAACAGAGTTGGATGGAGATAACTAGTGACTGCCAGAAGAGGATCTCGGCAAGGAATTAAAATGATATACCTCAGTGATTGTAATAAGGAGTTCGGTTCGAAATTCTTAGCACCTGAAGAAGGCCGAAGCGTACAACGGCCGAAACGTCGTACAAATGACAGCAAAGATGAGGACAATGGTCTGAATAATGTAAATGCTGTTAATTCATTTTAATTGGATATTTTGGGAAATGTCTTTCCGTCGGTCGATACTGTGTGTCTGAAAAATAATGCGTTTATGGCAATCATCATCGGTTTTCGGTCTTTCGGCCGGGAGGCAAGACCAACTAAGGCGAGCTATGACATTAAAAAAAAACACCCCCACATTAAAAAAAAATAAAAAATAAAAACTTGTGTCACATGAAGACTCATTTGGTGTTGGCTAGATAAAAATCATTGGTTCTTGGCATGTTAGCTGAGATCAAAGCGTAGTATCTGTTGTTATCATCTTAAGCTGATTACGTTTCTCGACTTCTATCTTCCCATATTTCTTTTCTCTTTTTCCTTTTCTCACTAATAACAAGCAATGTCTTTTCCGTCTTCCACGCCAGCAAAACGCAGAATAGTCCATTGTTTATGAGGTAGTGACAAGACGTAACGGTCGTGTTATCTACCGACGGGAGGAGACAAGCACAATCGTTATAGGATATATAGAAAAAAAAAACATTTCTTCTGTTGTACTTTGACTTTACAAATTTAAGCGCAATACTAGATTGGCAGTCAGGTCTTATCATTTTACAGTTTAAATGTATAGATATAACCGTATGTTCTATGCTAATCGTTTCCTCTCTCGCACTTCTTTTGGAACTATCTTTCAGCTTCTTGCTTTCTAGTCAAGTTTGGTTAATCGAAAATTTGAATGTTGTCTCGCTCGTTATCGCCTGTGTTCACAATTCTTCTTCTTTTAATGTCCTATATATATATATATATATATATATATATAATGTTTTTCTTTTTTTATATATATTCCTATTCACTGACAATCATTACACCCATTGCGTTTTAGTAGATTTGTTCCTTTCTAGAATTGAAATGAATACGAGTATGTATATCAAGAGTGTGGGCTGGACAAAATAATGGAAACACCTTAAAATTTAAAGCAAATTTATTTCAAACTTTGGCAGTAATTACAGCTTGAAATATGTGTACAATGTTTGAATATTTTTCAGAGGAACTTTATCCATTCTTTAGCTAAAACATTCGAGAAAATTTATGGTTTCTAAATTGAACCATAAATGTTCAATAATGTTGAGATCTGGGGACTGTAGTGGCCACAAAAGATGTTCTACTTCAATAGAATGTTCTTCGGGCCGTTCAGCTACAATTTTAACAGTGTGAATGAATGAGTGCATTCTCATCCTGAAGCATAGGATGAAGTTGATTACTTGAAATTCTTAAATAGTGCTTACTGTTGATTATAATAAATTTATTTAAATAATATTTGGAAAAAAACAATTAGTAAAAATAAGGAAAGATTGTTAATATTAAATCAACAAACGAAAATAGACAAGCTTTTTAAAGTTTAATCAAGTTTTCCACATTACGCTATTGTGGTACTAGGTGTTTCCATTATTTTGTTCACATCCTATATATATATATATATATATATATATATATACTAGCAGTATAGCCCGGCGTTGCTCGGGTGTAATGAAAACTTTAAAACTAATCCATGGTCCTGGAGCTCACACTCTTTGGAAGTTGGCACGAAAGCGAAACCGTAAACTGAAAGAAAAATGAATGGATGTAAGTCAAATTTCGATTTCCTGTTATCGATATCAAATAAGTTTTTTCGTCGTAAACCGAATTTTGATGGCTAAATATGTCCTCTGAGTAAATGGTATCATGGCTGAGACTAAGAACTACAATTATACCTACTTAGAGCCAAACCCGAAGCAAAAACTAAAATAAAAGGGCTGAAAAAAGATACAGACATACAGGCTGCTAAACAGACACACACAAATAATAATATATATATATATATATATATATATATATATATATATATATATATATTATCGATTTTCTGCACTATTGTAAGAATTGCAGCCTTGAAACTTCTGAATATCATTTCTTATGTCTTTGTCTATGAGTGTATGAAATTTGATTAAAATCGGACCACTCCTTTTATAACCCGATTTTTTCGATTCTCGATTTTCGATATTTACCTCGACACAAAACCTAGCTAACAACACTCGCAGACGCTTATAGTACAACTGTGTAAATTTTCAAGAAAATCGGTTCAGCCGTTTCTGAGTCTAGAGGTAACGGACACACACACGCACAGACACACACATATATATACACACACAGATAATGTTCCATTCATAAATAAGTTTATATATATACATATATACATGTATATATATATATATATATATATATATATATATATATATATATATAAACTTCATTATTATTAATAATCTCTTTAGAAGATGTACAAACTGCTATAAAATTGTACATTTTGTTTCGACATTGATGAACCATGTCTAATCAGGTGGTTAATAATGAAACATTATTAACTATTTGATTAGACGTTGATCTTTCAATGTCGAAACAAAATGTAGAGTTTGTATTTTGTACATCTTCTAAATTAATGATTAACAATAAATATTCATTTCTCTATTGAGCCCTGTTTTAAATTAATGTTTTGAACGCTGCAATTATTTTTTCGTTTCCTATTCATTTAGATATATATTTAAAATTTATGACATAAGCAAGTAGCTATTTTGTTTCGACACTTTTTGTGTTGTATCAAGTGATGTTGCTGATTGCGAGATGAGTTTTAATTAGGTTCAAAACTATCCAAACCTCTTTGATAGAGGAAACATTGTTGAACCTCTGAAAACTCTTCAACCTGCTATCAGCACCATCACTTGATAAGGCACAATTAGTGTCGAAACAAAATCGCTACTTTTGTGATATTATGATATGCTTATGTCATAAATTTTAAATAAATATTATCCGTTCTAGTTTGTATTGAGCACTTTTTTAAAAATAGTTTTTTTTGGACACAGAATTTTATTCCATCCATACATACCCTATACTTGTATATATGCAAGTTCCACTATATATATATATATATATATATATATATATATGGTGTAACCTGCCGTATGCGACCATCTTTTTTTCAGCGACCACCTGTTGTTAACGACCGTTTTTCTATGCACGGACGATTTGCTAATGTTAATTGACACTCAGTGAGCGACCAACCTCTTGAACGCAACTAACATCAACGAGTGAAAATCACTGTGCAAGAGACCGCTTAAAAAAATCCATTTTGGTCGTACACAGCGAACTTCTAAATTAGGAGAAACTAAATGAGTAATCTATTTCATTTTGATTTGATCTAAACCAGGAACACTTCCTCATAGTTTTGATATTATAGTGTTATTTATTGTTGAAATATCCATCTACAGCGGCTGTTTTGTGCAACATGTATTGCATTTGACATGTTCAAGAGATTTATCGCAGTCTCTGTATTGACTTGGATAAATTCAGGAATTGGGAAAATCAAAATTATGCCCCTTTCTCTTATGGACATCTCTTTCGTTCCTTTATTTTTTTGTGTATCTATCTACTCTATTTCTGTCTGGGTATATTTATCTTTATCTCTCTGTTTCTCTACCCCCACCCACGATCGCTGTCAGTATTTTTTCTTCCATGTATTATCGCAGATTCTCTTTTGCTATCACATACTTCTAAGAAAAAAAAATCAAACTGAAACCGTATACAATTTTTAAATCCACTAAATAAATATTTTTTGAATAAATATTTTGGTTTCTTGTTGGCCGTTGTAAATACGTTTTTTAAAATTTTTAAATGAATTCTGCTGAATAAATTTCTTTAAATTTAGGCCATTTTCTTATGTTCTCATTTATTTATAACCAGATTACAGTAAAGTTCTAATATGTACCATGGGATGAGTGGAATATACGTTCCTGGTGGAAATAGGTCATGACTATGATGTTTTAGTCAGCGACCACCTGTCGTATGTGACCAGTTTTTGATCGCAGTAAATGTGGACGAATACGACAGGTTCCACTATATATATATATATATATATATATATATATATATATATTTCCATTCGTACATACCTTATACTTGATATATATATACAAGTATAGGTTATGTATGGATGGAATAATATATATATATATATATATGCTAATCGAGCTGCAACGTGTAGCTACTTCAGAAGGTAAATTAAATTTTCGTATCAAGAACAAGGATGAAAATAGTAACACTAGAATATTAGAAACAGATCAGTGAACACGCCATCATGGAAGAGATGGAACAACAAAAATTGAAGTGTGAGTAACGCAGGGAATGATATATATATATATATGTTCCCTAGATTGGCGTCTGCCTGTCTCTTGTACCGTCGAACGGTTTTAAATATGTGGTCAAAGGTTACAGGACAGGAGTCATTTGTATAGACAGCAACTCCAATATTTGGCCCTGCAACTTTCCGGGATGAGGAGCTCTCATTTTTTTTTTACATTCGAGCAATTTTTGTTATTTCAGGAACGTTTCGGCTATTGTATACACTAGCCTTCATCAGGTGTAGGTAGATTCATGTAGGTTACACGGACCGAGAGATTTCCTTGTTTAAGAACCTCCATTCAACTTAAATCCATGTACACAAAAAGCAAGGGGTTATTTAGTGTAAGCGAATATAAGAATGGGATGTGCATTGTGGTGCAGTGGATAGCGACTCGGAACGAGGATTCGGGGAGCCGAGTTTGAATTCCAGCCGAATGTTTTGCATTCACTTACGCGCAATTACCCTTAGGAAAGGTATTAATCCGTCTCTTCCCTCCAGATTTGGTTCTATAGCCTTGGCTGGCAACCAGTCTACCGCAGAAAGCAATGCCTACCTAGTGCGGGATAATCTTCTGCACAGCCAGTCAAGTGTTTTTCGAGACATGATCGTCCAAGTGTGTATCACGTATGGCACTTAACTTAACAGTTTATCAACCATTTACACCTTAACTAAAGACAATTTTTTACATTGTACGAATTTTTTGTGACAATAAAGATTTAGTGATAGCAGTTTTACTACTTAGCCCGTAGCTCTGGGGGGCGGAGAAGCATTAAATTCATAGCTAAGAATATTTGTGTTTAAGTGAATATAACAAACCAGCTAGAATTTTCGAGACATGATCGCCCAAGCGTGTATCACATATGGCACTTAACTGACTGACTGAATATAATAGTTGCAAACATGATGAAAGTTTCTACTGGTCATAAAGGGGGGTCGGTTTTCTATTAATATATAGTAATAAACTGATCCCCCACTAATTACTAATTAAATATATTATACATCAATTCCTCCTCTAGCTATGAGACAAATAACAGGACAAATTGGGTTCTATAGCCTTTGTCGGCAACCAGTCTACCGCAGAAAGCAATGGCAACCTACTGCGGGATAATCTTCTGCCCAAGCGTCTATCACGTATGGCACTTAACTGACTGAATATAAGAAAATAAAATTTAAGGAGAAAATAGAATAAAATAATTAAGAATACAGTAGATAACGATCGATATTGCACCTAATCTTTGAAAATCAAAGTTGACTTGAAAGAAGCCGGAATAGCAAAAAGAAATTGCGGTTACATGTAACAACTTCAACCGTAAAATGATGAGACAGTGCCGCCAATGTAGTCAGTCAGTGATGTGCCATACGTGATACACGGTTGGGCGATCATGTCTCTTTCGAGACATGACTGTCTGGGCAGAATATTGTCCCGCAGTAGGTTGCCATTGCTTTCTGCGGTAGACTGGTTGCCGACCACGGCTACAGAACCCAATCTATCCTATTATTTAACCCATAACTGGAGGGAAGAGACGGATTAATACCTTTCCCAAGGGTATTTGTGCGTAAGTGAACGCAAGGAATTCAATTGGAATTCGAACTCGGCTCCCCAATGTAGTACTGCGCTTAAATTCATGAAGTCTCGTTGCCATAGAGTAAAGTTCATAAACAATTACCCTGGAAATATTTATAGAAAAAGCCACAAGGAAGCTATAATACGGCGATGGGAAAATGACTGAGGCAATGATGCCATGTCAAGACCAATAACATTGCAGATTCTTCTGTAAACACATAACAGTAACACCAAATTATACGTAGCAGCAATATTAAAAGCAAGGACAAACCGTAGAGTTATGAATACATACAATAGTTTCTAGCGAGCAATATTATTTAGCTCGAAACAGTGAATCAGTTTTCTTAGCTTCTTCTTCTTCTTCTTCTTCTTCTTCTTCTTCTTCTTCTTCTATGTGCCCTGTCCCTTCAGGGCGTAGGCGATCATGGCCCTCCACGACTCCCTATCCCTTGTGGCCCTCAGCATGTTTGTTCCCGTTACTCCTGGTAACCCCCGTTCCGTCATCCACCCGACCAGGCCCTGCAAATATGTTATCCGCTGCCTTCCTCTGTCTCTCTTTCCCTCTACCTGGCCAGTCAGTATCAGGTTCTCCAAATCTCCTTCCTCATTGCGTGTCCCAGGAACTTCATTTGTCTCTTCCTGATGCTCGGTATTAATTTCCTTTTGGTTGCCATTCTTTCCAACACCTCATCGTTGCTTGCATGTTCAGTCCACGATATCCTCAGCATCCTTCTGTAGAACCACATTTCCGCTGCTTCCAGTTTTGTCCTCATTTTCGATGATATTGTCCAGCACTCACTACCGTATTGAAGAACTGACATCACGTAGCAATCCAGCACTCTTTTCTTTGTTTCTAGTGAAATTTTCCTGTGTGTTAGTACTTTGCTCAGCTTCTGGAACGCGCCCTTTGCCATGCCAATTCGCCTTCTGATTTCTGTGTCGCACTTTCCATCTCCTGTTAGAACACTTCCTAGATATTTAAATTTTTGCACCTGCTTTATTCTGGTATCCCCCACCTGTATTTGGCATTTTGGGTTGCACCTTTTGCTGATGACCATGCATTCAGTTTTCTTAAAGTTTATTTGTAGTCCTTTTTTGTCACTCTGCACCGCTACCTTCTGTAGGAGCTCATGTAGTTTCCTTTCCGTGTCTGCAATCAGCTCTGTATCATTTGCATACCTTATGTTGTTCAAGTTGTGGCCTCCAATGGCAAATCCTGGCGTGTCGTCTAGGGTCCTCAAAATCTTCTCGCTGTACAGTTTGAACAGATCCGGTGAAAAGACACATCCTTGTCTTACGCCTCTTTCTATCTTTGTAAATCTACTGAGATCGTTACCTGTCCGTAAACACTCAGTATACTCTTTTCCCTTCATGTTAGCCGGAAAAGTTAGTCTGAGAAAGCGCCTGTCTAGATTAGCTTCAGCCATGTTGATTGTAAATAGTTAGGGTTCTTTCCAGATGATTAAGCCAGAATAGTTTTGTTTTGGAGGCATGACAACAAAAAAGGTCTCTGGTTGCCCCATTTAACAACAGATTTTAGATTATTTCTTTATCGATTTAAATAATAACGTTCATAATATTACGAATTAACGTCCAATAAAAAGTGAAAAATACTTTTGTTTCCGATTTATAAAAGAAACTATAAGAACAGATACAGATTAAGCCAGCCAGTTAAATGCCATACGTGATACACGCTCGGGCGATCATGTCTCGAAAAAGGCATGACTGACTGGGCAGAAGATTATTACGCATTTGTTTGCCATTGCTTTCTACGATAGACTGGTTGTCAGCCAAGGCTATAAAACCCAATCTGTACTGTTATTTGTCTCATAGCTAAAGGGGAAAAAGATGTATTACATATAATATTAAGTAGTAATTAGTGGGGGGTCAGTTTATTACTTCATAAGAATAGAAAACCGATCCTCCACTTTATGCCCAGTATCAGCTTTAAGTATGTTTTTTCAACTATTACATTCATTCAGTCAGTTAAGTGCCATACGTGACACACGCTTTGGGCGATCATGTCTCGAAAGAGACATGACTGACTGGGCAGAAGATTATCTCGCTGTAGGTTGCCATTACTTTCTGCGGTGGACTAGTTGCCAGCCAAAGCTATAGAAACTAATCTGTCTTGTTAACCCTAACCCTAACCATCTCACTCTCTAACCAACCCTCATTCTCGGTACCCTTACCCGTCTATTACTCTCCTTCTGTTATTTCTTATATCTAACCATTCTTTCGCATCACTCCCCCGGCCCTATGTAACCCCCTGCGCTACAGTGGCGGTGGAATGCCTTGCTCGGGGTGAAACAGTTAAAAAAAAAAACCCTAACTAGAGGAGAGAGACGGATGAATTCAATTCCCAATGAGAGACGAATGAATTCAATTCCCAATGCGCGTAAGTGAATACAAATAATACAAATGAAATTCGAACTCGTCACCCCGATTTGTCGTTCTAAGCCGATATCCACTGCACCACAACGCACATCCACACAGAGTAAAACCAAACCACAAAAAAAACAACACTTATATACCTTCAATATACATATGAAACCTGGCTGCGTCGATGCAGTCTCCATGACCGAATTGGTGAAGCAGGTTTTGGTTATAGAAGCAAATTCTCTGATGGAAAAAGGAATAACACAGATTTGATTCCTATTAAAGGCACAATTTTACTTTACCAGAATTTTATAGATAGATAGATAAATGCTCTCTTAAAAGAGAAACATAAAACGTAATATTGTATTGAGCAATATTGACACACAAACAAGATGTCCTTTAACTCCCTATAACATTCATCTTATATTTTTTAAATAAATCATTTTCACCATTTATTTTAAAATATCAGCTGAAGAAGAACAGTACTGTTCTGAAACATGAAATTTTTTGAGTAGTGATATAATACTTTTATAAAGCACTGTAATGACAAAATTACAATATATATATATATATATATATATCGCTCATTCAGTGAAAATGAGCACTCTAGTTATTGGGCGCGTAATATGATATGCGCTAAAAAGACTGCCTTCTTCCACCGAACGCCCCGTGGCCCAGGGGTAGAGTCGCCGACTGACGCCATATCGATCGGGTTTCGAGCCTGGGTTTGTCTAGCAATAGGAGTTTAACCGTACTGATGAGCTGTGATACAGCGAAACATATCTGTCTGAGGATGACTATATATATATATATATATATATATTAAATAATATAGTCAAGTTTTGTCGATTTATCCTCCACATAAACAAAATAGACGGCTACTACTACCGTACGTCCGCAAACTGCCCGTTACACCCCACACTAGTGTCATCTTCAATAATGGCTGATCTAAGCCGAAAGCTCAGAAAAGATTAAATAAAAACATGAATACATATTATGATTTTCTTTCCTCTTTTAATGACAATGCTATTAAACTTATCAGAACATATGAAAAGAATTTAAATAAAATAAATTGACAAAAATGTCTATATTAATTAATGAAACATGCATCAATGAAAAAATGCTGCGTAAATACACACACACACACACACACACACACACACACACACACACACACACACAATATATATATATATATATATATATATATATATATATATATATTATAAGAAACTGAAAGGACAGGTAGATTAAAACTGACTGTTTATGAATTTACTTTTATAAAGAGTGCTCGATACAGAGTAGAGCCTAATATTGTAATTTTGTTATTACAATGGTTTATAAAAGCATAATATCACTACACAAAAGTTTTCATGTTTCAGAACAATACTGTTCTTCTTCAGGTGATATTTTAAAATAAAAGGTGAAAATGGTTTATTTAGCAGGGGCACCCGAACAGATGTGGCAGCAGTATTCAGTACACGGGGGGATGATAAATCTATATATGTGCAGGATGGACTCACACGGGAAACACTTCCTGGCCCTGCACAGTGAACGACCTTTTGGCAGCGGATTTAACAATGGATTCGATATAGTCATTCCACTCGAGGTCCGGTGAGAATGTGAGGCCAAGGACGCGTAGTGTTTTACTCTCTGGGAGGTTGCCAGTTCCATGCTAATGGGGGTGGGGGAAAGATCGATTGTCTATGTAGGTTAATAGAGGGCGGCATAATCTATTTTAATGAAGCCTGCATATATATATATATATATATATATATATATATATATATATATATATATGCGAATATTCTCAGGTAATCTGTAAAGAGGAACAGTATGATCAAAAAGATACAAGAGAAAAACAATATTTTGTTTTTAGTCGACGCTTTACGTAAACGATAAAACAAAAACTAGTTTTCCTCTTCTCTTTTTTAATCATGTCAAAGAGAGAGAGAGAGATAAACAGAAAGAGAGTGAGAGTGAGAGAGACAGAGAGAATGAGAGAGAGACAGAGAGAGATAGAGATTGAGTGAGTGAGACCGAATATACCACTGAGTATAAACATCGATTCCAATAGGCACGACGGCAATTTTTCTCAATCTTTAGTAATCTTTTCACGCCAACACATATTTAGAAAGAGCTGTTGGCGAAATGTGTAACCAAACAACGAGATAACTTCTTACAGACAACTAGCGAACGAGGAGAGAAAATATTTGAAATACGATTTAAATAATAAAAGCAATTAACGAATTAAAGAATAATGAAGTCTCCGAACGGGAAAAAAAAGTGGTACTCAAAGATCACCAAATAGACAAAAAGAACGAACGAAATTCTCTTTTAGTATGCGCAGACCCGAGTTGTATAACTTGGTGTATATTCCTGCAAGTAAATGCAGATGGTTTGCGGAGCAGCCTCTCTACATATGCCCTGGCACAGTTCTATCAAGCAATTCTAGGGTGCTCCGATGATGCTTGGTTAATTGGCCTTGCGCCAAACACGTCCGGATTCCCCACAATTTAAATAAGGTTGAATGTTGAAATGTAAAAGGATAAAATATTTTGTGTGCACATTAAAGCAAAGATTTATTTACAGAATGACAAACTGGTAAGAAGGAAAATGTAAGTGAAATTTTGTTAACTGAACCCGATAATATATTTGTGAAAAGATAATGTTTATTGAGAAAATGGCCTTGTATCAGTCAGTTTAGGTGCCATACGTGATACACGATTGGGCGATCATGTCTCTTTCGAGACATGACTGACTGGGCAGAAGATTATCCCGCAGTAGGTTGCCATT
Organism: Ascarosepion bandense; assembly: GCA_037127315.1. NCBI lineage: Eukaryota > Metazoa > Mollusca > Cephalopoda > Sepiida > Sepiidae > Ascarosepion > Ascarosepion bandense. The sequence continues at coordinate 913,226 of JBBBDQ010001502.1, forward strand.
GCTTTCTGCGGTAGACTGGTTGCCGACCAAGGCTATAGAACCCAATCTGTCCTGTTATTTGTCTCATAGCTAGAGGAGGAATAGATGTATTATATTTTTAATTAGTAATTAGTGGGGGATCAGTTTATTACTATATATCAATAGAAAACCGATCCCCCATTTTATGACCAGTAGAAACTTTCATCATTTTTGCAACTATTATATTCAGTCAGTCAGTTAAGTGCCATACGTGATACACGCTTGGGCGATCATGTCTCTTTCGAGACATGACTGACTGGGCAGAAGATTATCCCGCAGTAGGTTGCCATTGCTTTCTGCGGTAGACTGGTTGCCGACCAAGGCTATAGAACCCAATCTGTCCTGTTATTTGTCTCATAGCTAGAGGAGGAATAGATGTATTATATTTTTAATTAGTAATTAGTGGGGGATCAGTTTATTACTATATATCAATAGAAAACCGATCCCCCATTTTATGACCAGTAGAAACTTTCATCATTTTTGCAACTATTATATTCAGTCAGTCAGTTAAGTGCCATACGTGATACACGCTTAAGGGCGATCATGTCTCTTTCGAGACATGACCTGACTGGGCAGAAGATTATCCCGCAGTAGGTTGCCATTGCTTTCTGCGGTAGACTGGTTGCCGACCAAGGCTATAGAACCCAATCTGTCCTGTTATTTGTCTCATAGCTAGAGGAGGAATAGATGTATTATATTTTTAATTAGTAATTAGTGGGGGATCAGTTTATTACTATATATCAATAGAAAACCGATCCCCCATTTTATGACCAGTAGAAACTTTCATCATTTTTGCAACTATTATATTCAGTCAGTCAGTTAAGTGCCATACGTGATACACGCTTGGGCGATCATGTCTCTTTCGAGACATGACTGACTGGGCAGAAGATTATCCCGCAGTAGGTTGCCATTGCTTTCTGCGGTAGACTGGTTGCCGACCAAGGCTATAGAACCCAATCTGTCCTGCTATTTAACCCATAACTGGAAGGAAGAGACGGATTAATACCTTTCCCAAGGGTATTTGTGCGTAAGTGAATGCAATGGATGCAATTAAGTAGTTAAAATTGTTCGTAGTAGTAATGTGGGTATTAAAATGTCCGCAGAAGTTTAGAGTTCATGGTTGTGTAGTAGCGGCATGTAAAGTCTTTGTTCCTTCCTCTTTTTAGTAGGTCGCGACAGGTTGAGAAAGAGAAGCCAAAACAAATAAAGGAGTGGTAAATTAACACATGTGACCATTTAGTCGTTTTGTTGTCCTCTTTAGCGGCGCAGCGTGAAAATGAAGAAAAGGACGCTGAAAGAAAAGGTCGAATGAAACAGTGGCGTGCCCTACGTCCGGGTTGGCGTCGAGTGAAAAAGAAGAAAAGAAAATTGGCAGTAAAGGCGAGTCAGCTTGAAGTTTCTTCTTTATATAGTGAGATGCTGTCACCTACTGCTTCCACCTGACGGACTGACCGTGATCGGTCAGTGGACTTCCTTAAATATAGAATTCTGATCACGTGGGGAGGCTCCCAAAACGATTTTTTTTAGCTGTGAAAACAACCGTTTCGCTGACGTATTTTGAATTTTGCGATTTGTCACTCAATCAGGATTCAGAATATGATTTTTCCACTGACTTGTGAACTTTTCTTAGTTGAGTTTTTTCCAAACTCGTTTGAATACCTTTAATTTGGGTCCTTCCCAAATGTTGTAGTCTTTTGAATCCGATCTTGTGCAATTTATTTTGTGTGTTTTAGTTGATTTATGGATTATATAGGATTTGTGTCCTATTTAATTGATGGCCTGTTGCTGAGATATTCGCGCTCTTAAAGGGTAACTTCCGTTGCTTACTGTTGTGGAACCCAAACTCACCTCAACATGGACTCATCCATTGCTATATTAATAGGTGTGTGATAGCAGTAAGAGTGAGAAGACTCGACAGAAAGGTCTTAGGCATTCGCCTGACTGCTCTATGACACTGTCAGCACTCTGCCTTCGGGTAGAGGGCGCTCTCTGCTTCCGAGCAGAGAGCAATAACCCAGTCGTGGTTCCGCCGAAGGGTAGAAGCACGACTTGGCAAAAATAGACAGACATTTTTTGGCCCGGCTATATGGCCGGGAATACCCATTATAAAATGACCATGTGTCACATCTGGCCTTGCGTGCGAAGGCTAGTAAATACAGAGAGGAGACTCGACAGTAGCACTGTGCGCATGACCGCAGTCGACTACCAAGGACTGTACTGGATTCGTGAGCTCTACTTTACTGTATTTTCTCCTTTGTAACCTTTTCTCTAAATACAGCTTTCTTTAACCTACACCTCGTGTTCCGTGTTATATTTCCGTGGACCCATTTTTGGCTCCACATCACATACCATGTAAGGACGACTCAAACCATCTGCATGTACTTGAAGTAATATACCTCAACCTACACCAACCACTGATAGAAACAACAGGAAACTTGCCAAAACTTAAAACTCTTATCCAGATAAGGTTTTGAACAAAAACTGAAAAAAGTAACTGAAAAGAAGCATGAAAGCAAACCTGCCTACTCAGGAAATAAAATGCTGGAAGCCCAGATTGCCTAGACAGCACAAAAACACTGAACAACGTCTAATCCTCTGAAGGGGTGGCTCTGTTCGTGACCCCAGGATCACATTCACCCGATCTTCAAACGACTTCATCCACAGACAGATCTGTTTCTCCGTATCACAGCTCATCAGTACGGTTAGACTCCGATTGCTTTTTTACCCAGGATTGAAACCCGACCGAAATGGCGTCAGTCGGCGACTCTACCCCTGGGTTATGGGCGTTCAGGTGGAAGCAGGCAGACTTTGTAGCGCAAATCATTATACGCGCCCAATAGCTAGAGTGCTCTAATTCATTTCACTGAATGAGCGATGCGTACACGCCAGAGTAGCTACTGTTTATCAAAGTCTACTATTTTTCCAGAGTGCTCAATCAGGGTGTGATATAATCTGCATTATAAATACATAAAATCAGATAGATAGATGGTCAGACAAACAGATAGATATGAACAGACAAAAACATGAAAAGAATGAAACGGATAGATACATAGATAGATAGATAGATAGATAGATAGAAGTATGGAAAAATGAAACAAAAAGATATGAGCGTAGATATACTTGAACTATCCAAGACAGAGAGTTAATTTTCCAAGCGCCGCTTAGACGTAGAACAAAGCCGATACTATGGGACACCCAGTGAGAATCAAATCCACTACTCAGTTGTAACGGATTCTAGCAAGACAAGCTTGCTAACCATTACAACACGCTTAATAGATAGATAGATAGATAGATAGATAGATAGATAGATAGATAGATATGAACAGGCTCAGAGATAGATAGATAGATAGATAGATAGATAGATAGATAGATAGATAGATAGATATGAACAGGCTAAGAGATAGATAGATAGATAGATAGATAGATAGATAGATAGATGGCATGCCTCTTCATCCTACAGCACGAATGCCGGTGTCCCCCCAGGGCTCTATCCTAGGCCCGACGCTCTTCCTTATTTTCTTCAATGCCCTCCCAGATGAGATCAAGTCCCAAGTAGGCATCCTATGCAGATGACACCACAATATACTCTCGCATCACTAAGAAACCTGGCGTGGTGGACAGACATAATCTCGCTGCTGACCTTGAACGGGATCTACACTCTGTGGTGAATTAGGGCAAGATGTGCCTTGTCAATGTCAATGCGTCTAAAACCAAGCTGTTGTCTGTCAACCATCACAGGCAATCTCTCCTGCCTCCCATAAGTATGGACCAAGTGACCCTCCCTGAGTGCAAAACACTGCGCCTCCTCGGCCCTACCCTCTCTTCTGATCTCAAATCGAACCGCTACACCGAATCCATAGCTAAATTCACTGCGAAGAAGGTTGGGTCACTGTGTCGATCCAGGTTGTTTTTTCCGCCTGAATCCATCCTACATATATACAAGTCTACCATTCGACCCTGCATGGAATACTGCTTCCACTCATGGTCAGGCGCCCCTGCCGTCCCCCGCAGTGTTCTCGATAGGCTCCAAAGGAGAGTCAGTAACGTGATAGGTGCTGACTTGGCGGCTCGACTACAGCCACTTCCCCACCGACGAAATGTGGCCTCCCTTTGTCTGTTCTATAAATACTTCCATGGCTATTGCTCAGACGAACTCAAGTCGCTGGTGCCTCCTCAACAGGTGTTTATTCGTGAAACCAGATTGGCAACTGGGTCCCACCCATTCACAGTTAGATTAACCAAATGTAGACGACAAAT
>JBBBDQ010001502.1:922500-1142500 GCA_037127315.1 Ascarosepion bandense
CACAAGATCACACAAATGTGTACCCGTATACAAATCTGGGAAGCCATTTAAAAAAAAAAGAAAAGAAAAAAATAAGGAAAAAATATATGTCGGCATTTGGCTCCATAACACATTTTTGTTTTTTTAGATCCTGTCTGATTTCATTTATGTATTCCTCTCCTCTTCTTTTTAGTATAGTTCACCCAGTACAAGGCCTAAGAGACACTCAAGTAAGTAGTGGGGACTATGCGGATTATTTATTATAATTTCTAATAAATAGTCAGTGCTCTCTTTTTATATTGAGCACTGTTTTAAATTAATATTTTGAACGTTGCAAATATCTTGTTCGTTTCTTATTCATTTGCATATATATATATATATATATATATATATATATATAAGTATATATATATTCAGATACTTTAATCCAAGCGGAAAAATCAGGAAGGTAAATTCCAAAAACCCGATCGTAATGTATATTAAAAAATTTTTATTTTAATATTAAAAAATGATACAAGAAGAGAACTCCATGTAATAAATTATTACAGAGCAAATATAAATTAAAATAGGATTAATTCAAGGATGTTGAATGACCATTTCGATATGAAAATCCCCACGGAGGATAACACATCACCTCAGCAACAACTCCAGTTTCTGAAAGGATTTTTTTTTGCTTAGGTGATGTGTTATACCCCGTGGTGATTTTCATATCGAAATGGTCATTCAACATCCTTGAATTAATCGTATTTTAATTTTATATATATATATATATATATATATATATATATATATAGGTACCTCCACTTTTCAGGATACATTTTTCGACACCTGATTTTAAAATGAAATTTTTAAAATAAATAAGTTATATTTTAGCTTTAAAATTAGCTTTAATTGAAAGTCAAGAAATTACATTTAGTAATTCCAGAAAATAAAATACACTGGCGTATTTCAAACCGAAATTATATTGATTGGAATCTAAAATTTAAAAAATTAAAAAAAAATTTGAACATACCGCCTTTTTTTTGATTGATCGACACATTTATTCAAACAGTAGCCACATTTCTGTTTTAAAAACCTGGCAAAAATAAAATATACGTCGCTGACACGTTATTGAAGTCAATTTTTAAAATTAACACTTAACTTTATCTGATTTCAAACATTTGTACTTGCTTACTCTCTGAAATATTCGGTAAATCTCTTTATCAGTTACGGTAGCCGTTGTTATCAGTGTCCATATCAGATTTGATAGCTATAACGACAAACGGAAGCTGTCAAGAAGGCTAAGTAGGGAGGCCATAGTCGAATATACGAATTTAATTTTTTATGTAAGGGAAGACAACCCTTGAATCACGTAACCTTTTAATGATAAATATCACGTACGGCCACCCGTACAAATAAAGATACGGTCAATCAAAATGCACACAATTAAAATGTTTTAATTATTTTAAAAATTGACGGGCTCAATCATTTGTACTAAACTTTTAAATTTTCGATTAGTAATTGTATTCTTCATGCATTAACTACATACCCTAGTTAGAGCAATTACTTCGGAAGTGACGACGTCCCAGTCATCTGCAAACTAAGGGTGAAACTCCGAAGACTGAAGAAGCCCAGCACATCACCAAGGCTACAATACGACACGCTAGAGAATGAACTCACCCTGCAGAAAGACTACAATAACAGTGTGAGAAAGAAATATGAAGAACATATTGGAAAAGGGCACTCAAAATGGGAGTCACTAAAAGAAGTGATGGTGACCACACCGAATAACATAGCCCCAAAGGAAATCAGACGCAGAAAAAAAAACGAGTGGATAACCGAAGAGATCCTCCACATGATGCAAAGGAGACAAAAGATAACACCAAGACATAGAGCAGATTACAAGAAACTTCACAGAGAGATAAGGAACAAATGCAGGCAAGCCAAAGAGGAATGGCTCAACAACAAATGCGAAGAAGTAGAGAGACTGAGCAGGACCAACAAAGCAAAGATGCATAAGGAGATAAGAGAACTAACAGGACAAAAACCTGCTCCTCAACAGGATGCATAAAATCCAAGGATGGAACAATCATATTGGAGAAAGAGGAAATACTCCAGCGATGGGAAGAATATATAAAGGATCTTTTTTGCGACAAGCGAGAACAACCGAGAATACACAAGGAGATGGATGGACCGGAAATACTAAAATCCGAAGTGGAAGCTGCAATGGCCAAAATGAACAGAAACAAAGCAGCTGGTCCAGACGCCATAGGGATAGAGCCGCTGACAGCCTTAGAAGAATATGGCATAGAAAAAATTACCGACATAATAAACGAAATTTATAGCAGCGGAATAATACCAGACGACCTATGCAAATTGATATTTATAGCACTGCCGAAGAAACCAGGCGCAAACGTGTGTGAACTACACAGAACTATCAGCTTAATGAGCCACATTACCAAACTGATGGTCAGAATCCTGATGAATAGAGCGAGAAGGAAAATCAGGCCAGAGATAGGGCAGGAAAAGTGCGAGTTCGTCAAAGACACAGGAACAAGGAACGTCATATTCATGATTAGTATGCTCTCCGAAAGGGCAATACAAATGAAGAAAGATCTGTACCTATGTTTCATTGACTATGCAAAGGCATTCGACAAGATACGAAACAAAGAACTGATGGAGATACTCGGCAGCATTGACATTTTCGTCAAAGACATAAGAGTAATCAAGAATCTCTACTGGCAGCAAACGGCCTGCATACGGACAGGCAACGATCTCAGTAGATTTACAAAGATAGAAAGAGGCGTATGACAAGGATGTGTCTTTTCACCGGATTTGTTCAACCTGTACAGCGAGTATATCTTGAGGACCCTAGATGACACGCCAGGATTTGTTGTTGGAGGACACATCTTGAACAACATAAGGTACGCAAACGATACAGTGCTGATTGCGGACGCGGAAAATAAACTACAAGACCTCATACAGAAGGTAGCGGTGGAGAGCGACAAAAAAGGACTACAAATAAACTTTAAGAAAACTGAGTGCATGGTCATCAGCAAAAGGTACAACCCAAAATGCCAAATAAATGTGGGAGATACCAGAATCAAGCAAGTACAAAAATTTAAATACCTAGGAAGTGTCCTAACTGAAGATGGAAAGTGCGACACGGAGATCTGAAGGCGAATTGGCATGGCAAAGGACGCGTCCCAGAAGCTAAGCAAAATACTAACACACAGGAAAATCTCACTGAAAACAAAGAAGAGTGCTGGATTGCTACGTGATGTCAGTTCTTCAATACGGCAGCGAATGCTGGACAATATCGTCGAAAATGAGGACAAAATTGGAAGCAGCGGAAATGTGGTTCTACAGAAGGATGCTGCGGATATTATGGACTGAGCATGCAAGCAACGATGAGGTGTTGGAAAGGATGACAACAAAGAGGAAATTGATAATGAGCATCAAGAAGCGACAACTGAAGTTCCTAGGAAGGAGAGCCTGGAGAATCTGATACTGACTGGTCAGATAGAAGGAAGGAGAGACAGAGAAAGGCAGCGGATAACATATTTGCAGGGCCTGATCAGGTGGTTGACGGAACGGTGGTTGACAGGAGTAACGGGAACAAACATACTAGGAGCCACAAGGGATAGAGAGACGTGGAGAACCATGATCGCCTACGTCCTGAAAGGACAGGGCACATAGAAGAAGAAGAAGTTAGAGCAATAGAGGAAGAAATTTAAAAATAATTTTGAAACTTTTATGTCGTTATCATAAAAAATTTTAAAAAATTAGAATAATTCTTGTAAAAATTCATTATTCATTGATATTTTTTTCTTTTTAGACTATGATATGCTTAATTTATATTGTTCATAAAAGCAATCAGAAGTTTATCCACATAAAAATTAGCATAGTTATTGCATTTTTAGCATTTCGGACCTACTTTTTACAAAGTCGGTCACTATTGGAGAAAAAAAGACACTTGATTGGCATTCCCCAATGAATCCTGAATTTAATTATATTAGGCTTATCTCGGAGCATAGTCGAATTTTTAACCATTTCTGGAAATTAATTGGTGGGGTTGGGGTAACACATGTAAAAAGAAAATATTTTTACCAATATTTTATTCAAAATATTTATTGCAAAATTGATTTCAGTCAATTATGAATAAGTCCTGAAATTTTCATCAAAATCCGACTATTATTTGATTTTTGCAAGAATTTCCAAATTAATGTGTCTTTCACGGTCAAAAAGTGCATTGTGCAATATTACTTTTTTTTTTTACTTAATAAACGTTGCGCCAATTTAGGTCTCGCACTGACGTAAGAAAAAAAAGATTTCTGCAAAACTTTCGGAAGTGTTAGAAATAAATAAAAGATTTTAAAAATAATTAAAAAATTTAAAAAATAATTAAAAAAAACCCTTTGATCTATTCTCTTAATGATAATACACACCTTTTGCCGATAAAACTTTGTTTTATTTAGTTTGGGGCCTTTTTCCTTCATACTAAGCTATTTTTCAGCGATTTTGTAGAGGTACCTAAATATATACATATATATATATATATTTAAAAACTTTAATCCAAGCGGAAAAAGCAGGAAGGTAAATTCCAAAACCCGATCCTAATTAATATTAAATATTACATTTTAATATTAAAAAATGATACAGGAGGAGAGCTCCATGTAGTAAAAATTACAGAGCAAATATAAATTAAATTAAATTTTTTCAAAGATGTTGAATGCATATTTCGACACGGAATCCCCGGAGGGGATAACACATCACCTCTGCAATAAATGCTATCCCGAAATTGGAGATAATTTGAAGTAAATTATGTCTATTTTCTCTTTACAAATCATAGATAGAATTGTAAAAAAATAATAAAAAAAAATAAAAAAGGGGAAACTCGCCTGTGGAACTCGCTCCCGTATTCTTGCTTTCCTGACGGCTACAACCTTCAGAAATTTAAATGCAAAGTCAATACACATCTATTAACCACTGGACTCTTGCTTTCTCCCCATCCCCGTATAACCTTCCCTTCTCTCCAGCTATGCATCTGTCATCGCACCTGCTTTTTCAGCTTTCTATTGTTCCTTTCTAACTAGTTTGTACTTTTCACTCTTTTCTAATTAATCTTTTTTACAGTTATGTAGCCCCCTGCACATCAGTGGCATTTCCGCGTTGCTCGGGGTGAAATGATTAAAAAAATATAGTAATATTTCTATTACAAGTATTTATAATAAAAAACATAGCTTACTGCAACACCAGAGCAGTTGTGTTTTAGTCAGGCAGTAAAGCACTTTTTCTGTTAGGGATCATTATATATAGAAACTTTAAAAAAACACAATGGTTACCACATCCAGAAAATTAAGGTGGGAGTGTTTCGGAGAGTTTTTTTTTTAATAACTCAATAAAAAGCCGTATCGTGATGGGTAGAAGGAATTAGATATTAAGGGTAAGTTGGGTTAGAGAATTGAAATGACTTGAAAACCCACACCTTTTTCGGTGTCAATAATGAAACAGATGTATACATATGCATCTTAGAATGTCTACAAAGGTATCGTGTGTGTTCGTGAAACGGTTGCAGGATTTTATTTAAGTTATTTGTCACTTAAAGTAGTGAAAATTGATAAAGACGGGAAATTGTTAATATGATGTCCGTCAAAAATATGTAGTAGACTTAGTAAGTGATTTATACGTTAACCAAAACTAATTAATTAACAGAAGATGGGAAAATAAAAATTTATACTAGGTGGTAGATTATAAATTAAAGGGTCTAGTTATATTATGTTAGAAAATAATTTAACTATACTTTCGGGTTATATATGAGACGATAAAGACAGATTAAATTTACTTTTCTACGTTTGTTCAGCAGGTTTCTTTTTGGGAATTTAGTAGTTTGAAATTTCATCCTGGAAACAAAAAGCATATCTCATGTAACGGTTTAAAAGTTCTGTTTTTTATTTTTTTAAATATTTTCCATTTTCTTGTAGGGTTTTTTTTAACTTCTTTTAATTTCAATATTATGTGGAAAGTGATGTGCTATTGCGATAAGTTTTATTAGTAAAAAATAAGATGCATTAATAATAGCGGGTTTTAAAAGGTTTCTTTTTGCAACCAATATAATTTTTTTTACTCCAGAATTTTCTGACAGAAATCGAGTGTAGGCAGACTATAGAGTCAGTTAGACATTTTTTTTGTAATAGACAGTCAATCTTTTTTCGACAATTGCAATTATTGTTATTGTAACAATTAGTTTTTTTATGATGTTGTTGATAGCTTAGATTGTTATATTGATTTAAAATTCTATTATTAAGCTTTTTGATGTTTTTTTTTCACAAGGTTATCCATACGGCTATAACTCAATTTGAGAATATTTCTGTTAAAGATTTTGATAAGGGGGTTATTTTTAGGGAGGTATTACTCAACTAATTTTTTTAAAAATCATTTTGCCCCAAGCAAGGCATTCCACTGCCACTATTGCGCATAGGGCTACATATGGGAAGGTAAAGAGAGAGAGTGGTTAGATATAGGAAATGTCAAAAGGAGGGTGATAGATGGGTAAGGATACGAAGGCTGGGAAGAGTGTTTGAAAGAATGGAGACGAGTTAGTGTGTTAGTGTGTTAAAATTTTGTGCCAGAAAAAAAAACCCCGTTAGTAGCCATCTTGCACATTTATAAATCTACTATTCGTCCGTGAATTGAATAATATCACCAAATCTGCTTGGGTGCTCCTGCTGTACATCAGAAACTTTTAGACAAAACCCAACGAGAGATCTGCAATGTAATCGATCTTAATGGAACATCTCGAGTTCAGTCACTTTTTCGCCTACCTGACGTGGCTTCTACTTGTCTTTACTACAAATGTTTTCTCTTCATAATTCATCGTGTACGTCTACAAATCCACAATTCGTACGTGCATTGAATACTTTTATCATAGCTCCTGCTGTACATTGTTAACACCCGAAGTGAGTCAGTTAAGTGCCATACGTGATACACGCTTTGGGCGATCATGTCAAGAATGACACATGACTAACTGAGCAGAATATTATCCTGCAGTAGGTTGCCATTACTTTCTGTGGTAGACTGGTTGTTAACCAATAATACAGAACCCAATCTCTCCTGCTATTCAACACATAGCTAGAAGGAGAAGAGATGTATTGTAGTGAGCATAAATTGGGGGATCGGTTTTCTATTGTTATGAAGTAATAAACTGACCCCCTAATTTATGCTCACTAGCAGCTTTAATTATGTTTCCAACATTATATTCAGTCAGTCACGTGCCATACGTGATACACGCTTTGGGCGATCATGTTTCGAAAATGACATGACTGACTGGGCAAAATATTATCCCGCAGTAGGTTGGCATTGCTTTCTGTGGTAGACTGGTTGTCATCCAATATAGAACCCAATCTGTCCTAGTATTTAACCCATAACTGGAGGGAAGAGACAAATTAATACCTTTCCCAAGGGTATTTGTGCGTAAGTGAATGCAAGGAATTCAACTGGAATTCGAACTCGGCACCCCGATTTCTCGTTCCGAGTCGATATCCACTACACCAAAACGCACATCCAACACCCGAAGAAGGATCTGTGATGTAATCGATCTTGACCAGGCATATCGACTTTAGTCAATTTCTCGCCGACGTGACGTGGCTTCACTCTGTCTTTTCTAGAAATATTTTTCGTGGCTAATGTTCTGGTGAGCTTTACGTGGTGCATCAAATGCATGAATTTAACCATGATACTAGATTGGCTTTTGTTTTTTGTAATCGTGTAGCCCCAAGCAAGGCATTTTACTGCCACTGTTGTGCAGGGGGTTACATAGGAGGAATAATGAGAAAGAGTGACAGGTTATAGAGGATGTTAGGAAGTGGGTAACAGAAGGAGGAATATGGCCATAAAGTGAGGGATCTGTTTATATATTAATTGTAATGTAGAATTGATCCCCTACTTTATATCCACATTATAATAAAATAAAATTTCTTTATATTTTTTCTAATCATATCGCCCCAAGCAAGGCATTTTACTGCCACTGTTGTGCAGGGGGTTACATAGGAGGAATATTATGAGAAAGAGTGACAGGTTATAGAGGGTGTTAGGAAGTGGGTAACAGAAGGAGGAATATGGCCATAAAGTGAGGGGTCTGTTTATATATTAATTGTTATGTAGAATTGATCCCCTACTTTATATCCACATTATAATAAAATAAAATTTCTTTATATTTTTTCTAATCATATCGCCCCAAGCAAGGCATTTTACTGCCACTGTTGTGCAGGGGGTTACATAGGAGGAATATTATGAGAAAGAGTGACAGGTTACAGGGGGTGTCAAGAAAAGTGTATGAGAAGGAAGAGAATACTGATGAGAGTGGGGTGGACGGAGAAAGGAGCATGAGAGAGAGGATGCAGGTTAGTGAGATAGGAGATGACTATTGATTTTACATTTAAATTCTTGGAGATTGTAGCTGTCGGGAAAGCAAGTAAGCGGAAGGGAATTCCATAGGCGGGAAGTGCGTGAAAAGAAGCTGATGGAGTAGAATTTGCGTTTACAATTTATCGGTTTCACAATAAAATGGTGGGATCTAAGTGCTAATCTTGTGGCTCGAGTAAATCATATACAGGGGGTACCAGTGAGCTAAGTTCATTAAAGCAGAAGCCGTGAAAGTATTTGTAGAAGAGACACAAGGAAGCCACACTGCGTCGGTGAGAAAATGACTGTATTCTAGCTGCCAAGTCGGGATCAATCACATTACAGATTCTTCGTTGGATTGGTCTAACCGTTTTACTGTTTATCTGGCTAGATTCGCTTCTACCAGAAAAATTTATTTTCTCGCGATTATCATTTTTTGGAACTCCCTTCCGATTATTTACTTCCGTGATAATCTTCAAAAATGTAAAAATAAAAATCGTCAATCGCTATCTTCCATTTTCCGTAGCAGTAATGGCGGCAATAATGAATAACGGCGGCTTCGCTACGGGAGACGTCACTCTTCAAGTGACATTGTCCCATAAAGAATTCATCAAGGTGTCCAATATTTTGATCTGCCGTGGACAATCAATTTATGTTATCGTGGAGGGCAGAAGACACTACTGTTGCATTGGGCCATTTAGTAAAGCAGAGGAAAAGAAACGAATCGGGATTCTCTCAGTGAACCGGGAGTTAACCATTTAGCTCAGGCGTGCCCTGGAAAAGATCCTGCGTCACTGACCCAACAGCTAAAGACAGCAGCATCAAAAAAAGGAGGCAGTATTAAACCCTGCGCAGTGTGCTCCTTTCCTCAATCCTCATCATTCTCTTCTGATTCTTGTTCACCTTCACTAGAGGTTACACAACCCCTGCGTTCTTTTTTTTTTTTTTTTTTTTTTTTAATCATTTCACCCCGAGCAAGGCAGAAACGCCAATGATGTGCAGGGGGTTACATAAATGTAGAAATATTAATTAGAAAAGAGTGAGGAGTACAAGCTAGTTAGAAAGGAACAATAGAAAGCTGAGAAAGCAGGTGCAATGACAGATACATGGGCGGAGAGAAAGTGAAGATTATACAGGGGAGGGGCGAGAGCTAGAGTCCAGTGGTTTAGTAGGTGAGTATTAACTTTGCTTTTAAATTTCTGGAGGTCGTAGCCGTCAGGAAAGCAAGAATACTAGTGGCATTGTCACCTTGCTCGGGGTGAACGGAAATTTTTTTTAATCAAACAAGAAAGAAACAAAATAAAGATGGCGTATCTTTTTCAAAGCTGTTCACCGAAGGCAGTTTGTGTGAGATGTGATTAAAACGATCCGGGTTTTAATAATCCAAATTACTGGCGTAAACTGTAGCAAAGGAAAAATATATAAAATAAAAATACGAACGTTCTTTATATATATATATAACGAAAATATATTTTTTGTTTTGAATAAGCTGCATTTTTATTTTGACTCAGGACTTACTAAAATGGTTTTTGAATTGTTTTTATAGTTAAGTCTTTTGGTGTTATTTCCTTCCATAAATTTATTTTCCCCTATCTGGTGATTTTTAAAACGGACAGAATAAAATATAAATCAGGAAGCAGGGTTTAATTTTCTCTTATCCTATTTATTTTTATTTTCTGATGTGTATTTTATTTTATTTTTTTATCTCTCAGGTTTGCATGAGCTCAGAAATTACGAGAATCCGGGAGATTATTTCAGACGAGAAAATTTACACGATTAGTCTGCATGCATGTCGGATATTAAAACCTGCCAACCGATTTAAATTTAACTTTATCTAAACTTAGAGCTCGCTTTAATTTTTGATTTATTTAACACACACACACACATCTGCGATATCTTTTTAAAAAAAATATTGGCTTGGTTGCATTGAACGATGATAAGAAATCAGATGAGGGACTCTAAAATCAAGCACGTACAGAAATTTAAATACATAGGAAGTGTTATAACAGAAGACGGAAAGTGCGACACTGAGATCCGAAGGTGAATTGACATGGCGAATGAAGAATTCCAGAAGTTGAGTAAAGTATTAAGAAACAGGAAAATTTCACCAGAAACAAAAAAAGAGTACTGGATTGCTGTTCTTCAATTTGGCAGTGAATGCTGAACAATATCATCAAAAATGAAGGAAAAACATGAAGCAACTGAAATGGGGTTCTACAGAAGAAATTATAATGTGGATATAAGGTTGGAATCAATTCTATATGATAATCAATATATAAACTGATCCCTCACTTTGTGGCCATGATAGTTTCTATAGTTTTAGGGGCTTGAGGAAATGGATGGCAGAGCGGGATTTGGGAGGGGTAACACGAGAAAGGGTCATGCCAAATACAGGTCGGTGATACTAGAATCAAGCAGGTACAAAAATGTAAATGCCTGGGAAATGTTCTAACAGAAGACAGAAAGTGCGACACAGAGATCCGAAGGCGAATTGGCATGGCGAAGGAAGCATTACAAGAAGTTGAGTAAATTAATAAGAAACAGGACAATTTCACTAGAAACAAAGAAAAGAGAACGGGATTGCTATGTGATGTCGGTTCTTCAATATGGCAGTGAATGTTAGACAATATCATCAAAGATGAAGGAAAAACATGAAGCAACTGAAATGTGGTTCTACAGAAAAAATAATAATGTGGATATAAAGTTGGGATCAATTTTTTTTTTTTAATCATTTCACCCCGAGCAAGGCTGAAACTCCACTGATGTGCAGGGGGTTACATAAATGTAAAAAGATTAATTAGAAAAGAGTGAGGAGTACAATCTAGTTAGAAAGGAACAACAGAAAGCTGAGAAAGCAGGTGAGATGACAGATACATAATCAATAGATAAAATAATCCCTCACTTTGTGGCCATGGTAGTTTGTATACATTTATATACTAGATTTATGGGCTTGAGCAAATGGATGGTAGAGCGGGATTTGGGAGGGGTAACAAGAGAAAGGTCTATGCCAAATACAGGTCGGTGATACTAGAATCAAGCAGGTACAAAAATTTAAACTCTGGACTTACTAAAATGGTTTTTGAATTGTTTTTATAGTTAAGTCTTTTGGTGTTATTTCCTTCCATAAATTTATTTTCCCGTATCTGGTGATTTTTAAACTGACAGAATAAATGTCCCACTGGGGAAAAAAGGAAAAGAAAAGAGTAAAACTATCGCAACAAACAGAGCAGCAAGCACCAAAGGACGGACAGCAGGCAAAAAATTAGAAGGGGGAAAACACGAACCGGCAGCAATCTCTACACAAGGCCCAACAAAAAATGGTAGAGTAGATGCCCGCGCAGTGTTCTTGAAGAGAAAGAGGGAAAGAAGACGAGAAACAAAAAATGCTAGAGAAAAGAAAAATTGTCTAGACGGAGTAGGGCGGAAAACTCATTAGAATCACCAAAGTCAGCCTCCGTCCCTTCTTCTTCTTCTTCTTCTATGTGCCCTGTCCCTTCAGGACGTAGGCGATCAGGGATCTCCACGTCTCCCTATCCCTTGTGGCTCTTAATATGTTTGCTCCTGTTGCTCCTGGCAACCCCCGTTCCGTCATCCACCTGATCAGACTCTGCAGATATGTTATCCGCTGCCTTCCTCTGTCTCTCCTTCCTTCTATCTGACCAGTCAGTATCAGGTTCTCCAGGCTCTCCTTCCTCATTGCATGTCCCAGGAACTTCAGTTGTCTCTTCCTGATGCTCAGCATCAATTTCCTTTTGTTGCCATTCTTTCTAACACTTCGTCGTTGCTTGTATGCTCAGTCCACGATATCCGTAGCATCCTTCTGTAGAACCACATTTCGGCCGCTTCCAGTTTTTTCCTCATTTTCGATGATATTGTCCAGCATTCACAGCCGTACTGAAGAACTGACATCACGTAGCAGTCTAGCACTCTTTTCTTCGTTTCTATTGAGATCTTCCTGTGTGTTAGTATTTTGCTCATCTTCTGGAACGCGTCGTTTGCCATGCCAATTCGCCTTCGGATCTCCGTGTCGCACTTTCCATCTCCTGTTAGAACACTTCCTAGGTACTTAAATTCTTGGACTTGTTTGATTCTGTTATCCCCCACCTGTATTTGGTATTTTGGGTTGTATCTTTTGCTGATGACCATGCACTCAGTTTTCTTAAAGTTTATTTGTAGTCCCTTCTTGTCACTCTCCACTGCTACTTTCTGTATGAGATCTTGCAGTTTCCTTTCCGTGTCCGCAATCAGTACTGTATCGTCCGCGTATCTTATGTTGTTCAGGTTGTGGCCTCCAATAATAAATCCTGGTGTGTCATCTAGGGTCCTCAAAATATTCTCGCTGTATAGGTTGAACAAATCCGGTGAAAAGACACATCCTTGTCTTACGCCTTTTTCTATCTTTGTGTATCTACTGAGGTCGTTACCTGTCCGTATGCAGGCCGTTTGCTGCCAGTAGAGATTCTTGATTATTCTTATATCTTTGCCGAAAATGTCGAGGTTGCCTATCATTTCCATTTACATATATTTTCTTTCAGAGTGAGTATATTTTGAATTTTCTCCGTCCCTACTTAGCCAGAATGAACACCACAGTCCTACGCCAGCAAGGTGAAGAACCGCCCCACAACAAAATTCACTTTACCCTTCCCTGCACCCATACTACTCATCTCCGTATCACACCACCAATCAACTCTTTTACCCGTCCCCCACAAAAAATATATTTCCCCAATGGGGAAGCCATCTGTCAAGTCGACAGGAAGGCAGTTGAAAAGGAACTCTCAACACAGTGCAGGAGCCTGTTGATACTTTTGTTTAAATTCAACTCTGTAAAGGGGAAATCTACAGACGGATCCGAAAAAGTTTCCTCGTGACCCCGGTGACACTTATTCTGAATACTGGGGGGGTAACCTCAAAGTATGGGACAATTTAGCAGCCGCAAAGAAACATTATCCAAACATGGAACGCATTGGAACGATCGAATTAAGAAAAATAGCGCAATTATGCACAGGGAACGTCCTGGTGTTGTTCCACTCCTCCTTATATAGGGCGTTGAAATTAACCTACCCTACGGACGTTGGCGGTATTGACCTTGACGGATGAGTTACGTCCGATATTGGCTCTGGGAACCTTGGACAATCTCTCGAGGTCCTTACTGGTGCAGATTTCCATCCTGTATGCGAGTAAGGTTTCTTTTTTTCTTTTTTCTGACCTAAACTATGTCTATCAAGATAGCTTGTTTGAATGCGAATGGTTTGAGGAATTGAATTAATGCCCGTCTTCTTCGTGATCTCCTGTTGTTCGCTGTAGATGTTTTTGTTTCCGATTATTCTTGTTTGCTGCCTAACGATTTTGGCATCTATTCAGCATATGGGTACTACCAGACCAGAGGGTTTTATTTTGCTAGATATTTAGTGATGACCCGCGTCAACTTTTCACCTCACAAACTTCCGGCCTTGTGCTAAAACTGTAAATTTGTACAATAAATCCCGCTTCGGCAACGAGGCTTGCTTACGGATTGAAAAAGCAAGTACTCTTGTTCATAGCGTCTGAGCAGAGAGGAACCCAAGCGAAGGTTCGCCGAAGGGTAGAGTCTCATTTGGGTTGAAAAACAAGTGCCCGATCCAACCTTAAGCTGGGTGTACAGGAAAATTTTTGGCTGAGCTTAAGGGCTCAGAATATCTACATAAACTAATCTTCTGTCACAACTGCTTTGGTGAGAAGGTACCAAATACCTATGCTTCGGCAATTACTAGCCGATACCAGATTACCTGCCTTAACATAGTGTATTTTTTAAAAATAAAATTTTTTTATTTCATTTACGCACTTGTTACTGCTCTTTCACTCGAGTACCACTTTGTCAGTTTGTAACTTCTTTAAAGGATACGACAGTTTGTGAATTAAATCTAAGAAGAATATTCCTATGTTACTTTAGACCTTACAGCTGAAGGGTCGGTTAAACCAAATAATGTTTTTCTTCTTCTATTTGCCCTGTCCCTTCAGGACGTAGGCGATCATGTCCTTTCCACGTTTCCCTATCCATGGTGGCTCTAAACACGCCTTCTCCTGTTACACCTTGCAATCCTCGTTCCGTCATCCACCTGATTAGGTCCTTCAAATATGTTATCCGCTGCTTTCCCCTGTCTTTTTCCCCCTCTATCTGGCCTGTTAGTATCAGGTTCTCCAAGCCCTCCTTCCTCATGGAATGTCCCAGGAACTTCAGCTGTCTCTTCCTGATACTCAGTATTAGTTTCCGTTTTTGCTTCCGTTGCTCAGGTGTAATGAAAGCTTTAAAAGTAATCCATGGTCCTAGAGCTCAGACTCTTTGGACGTTGGCACGAAAGACTAAAAAGCAATAGTTGTTTCTAGCTAAAGCGAAACTGTAGACTGAAAGAAAAATGAATGGATGTAAGTCAAATTTTGATTTCCTGTTATCGATACCAAATAGGTTTTTTTCATTGTAAACTGAATTTTGAAGGCTAAATAAGTCCTCTGAGTAATTGGCATCATGACCGAGACTAAGAAATACAATTATACTTACTTAGAGCCAAAACCGAAGCAAAAACTAAAATAAAAGGGCTGAAAATATACAGTCATACAGGCAGATAAGCGGAAGCACACACAAACAACTTGCCTTATATATATATATATATATATATATATATATATATATATATTATCGATTTTCTGCACTAATGTAAGAACTGCAACCTTGAAACTTCTGAATATCGTTTCTTATGTCTTTGTCTATGAGTGTACCAAATTTGATTAAAATCGGACCACTCCTACTATAACCCGATTTTTTTTTATTATCAATATTTATCGGGAGTACCTCGACACAAAACCTAGCTAAGAACACTCTTATAGTACAACTGTGTAAATTTTCAAGAAAATCTGTTCAGCCGTTTCGGAGTCTATAGGTAACGGACACGCACACTCACAAACACACACACACAAAGTTCCATTTATAAATAAGTTTATATAGATAGATATGGTAAAGGATGGAGATTTTCAATAATATATGCATATCACTTTCTCATAGCATGTCCCAGGAACATTTGCTGACTCTTCCTGAGGCGCAGTATTTATTTCCTTTTCGTTTTCCATCATTTCTAAGATATCATCATTGCTCACATGCTCGGTCCATGATATACACAGCATCCTTCTGTAGAACCACATTTCGGCTGCTTCAAGTTTTTCCTTCATCTTTGATGATATTGTCCAGCATTCACTGCCGTATTGAAGAACTGACATCACATAGCAATCCAGTACTGTCTTCTTTGTTTCTAGCGAAATTGTCCTGTTTCTTAATACTCTACTCAGCTCCAGGAATGCATCCTTGTGATTTTGGATCTCAGGAATATAAATGTATAAAAAATGATGTGGCCATAAAGTGAGGGGTCAGTTTATATATAGATTGTAATATGGAATTGATCCCCCACTTTATATCCATCATGCTTAATTAGAACCACATTTCGGTTGCTTCAAGTTTTTCCTTCATCTTTGATGATATTGTCCAGCATTCACTGCCAGACTGAAGAACTGACATCACATAGCAATCCATTACTGTCTTCTTTGTTTCTAGCGAAATTGGTCCTGTTTCTTAATACTTTACTCATCTTCTGGCATGCTTCCTTCGCCATGCCAATTCGCCTTCGGATCTCTGTGTCGCACTTTCCGTCTTCTGTTATAACACTTCCCAGGTATTTAAATTTTTGTACCTGCTTGATTTTAGTATCCCAGACCTGTATTTGGCATATTGGGCTGCCCTTTTTACTGATGACCATGCATTCGGTTTTCTTGCAGTTTATTTCTAGTCCTTTCTTGTCACTCTCTTCATTGCAAAAGAAAAAGAAAAAAAGTGATGAATATAAAGACGGCGATGCACTTGTTGTTGATCAGAAAGTTGTGATTAAAAATAAATCACCCCTCAGTTAATTAGTACAGCTCTTTAAAAAGAAAAATGGATTTTTTTTTTCTGCAGAATATCAAAAATGAAGTTGTAAGAATTGAGGCTTCATTCACATTTCTTAATTACTTTTCTCTTTTTTCTTTCAAAGATTTTAGAAAGCTCAAATAAAATCAGATTTTTAATTATTTGGAAGCAATAAATGTCATAGAATAAATATTTTGGAACCAACTCAATATCGGTAACGTTTTTTTAATGCTAATTAAAGAAAGAGAATTGGAAGAATGAAGATGGATTCGTTTTGAGTATTTAGAAATCCCCGCCAAAACCTGCGTACCTTTGATCGAACTAGCGCTCAAACTAACGCACAAAGACGCGTAAACCACCCCCCCCCCATATATATATATATATATATATATATATATATATAGTTCATTTGTAAACGAGTTATTGCACGACCTAGGTTTCTGCCATGTGGTGTCTTCAGTTATTGCATTACAAAAAAACGGTAAAAATCAGTTATTGCAAAAATCGCCTGATGACACCACATTGTAGAAACCTAGGTTGCGTAATAAACGGTTTACAAATGAAAAATATTCAAAATTTCTGCAATATAATTGTTTTGAACTCTTTTTAATACAACTGTGTACTGGTCTAATTTTATTATGACCAAAAATTAAGTAATTAAACAATTAATATACATATATATGTGTGTGTGTGTATATTTTTGTATCTATGTATGTATGTGTGTGCATGTGTGTATGTTTGTGTATGTGCATGAGTGTTATTTAAACCTATGAATCCACCTCTTCTCCTCTCTATCTATGGGTTAATGAAATTAAATTATCTTAAAAATACTTCTTACAATATTTAAAAATTATATTTCACGACTTTTTTTTTTGAACGAGATACTAGATTAGCAACTAGATCCCACCCTTTTACAGTGAAACCGATAAAATGCAGCCGTAACTTCTACTCCAACAGTTTCTTTCCTCGCACTTCCCGACTGTAGAATTCTCTTCCAAACGATTGCTTCCCCGACGGCTACAATCTCCAGGAGTTTAAATGTAAGGTCAATAGACACCTCCTAACACACTAACCTGCTCCCATTCTATCAAACACTCTTCCCATCTGCCCAACCCTCATCCTCGGTATCCTTACTCATCTGTCACCTTCCTCCTGACATTCCCTATGTCTAACCACTCCTTTCTCTTTACCTTCCCTATGTAGCCCCATGCGCAATAGTGGCAGTGGAATGCCTTGCTTGGGGTGAGATGATTAAAAAAAAAACAAAAAAACTTTAATCAACCTGAAAAGGTTGTTAAGTTAAAAAAAAAAACAAATGAATAAATTAAACTTATATAACTTGTCCTTATCGATTATAATAAAATCTCTCCCTCTCTTCATCTGCATCGACGTTGTCTTCTTCTTCTATGTGCTCTGTCCCTTCAGGACGTGGGCGATCATGGCTTTCTACGTCTCCCTATCACTGGTGGCTCTTACCACGCTTTCTTCTGTTACACCATGCAACCCTCGTTTTGTCATCTACTAGCCCAAGCCTATAAATCTAGACTATAAATGTATAAAAACTAACATGGCCACAAAAGAGGGACCAGTTTATATACTTATTATAATATAGATTTAATCCCCCACTTTATATCCACATTATGATTTCTTATAAACAGTCGGCATATATCTTCCTCTATGTGCCCTGTCCTTTCAGGACGTACGCGATCATGGTTCTCCACGTATCCCTATCCCTGGTAGCTTTTAGCACGCCATCTCCTGTTACACCATGCAACCCTCGTTTTGTCATCCACTAGCCCAAGCCTATAAATCTAGACTCTAAATGTATAAATGTATAAAACTAGTATGGCCAAAAATGAGGGATCAGTCTATATATTGATTATGATATAGATTTGAACCCCCACTTTATATCAACATTATAATTTCTTATAGACAGTTGGCATATATATAGTTCTTCTATTTGCCCTGTCCCTTCAAAACGTAGGCGATCTTGGCTTTCCACGTCTCCCTATTCCTGGTGGCCCTTCTCCTGTTATAATATGCAGCCCTCGTTCCATCATCCACCTGATCAGGTCCTTCAAATATGTCATCCGCTGCTTTCCCCTGTCTCTTTTCCCTCTATCTGGCCTGTTAGTATCGGGTTCTACAAGCCCTCTTTTCTCATTGCATGTCCCAGGAACTTCAGCAGTCTCTTCCTGATGCTCAGTATTAATTTTCTTTTTGTTTCCATCCTTTCCAAAACCTCATCATTGTTCACATGCTCGATCCATGATATTCTCAGCATGATTCTGTAGAACCACATTTCAGTTGCTTCAAGTTTTTCTTTCATCTTCGAAGATATTGTCCAGTATTCACCGCCATATTGAAGAACTGACATCACATAGCAATCCAGTACTCTCTTCTTTGTTTCTAGCAAAATAGTCCTGTTTCTTAATACTTTACTCAGCTTCTGGAATGCTTCCTTCGCCATGCCAATTCGCCTTAGGATCTCTGTGTCGCACTTTCCGTCTTCTGTTATAACACTTCCCAGGCATTTAAATTTTTGTACCTGCTTGATTCTAGTATCACCGACCTGTATTTGGCATAGACCTTTCTCTTGTTACCCCTCCCAAATCCCGCTCTGCCATCCATTTTCTCAGGCCCATAAATCTAGTATATAAATATATACAAAATAACATGGCCACAAAGTGAGGGATCAGTTTATATATTGATTTTCATATAGAATTGATCCCCACTTCATATCCACATTATTATTTTTTCTGTAGAACCCCATTTCAGCTGATTCAAGTTTTTCCTTCATCTTCGAAGCTATTGTCCAACATTCACTGCCATATTGAAGAACCGACATCACATAGCAATCCAGTATTCTCTTCTTTGTTTCTAGCGAAATTTTCCTGTTTCTTAATACTTTACTCAACTTCTGGAATGCATTCTTGTGCTTTTGGATCACAGGAATATAACTGTATAGAAACTGATGTGACCACAAAGTGAGGGGTCGGTTTATATATTGATTGTAATATGGAATTGATCCCCCACTTTATATCCAGTATGCTTTTTCAGAACCACATTTCAGTTGCTTCAAGTTTTTCCTTCATCTTCGAAGATATTGTCCAGCATTCACCGCCATATTGAAGAACCGACATCACATAGCAATCCAGTACTCTCTTCTTTGTTTCTAGCGAAATTATCCTGTTTCTTCATACTTTACTCATCTTCTGGAATGCTTCCTTCGTCATGCCAATTCGCCTTCGGATCTCTGTGTCGCACTTTCCGTCTTCTGTTATAACACTTCCCAGGTACTTAAATTTTTGTACCTGTTTGAATACAGTATCCCCGACTTGTCTGACTTACTCCAAAACAGTAACCACATCGGCGAAACTCAGTTGGGGCAGTAAAATGAACAATTATTTTTTTTTACTATGAATCATGTTTGTTAAGCACTTTAATTACAATGTCTGCTCTCCTTAAAAGGGTTATTTTTATGAAATACATCAGTCGACTTTTATTTATTTATTTTTTTCTTGGGTGAAACGTAATCATACTTTATTATTTGATAAAAATGGTAATGTGAACTCAGAAACTGTCTGACATCTATTACTGTGTTCTGCGACTTTTGTATCGTGGTTCCGAGTCATGCTTCTAGCACCTACCCTCTTGACTCAGAGCAGCACTACCACCTCAAGGCACCTTATGTAGGCCTCTGTGATGAGGAGAGATGCTGTCCCTATCACTGGGGAGCACTTCAGACTAAATAGTGTTGACTGAATATATCAGCCAATTCTTTCCGATTCCTCTGCACTGTCCTCAAACTGACACCAAAACACTTCGCTTTGGAGATTCTTGCGCGAATGACAAATATATATATATATATATTGTATATTGTATATATTGTATATTATATATATATATATATATATTGTATCGAGGCAGCAAGTAATTTTCTAAATATATGCTGTAAAATATTAGAGACAATGAATGTCTCTCATGTTTAGTCATGAGCCTTCTAAACGTCGTATTTTGGCTTTAATTTCAGTTGAAAATAAAGAGAAAAATTCTCCAACATTTGGATAATTATTTATTGATTTCCTTTAAAGCTTTCGGCTCACATGAGCCATCTTCAGAGAGGTTGTTTAGACTGAAATATTATAACATCCACCATCAGCGACGATTTTATTTTGTGTTGGCATAAAACTCCGCTTGGCAACGGCAATAGTCACCAAAAATAATAAACGAAGTTCTCAAATTTGCGATGCGGTTTTATGACGTCACACCGCGTGATCGCGCGAAATGACATGGTTTTGTTGTCATTTCGCGCTATCCCGCTGTGTGACGTCATAAAACCGCATCGCAAACTTAAGAACTGCGTTTATTATTTTTGGTGACTATTGCCGTTGCCAAGCGGAGTTTTATGCCAACACAAAATAAAATCGTCGCTGATGGTGGATGTCTTTGTGTTAGCGTCCTTATAATCTCTCTGAAGATGGCTCATGTGAGCCGAAAGCTTAGAACCAACTTAACAATTAAATTATCCAAATGTTGGAGAATTTTTGTCTTTATTTTCAACTGAAATTAAAGCCAAAATACGACGTTTAGAACGGCTCATGATTAAACATAATTGACATTCATTGTCGTTTATATTTAACAGTATATGTTTAGAAAATTATTTGCTACCTCGATACACTATATATATATATATGTGTGTGTGTGTGTGTGTGTGTGTGTGTGTGTGTGTGTGTGTGTTATGTCTTGAAGGCTGTCACAATGCGTTGAATGAAATAATGGAAAGGTCGGGAGGTGTTTGTATGACCTGTTTATATATATATATATATATATATATATATATATATATATATAGTGTGTGTGTGTGTGTGTGTGTGTGTGTGTGTGTGTGTGTGCCGGTGTCTTATAGAATCCTGTCCTCTCAACTGCAAAGAAAACTAGAAAGTATGTGTTCTCCAAGTTGAATTTCGGAACTTACCAACTGTAAAGGTTCCATGTTATGGAAGAACGAAGAACTGTCTTGCGGTCGGGTAAAAAGGAAAAATAATCAGGAGCGTAAACGAAAAATAAACGAAGCTGCAACATTTAAAAATAAATAAATTAAAAAGTCTAAGAGGGAAAAAATAACATTAGCGTAGGACAGATCGGAAAGTTAGACTTAAAACGTAACGAAACTTCAATGTTCTCTCCGCAAAAATTAAAAAAAAAACAGATTGATACCGAAGTAACTGATTGTTTAATGACAATTTTTTTCTTCTGAACCGCTCAGTTGTCACAAGTCAGCGACACGTCACTATTATTCTTTGTTTTGCGATTGGTTTAATCTGAGTCACGTGAGATTTTTGATCAGTAACCTTACAATGCTCAAAAGAACAATCTACTTTTAACTGGTAATTTAAAATCTGCCCGGTATTTTTATTTTTATTTCTAGAAAAAAAAATTAAATCTAATTTTAGGTTCTAAAACATGTGAGTAAATAAAAAAAAATCACCGAAGATAGACTAATGTCCTCATCTACTGAATATCTACTCTTTGGTTTATTTTGAATATATAAAAATGTTATTGGAAATGTTGTTACTTACTGTATTCTTAGAAATTCAAAATAACGAAACCGGATTTTATATCATATTTTCCTACACTTGTTTTAGGTGTCGTGTCCTTTCACGAACCTAGGCGATCATGGCCCTCTACACCTTCCTATTCCCTTGTCGCTCTTAATACATTTCATCTTGGGATTTATCCCAAACCTTGCTCTACCATTCATTTGCTTAAGCCTATCAAGTAGGACACGCATTGTTTCCACCTGTCTCCCTTACCAGCTATCCGCTCTGTGAATATCACGTTCTTTAAGCCGTCCTTATTCATTACGTGTCACAGAAACTTCAGCTGTCTCTTCCTTTTCGTTCAATTCTCTCCAAAAACCTTGTCGTGGCTCACATATTCGATCCATGGCATCCTCACCATCCTTCTGTAGAACTAAGTTTCTATTGCTTCGAGGCTTTTCTTTAACTTTGAGGAGATTGTCCAGCACTTGCTGCTATATAGGAGGACAGATGTCATATGTAACCCCCTGACTGGACGAAAAGAGACGAATTAATATTTTTCCGAGACGATATAGACTGTACCAAATTGACAGTTGAATCCTGTCATAAAGTGTTATGAGGTGTGGGTTTCCTGTGTGCATAGAGGCAGAAGATATGTAAGTATATATTTACCCAACTCCCCAACTGGTGCGAGATGTGACACAAGGTCTTTTTTAACGTGGGTAGCCCGACCGCGTTCGGACGGGCGAAGAAACAAAAATTCCCCAGTCTCCTCAAACGCCGGTTGAGCTGGCGCCGGTGACGAGCACCTGGTCCACCCTTCTGGTGCAATTGGGTGGCGCGGTAGCGGGACAATGTTCTCCAGGACCGGAAATCAAATGCCCGAGCGGACGGAACTACAACTGAGCCGCACTCTGTCTTCGAGGAGAGACACGCAACTGAGAGATGATTTTTGGTTCCCAAACGACACAAAATATGCTAGAGAATATATAAGAAAATCCAAGGACAAGATATATAAGTAAATCCCAAGGACAAGATGTATAAGTAAATTCCAAAGACAAGATATATAAGTAAATCCCAAGGACAAGATATATAAGTAAATCCAAGGACAAGATATATAAGTATATCCCAAGAAGAAGATATATAAGTAAATCCCAAGGACAAGATATATAAGAAAATCCAAGGACAAGATATATAAGTAAATCCAAGGACAAGATGTATAAGTAAATCCCAAAGACAAGATATATAAGTAAATCCCAAGGACAAGATATATAAGGAAATCCAAGGACAAGATATATAAGTATATCCCAAGAAGAAGATATATAAGTAAATCCCAAGGACAAGATATATACGAAAATACTAAGGACAATATATATAAGTAAATCCCAAGGACAGGATATATAAGTAAATCCAAAGGACAAGATATATAAGTAAATCCCAAGGACAAGATGTATACGTAAATCCCAAGGACAAGATATATAAGTATATCCCAAGGACAAGATATATAAGTAAATCCCAAGGACAAGATGTATAAGTAAATCCAAGGACAAGATGTATAAGTAAATCCCAAGGACAAGATGTATAAGTAAATCCCAAGGACAAGATATATAAGTAAATCCCAAGGAGAAGATATATCAATAAATCCCAAGGAGAAGATATATAAGTAAATCCCAAAGACAAGATGTATAAGTAAATCCCAAGGACAAGATGTATAAGTAAATCCCACGGACAATATATATAAGTAAATCCCAAGGACAAGATATATAAGTAAATCCAAGGACAAGATATATAAGTATATCCCAAGGAGAAGATATATAAATAAATCCCAAGGACAATATATATAAGTAAATCCCAAGGACAAGATATATAAGTAAACCCAAGGACAAGATATATACGTAAATCCCAAGGACAAGATATATAAGTAAATCCCAAGGACAAGATATATAAGTAAATCCAAGGACAAGATATATAAGTATATCCCAAGGAGAAGATATATAAATAAATCCCAAGGACAATATATATAAGTAAATCCCAAGGACAAGATATATAAGTAAATCCAAGGAGAAGATATATACGTAAATCCCAAGGACAAGATATATAAGTATATCCCAAGAAGAAGATATATAAGTAAATCCCAAGGACAAGATATATACGAAAATCCTAAGGACAATATATATAAGTAAATCCCAAAGACAGGATATATAAGTAAACCCAAAGGACAAGATATATAAGTAAATCCCAAGGACAAAGTGTATACGTAAATCCAGGATGAATCTACCTAAGTATCTCAGGATAAGATATATAAGTAAATCCCAGGACAAGATATATAAGTAAATCCAGGGACAAGATGTATAAGTAAATCCCAAGGACAAATTGGTAAATTCAAGGAAAAGAAGATATGTAAGTAAATCCCAAGGAGAAGATATATCAATAAATCCCAGAGGAATATATAAGTAAATCCCAAAGACAAGATGTATAAGTAAATCCCAAGGACAAGATGTATAAGTAAATCCCAAGGACAATACATATAAGTAAATCCCAAGGAAAAGATATATAAGTAAATCCAAGGACAAGATATGTAAGTATATCCCAAGGAGAAGCTATATAAATAAATCCCAAGGACAATATATATAAGTAAATCCCAAGGACCAAAGATATATGATAAATCCAAGGACAAGATATGCATGCGTCCAAGGACAAAATATACATAGTAGTCCCAAGGACAGATATATAAGTAAGTCAAGGACAAGATATATAAATATATCCAAAGGAGAAGATATATAAATAAATCCCAAGGACAAGATATATACGAAAATCCTAAGGACAATATATATAAGTAAATCCCAAAGACAGGATATATAAGTAAATCCAAAGGACAAGATATATAATGTAATCCAAGGACAAGATGTGCCGTAAATCCCAAGGACAAGATATATAAGTATATCCCAAGGACAAGATATATAAGTAAATCCCAAGGACAAGATATATAAGTAAATCCCAAGGATAAGATGTATAGAAGTAAATCCCAAGGACAAGATGTATAAGTAAGTAGGAAAGATATATAGTAAATCCCAAGGAGAAGATATGTCAATAAATCCCAAGGAGAAGATACCATACAGTAAGTCCAAAACCAGGTGTATAAGTAAGTCCAAGGACAAGATGTATAAGTAAATCCAGGAGGACAATACATATAAGTAAATCCAAAGGAAAAAAGATATATAAGTAAATCCAAGGACAAGATATATAAGTATATCCCAGGAGAGACTATATAAGTAATCTGAGATAATATATATAAGTAAATCCCAAGGACAAGATATATAAGTAAATCCAAGGACAAGATATATACACAATAAATCCCAAGGACAAGATATATAAGTAAGTCAAGGATAAAGAATATATAAGTAAATCCAAGGACAAGATATATAAGTATATCCCAAAGGAAGATATACAAACCAATCCAGAATGAAAATATATGAAAATGCAATCCAAGGACAAAATATATAAGTAAATCCCAGGACAAAAATATTTAAGTGATCAGGACAAGATATTAAATGAAATCTCTAGCAGATGTAAGATATATAGTAATCCCAAGGACAAGATAAATAAGTAAATCCCAAGGACAAGATATATAACTAAATCCAAGGACAAGATGTATAAGTAAATCCAAGGAAAAGATATATAAGTAAATCCCAAGGACAAGATATATAAGTAAATCCCAAGGATAAGATATATAATCATATCAAAGGACAAGATATATAAGTAAATCCCAAGGACAAGATGTATGAGAAAATCCCAAGGACAAGATATATAAGTAAATCCCAAGAACAAGATATATAAGTAAATCCAAGGACAAGATGTATAAGTAAATCCAAGGAAAAGATATATAAGTAAATCCCAAGGAAAAGATATATAAGTAAATCCCAAGGACAATATATATAAGTAAATCCCAAGGACAAGATATATAATCATATCCAAGGACAAGATATATAAGTAAATCCAAGGACAAGATATATAAGTAAATCCCAAGGAAAAGATATATAAGTAAATCCCAAGGACAAGATATATAAGTAAATCCCAAGGACAAGATATATAATCATATCCAAGGACAAGATATATAAGTAAATACAAGGATATGATATATAAGTAAATCCCGAGGAAAAGATATATAAGTAAATCCCAAGGACAAGATATATAAGTAAATCCCAAGGACAAGATATATAAGTAAATCCATGGACAAGATATATAAGTAAATCCAAGGACAAGATATATAAGTAAATTCCATGGACAAGATATATAAGTAAATCCCAAGGACAAGATGTATAAGTAAATCCCAAGGACAAGATATAGAAGTAAATCCCAAGGACAAGTTGTATAAGTAAATCCAAGGACACGATATATAAGTAAATCCCAAGGACAAGATATATGAGTAAATCTCAAGGACAATATATAAATAAATCCAAGGACAAGATATATAAGTAAATCCAAGGACAAGATATATAAGTAAATTCCAAGGACAAGATATATAAGTAAATCCCAAGGACAAGATGTATAAGTAAATCCCAAGGACAAGATATATAAGTAAATCCCAAGGACAAGTTGTATAAGTAAATCCAAGGACAAGATATATAAGTAAATCCCAAGGACAAGATATATAAGTAAATCCAAGAACAAGATATATACGTAAATCCCAAGGACAAGATATATAAGTAAATCCCAAGAACAAGATATATAAGTAAATCCAAGGACAAGATATATAAGTAAATCCCAAGGACAAGATGTATTAGTAAATCCCAAGGACAAGATATATAAGTAAATCCCAAGGACAAGATATATAAGTAAATCCCAAGGACAAGATATATAAGTAAATCCCAAGGAAAAGATATATAAGTAAATCCCAAGGACAAGATATATAAGTAAATCCAAGGACAAGATATATACGTAAATCCCAAGGACAAGATGTATAAGTAAATCCCAAGGACAAGATATATAAGTAAATCCCAAGGAGAAGATGTATAAGTAAATCCCAAGGACAATATATATAAGTAAATCCCAAGGACAAGATATATAACTAAATCCAAGGACATGATATATACGTAAATCCCAATGACAAGATATATAAGTAAATCCCAAGGACAAGATATATAAGTAAATCCAAGGACAAGATATATAAGTAAATCCCAAGGACAAGATGTATAAGTAAATCCCAAGGACAAGATATATAAGTAAATCCCAAGGACAAGATATATAAGTAAATCCCAAGGACAAGATATATAAGTAAATCCAAGGACAAGATATATAAGTAAATCCCAAGGAAAAGATGTATAAGTAAATCCCAAGGACAAGATATATAAGTAAATCCAAGGACATGATATATACGTAAATCCCAAGGACAAGATATATAAGTAAATCCCAAGGACAAGATATATAAGTAAATCCAAGGACAAGATATATAAGTAAATCCCAAGGACAAGATGTATAAGTAAATCCCAAGGACAAGATATATAAGTAAATCCAAGGACAAGATACATAACTAAATCCAAGGACAAGATATATAAGTAAATCCAAGGACAAGATGTATAAGTAAATCCAAGGAAAATTATATAAGTAAATTCAAGGACAAGATATATAAGTAAATCCCAAGGACAAGATGTATAAGTAAATCCCAAGGACAAGATATATAAGTAAATCCCAAGGACAAGTTGTATAAGTAAATCCAAGGACACGATATATAAGTAAATCCCAAGGAGAAGATATATGAGTAAATCTCAAGGACAATATATAAATAAATCCAAGGACAAGATATATAAGTAAATCCAAGGACAAGATATATAAGTAAATTCCAAGGACAAGATATATAAGTAAATCCCAAGGACAAGATGATGGCAATCCCAAGGACAAGATATATAAGTAAATCCCAAGGACAAGTTGTATAAGTAAATCCAAGGACAAGATATATAAGTAAATCCCAAGGACAAGATATAAGTAAATCCAAGAACAAGATATATACGTAAATCCCAAGGACAAGATATATAAGTAAATCCCAAGAACAAGATATATATAAGTAAATCCAAGGACAAGATATAAGTAAATCCCAAGGACAAGATGTATTAGTAAACTTCAAGGACAAGATATATAAGTAAATCCCAAGGACAAGATATATAAGTAACCCCAAGGACAAGATATATAAGTAAATCCCAAGGAAAAGATATATAAGTAAATCCCAAGGACAAGATATATAAGTAAATCCAAGGACAAGATATATACGTAAATCCCAAGGACAAGATGTATAAGTAAATCCCAAGGACAAGATATATAAGTAAATCCCAAGGAGAAGATGTATAAGTAAATCCCAAGGACAATATATATAAGTAAATCCCAAGGACAAGATATATAAGTAAATCCAAGGACATATATACGTAAATCCCAATGACAAGATATATAAGTAAATCCCAAGGACAAGATATATAAGTAAATCCAAGGACAAGATATATAAGTAAATCCCAAGGACAAGATGTATAAGTAAATCCCAAGGACAAGATATATAAATCCTAAGGACAAGATATATAAGTAAATCCCAAGGACAGATATACAAGTAAATCCAAGGACAAGATATAGATGTAAATCCCAAGGACAAGATATATAAGTAATCCCAAGGACAAGATATATAAGCAAATCCAAGGACAAGATATATAAGTAAATCCCAAGGACAAGATGTATAAGTAAATCCCAAGGACAAGATATATAAGTAAATCCAAGGACAAGATACATAAGTAAATCCAAGGACAAGATATAAGTAAATCCAAGGACAAGATATATAAGTATATCCCAAGGAGAAGATATATAAATAAATCCCAAGGACAATATATATAAGTAAATCCCAAGGACAAGATATATAAGTAAATCCAAAGGACAAGATATATAATCATATCCAAGGACAAGATATATGTAAGTAAATCCAAAGGACAAGATGTATAAGTAAATCCCAAGGAAAAGATATATAAGTAAATCCCAAGGACAAGATATATATAAATCCAAGGACAAGATATATAAGTAAATCCCAAGGACAAGATGTATAAGTAAATCCCAAGGACAAGATATATAAGTAAATCAAGAACAAGATACATAAGTAAATCCAAGGACAAGATATATAAGTAAATCCCAAGGACAAGATGGGCAAGTAAACTTGCCAGGACAAGATATATAAGTAAATCCAAGGACAAGATGCTACAAGTAAATCCAAGGAAAAATATAAGTAAATTCAAGGACAAGATATATGTTAAATCCCAAGGACAAGATATATAAGTAAATCCCAAGGACAAGATATATAAGTAAAATCCAAGGACATGATATATACGTAAATCCCAATGAAAAGATATATACAAATCCCAAGGACAAGATATATAAGTAAATCCAAGGACAAGATGTATAAGTAAATCCCAAGGACAAGATGAATAAGCAAATCCAAGGACAAGATATATAAGTAAATCCCAAGGACAAGATATATAAGTAAATCCCAAGGACAAGATATATACAAATCCAAGGACAAGATATATAAGTAAATCCCAGACAAGATGTAAGTAAATCCCAAGGACAAGATATATAAGTAAATCCCAAGGACAAGATATATATAAGTAAATCCAAGGACAAGATATATAAGTAAATCCCAAGGACAAGATGTGTGCTAAATCCCAAGGACAAGATATATAAGTAAATCCCAAGGACAAGATGTATAATTAAATCCCAAGGACAAAGATATATAAGTAAATCCAAGAACAAGATAATAATTAATTTCCTAGAACAAGATATATAAGTAAATCCAAAGGACAAGATATATAATCATATCCAAGGACAAGATATATAAGTAAATCCAAAGGACATGATGTATAAGTAAATCCCAAGGAAAAGATATATAAGTAAATCCCAAGGACAAGATATATAAGTAAATCCAAGGACAAGATATATAAGTAAATCCCAAGGACAAGATGTATAAGCAATCCCAAGGACAAGACATATAAGTAAATCCAAGAACAAGATACATAAGTAAATCCAAGGACAAGATATAAGTAAATCCCAAGGACAAGATATAAGTAAATCCCAAGGACAAGATATATAAGTAAATCCCAAGGAAAAGATATAATCCCAAGGACAAGATATATAAGTAAATCCAAGGACAAGATATATACGTAAATCCCAAGGACAAGATGTATAAGTAAATCCCAAGGACAAGATATAAGGAAATCCTAAGGAGAAGATGTATAAGTAAATCCCAAGGACAATATATATAAGTAAATCCCAAGGACAAGATATATAAGTAAATCCAAGGACATGATATATACGTAAATCCCAATGACAAGATATAAGTAAATCCCAAGGACAAGATATATAAGTAAATCCAAGGACAAGATATATAAGTAAATCCCAAGGACAAGATGTATAAGTAAATCTCAAGGACAAGATATATAAGTAAATCCCAAGGACAAGATATATAAGTAAATCCCAAGGGACAAGATATATAAGTAAATCCAAGGACAAGATATATAAGTAATCCCAAGGAAATATGTATAAGTAAATCCCAAGGACAAGATATATAAGCAAATTCAAGGACATGATATATACGTAAATCCCAAGGACAAGATATATAAGCAAATCCCAAGGACAAGATATATAAGTAAATCCAAGGACAAGATATATAAGTAAATCCCAAGGACAAGATGTATAAGTAAATCCCAAGGACAAGATATATAAGTAAATTCAAGGACAAGATACATAAGTAAATCCAAGGACAAGATATATAAGTAACCCAAGGACAAGATATATAAGTATATCTCAAGGAGAAGATATATAAATAAATCCCAAGGACAATATATATAAATAAATCCCAAGGACAAGATATATAAGTAATCCAAAGGACAAGATATATAATCATATCCAAGGACAAGATATATAAGTAAATCCAAAGGACAAGATGTATAAGTAAATCCCAAGGAAAAGATATATAAGTAAATCCCAAGGACAAGATATATAAGTAAATCCAAGGACAAGATATATAAGTAAATCCCAAGGACAAGATGTATAAGTAAATCCCAAGGACAAGATATATAAGTAAATCCAAGAACAAGACAGTAAGTAAATCCAAGGACAAGATATATAAGTAAATCCCAAGGACAAGATGTATAAGTAAATCCCAAGGACAAGATATATAAGTAAATCCCAAGGACAAGATATAAGTAAATCCAAGGACAAGATATATAAGTAAATCCAAGAACAAGATACATAATTAATTTCTAGAACAAGATATATAAGTAAATCCAAAGGACAAGATATATAATCATATCCAAGGACAAGATATATAAGTAAATCCAAAGGACATGATGTATAAGTAAATCCCAAGGAAAAGATATATAAGTAAATCCCAAGGACAAGACATATAAGTAAATCCAAGGACAAGATATATAAGTAAATCCCAAGGACAAGATGTATAAGTAAATCCCAAGGACAAGACATATAAGTAAATCCAAGAACAAGATACATAAGTAAATCCAAGGACAAGATATAAGTAAATCCCAAGGACAAGATATATAAGTAAATCCCAAGGACAAGATATAAGTAAATCCCAAGGAAAAGATATATAAGTAAATCCCAAGGACAAGATATATAAGTAAATCCAAGGACAAGATATATACGTAAATCCCAAGGACAAGATGTATAAGTAAATCCCAAGGACAAGATATATAAGGAAATCCCAAGGAGAAGATGTATAAGTAAATCCCAAGGACAATATATATAAGTAAATCCCAAGGACAAGATATATAAGTAAATCCAAGGACATGATATATACGTAAATCCCAATGACAAGATATATAAGTAAATCCCAAGGACAAGATATATAAGTAAATCCAAGGACAAGATATATAAGTAAATCCCAAGGACAAGATGTATAAGTAAATCCCAAGGACAAGATATATAAGTAAATCCCAAGGACAAGATATATAAGTAAATCCCAAGGACAAGATATATAAGTAAATCCAAGGACAAGATATATAAGTAAATCCCAAGGAAATATGTATAAGTAAATCCCAAGGACAAGATATATAAGCAAATCCAAGGACATGATATATACGTAAATCCCAAGGACAAGATATATAAGTAAATCCCAAGGACAAGATATATAAGTAAATCCAAGGACAAGATATATAAGTAAATCCCAAGGACAAGATGTATAAGTAAATCCCAAGGACAAGATATATAAGTAAATCCAAGGACAAGATACATAAGTAAATCCAAGGACAAGATATATAAGTAAATCCAAGGACAAGATATATAAGTATATCCCAAGGAGAAGATATATAAATAAATCCCAAGGACAATATATATAAATAAATCCCAAGGACAAGATATATAAGTAAATCCAAAGGACAAGATATATAATCATATCCAAGGACAAGATATATAAGTAAATCCAAAGGACAAGATGTATAAGTAAATCCCAAGGAAAAGATATATAAGTAAATCCCAAGGACAAGATATATAAGTAAATCCAAGGACAAGATATATAAGTAAATCCCAAGGACAAGATGTATAAGTAAATCCCAAGGACAAGATATATAAGTAAATCCAAGAACAAGATACATAAGTAAATCCAAGGACAAGATATATAAGTAAATCCCAAGGACAAGATGTATAAGTAAATCCCAAGGACAAGATATATAAGTAAATCCCAAGGACAAGATATATAAGTAAATCCAAGGACAAGATGTATAAGTAAATCCAAGGAAAAATATATAAGTAAATTCAAGGACAAGATATATAAGTAAATCCCAAGGACAAGATATATAAATAAATCCCAAGGACAAGATATATAAGTAAATCCAAGGACATGATATATACGTAAATCCCAATGGAAAAGATATATAATAAATCCCAAGGACAATATATATAAGTAAATCCCAAGGACAACATATATACGTAAATCCCAAGGAAAAGATATATTAGTAAATCGAAGGACAAGATGTATATGTAAATCCCAAGTACAAGATATATACGTAAATCCCAAGGAAAAGATATATAAGTAAATCCCAAGGACAAGATATATAAGTAAATCCCAAGGACAAGATATATACGTAAATCCCAAGGACAAGACATATAAGTAAATGCCAAAGACAAGATATATAAGTAAATCCCAAGGACAAGATATATAAGTAAATCCCAAGGATAAGATATATAAGTAAATCCCAAGGACAAGATGTATAAATAAATCCCAAGGACAATATATATAAGTAAATCCCAAGGACAAGATATATAAGTAAATCCCAAGGACAAGATATATAAATAAATCCAAGGAGAAGATATATACGTAAATCCCAAGGACAAGATATATAAGTAAATCCAAGGACAAGATATATAAGTAAATCCAAGGACAAGATATATACGTAAATCCCAAGGACAAGGTATATTAGTAAATCCCAAGGACAAGATATATAAGTAAATCCCAAGGACAAGATATATAAGTAAATCCCAAGGACAAGATATATACGTAAATCCCAAGGACAAGACATATAAGTAAATGCCAAGGACAAGATATATAAGTAAATCCAAGGACAAGATATATACGTAAATCCCAAGGACAAGGTATATTAGTAAATCCCAAGGACAAGATATATAAGTAAATCCCAAGGACAAGATATATAAGTAAATGCCAAGACAAGATATATAAGTAAATCCAAGGACAAGATATATACGTAAATCCCAAGGACAAGGTATATTAGTAAATCCCAAGGACAAGATGTATAAGTAAATCCCAAGGACAAGATATATAAGTAAATCCAAGGACAAGATGTATAAGTAAATCCAAGGACAAGATATATAAGCATATCCAAGGACAAGATATATAAGTAAATCCAAGGACAAGATATATAAGTAAATCCCAAGGACAAGATATATAAGTAAATCCCAAGGACAAGATATGTAAGTAAATCCCAAGGATAAGATATATGAGTAAATCCCAAGGACAATATATAAATAAATCCAAGGACAAGATATTTAAATAAATTCAAGGACAAGATATATAAGTAAATCCAAGGACAAGATATATAAGTAAATTCCAAGGACAAGATGTGTAAGTAAATCCCAAGGACAAGATATATAAATAAATCCCAAATACAAGATATATAAGTAAATCCCAAGGACAAAATATATAAGCAAATCCCAAGGACAAGATATGTAAGTAAATCCCAAGGATAAGATATATGAGTAAATCCCAAGGACAATATATAAATAAATCCAAGGACAAGATATTTAAGTAAATTCAAGGAAAAGATATATAAGTAAATCCAAGGACAAGATATATAAGTCAATCCCAAAGACAAGATATATAAGTAAATCCCAAGGACAAGATATATACGTAAATACAAAGGAAAAGATATATAAGTAAATCCCAAGGACAAGATATATAAGTAAATCCCAAGGTCAAGATATATACGTAAATCCCAAGGACAAGATATATAAGTAAATCCAAGGACAAGATATATAAGTAAATCCCAAGGAAAAGATATATAAGTAAATCCCAAGGACAAGATATATAAGTAAATCCCAAGGACAAGATATATAAGTAAATCCCAAGGACAAGATGTATAAGTAAATCCCAAGGACAATATATATAAGTAAATCCAAGGACAAGATATATAAGTAAATCCCAAGGACAAGATATATAAGTAAATTCCGAGGAAAAGATATTTAAGTAAATTCAAGGACAAGATATATAAGTAAATCCAAGGTCAAGATATATAAGTAAATCCCAAGGACAAGATATATAAGTAAATCCCAAGGACAAGATATGCAAGTAAATCCCAAGGATAAGATATATGAGTAAATCCCAAGGACAATATATAAATAAATCCAAGGACAAGATATTTAAGTAAATTCAAGGACAAGATATATAAGTAAATCCAAGGACAAGATATATAAGTAAATTCCAAGGACAAGATGTATAAGTAAATCCCAAGGACATGATATATAAGTAAATCCCAAGGACAAGATATATACGTAAATCCCAAGGACAAGATATATAAGTAAATCCCAAGGACAAGATATATAAGTAAATCCCAAGGACAAGATATATACGTAAATCCCAAGGAAAAGATATATAAGTAAATCCCAAGGACAATATATATAAGTAAATCCCAAGGACAAGATATATAGGTAAATCCCAAGGAAAAGATATATTAGTAAATCGAAGGACAAGATGTATAAGTAAATCCCAAGTACAAGATATATACGTAAATCCCAAGGAAAAGATATATAAGTAAATCCCAAGGACAAGATATATAAGTAAATCCCAAGGACAAGATATATACGTAAATCCCAAGGACAAGACATATAAGTAAATGCCAAGGACAAGATATATAAATAAATCCCAAGGACAAGATATATAAGTAAATCCCAAGGATAAGATATATAAGTAAATCCCAAGGACAAGATGTATAAATAAATCCCAAGGACAATATATATAAGTAAATCCCAAGGACAAGATATATAAGTAAATCCCAAGGACAAGATATATAAATAAATCCAAGGACAAGATATATACGTAAATCCCAAGGACAAGATATATAAGTAAATCCAAGGACAAGATATATAAGTAAATCCAAGGACAAGATATATACGTAAATCCCAAGGACAAGGTATATTAGTAAATCCCAAGGACAAGATATATAAGTAAATCCCAAAGGCCAAGATATATACGTAAATCCCAAGGAAAAGATATATGAGTAAATCCCAAGGACAAGATATATAAGTAAATCCCAAGGACAAGATATATACGTAAATCCCAAGGAAAAGATATATAAGTAAATCCCAAGGACAATATATATAAGTAAATCCCAAGGACAACATATATACGTAAATCCCAAGGAAAAGATATATTAGTAAATCGAAGGACAAGATGTATATGTAAATCCCAAGTACAAGATATATACGTAAATCCCAAGGAAAAGATATATAAGTAAATCCCAAGGACAAGATATATAAGTAAATCCCAAGGACAAGATATATACGTAAATCCCAAGGACAAGACATATAAGTAAATGCCAAAGACAAGATATATAAGTAAATCCCAAGGACAAGATATATAAGTAAATCCCAAGGATAAGATATATAAGTAAATCCCAAGGACAAGATGTATAAATAAATCCCAAGGACAATATATATAAGTAAATCCCAAGGACAAGATATATAAGTAAATCCCAAGGACAAGATATATAAATAAATCCACGGACAAGATATATACGTAAATCCCAAGGACAAGATATATAAGTAAATCCAAGGACAAGATATATAAGTAAATCCAAGGACAAGATATATACGTAAATCCCAAGGACAAGGTATATTAGTAAATCCCAAGGACAAGATATATAAGTAAATCCCAAGGACAAGATATATAAGTAAATCCCAAGGACAAGATATATACGTAAATCCCAAGGACAAGACATATAAGTAAATGCCAAGGACAAGATATATAAGTAAATCCCAAGGAAAAGATATATAAGTAAATCCCAAGGACAAGATATATAAGTAAATCCCAAGGATAAGATATATAAGTAAATCCCAAGGACAAGATGTATAAGTAAATCCCAAGGACAATATATATAAGTAAATCCCAAGGACAAGATATATAAGTAAATCCCAAGGACAAGATATATAAATAAATCCAAGGACAAGATATATACGTAAATCCCAAGGACAAGATATATAAGTAAATCCAAGGACAAGATATATAAGTAAATCCAAGGACAAGATATATACGTAAATCCCAAGGACAAGGTATATTAGTAAATCCCAAGGACAAGATATATACGTAAATCCCAAGGAAAAGATATAATTAGTAAATCCCAAGGACAAGATATATGAGTAAATCCCAAGTACAAGATATATAAGTAAATCCCAAGGACAAGATATATAAGTAAATCCCAAGGACAAGATATATAAGTAAATCCCAAGGACAAGATATATAAGTAAATCCAAGGACAAGATATATACGTAAATCCCAAGGACAAGGTATATTAGTTAATCCCAAGGACAAGATATATAAGTAAATCCCAAGGACAAGATATATAAGTAAATCCCAAGGACAAAATATATAAGTAAATCCCAAGGACACGATATTTAAGTAAATCCCAAGGACAATATATATAAGTAAATCCCAAGGACAAGATATATAAGTAAATCCCAAGGACAAGATATATAAGTAAATCCAAGGACAAGATATATAAGTAAATCCCAAGGACAAGGTATATTAGTAAATCCCAAGGACAAGATATATAAGTAAATCCCAAGGACAAGATATATAAGTAAATCCCAAGGACAAGATATATAAGTAAATCCCAAGGACAAGATATATAAGTAAATCCAAGGACAAGATATATAAGTAAATCCCAAGGACAAGGTATGTTAGTAAATCCCAAGGACAAGATGTATAAGTAAATCCCAAGGACAAGATATATAAGTAAATCCCAAGGACAAGATGTATAAGTAAATCCAAGGACAAGATATATAAGCATATCCAAGGACAAGATATATAAGTAAATCCAAGGACAAGATATATA
Organism: Ascarosepion bandense; assembly: GCA_037127315.1. Lineage (NCBI taxonomy): Eukaryota > Metazoa > Mollusca > Cephalopoda > Sepiida > Sepiidae > Ascarosepion > Ascarosepion bandense. The sequence goes on from JBBBDQ010001502.1 coordinate 959,934, forward strand.
AGTAAATCCCAAGGACAAGATATATAAGTAAATCCCAAGGACAAGATATGTAAGTAAATCCCAAGGATAAGATATATGAGTAAATCCCAAGGACAATATATAAATAAATCCAAGGACAAGATATTTAAGTAAATTCAAGGACAAGATATATAAGTAAATTGCAAGGACAAGATGTATAAGTAAATCCCAAGGACAAGATATATAAATAAATCCCAAGGACAACATATATAAGTAAATCCCAAGGACAAAATATATCAGCAAATCCCAAGGACAAGATATATAAATAAATCCTTGGTCAATTTTACCTAATATTAAAAATAATTTTATACAGAAGCTTTTCTACCTTTCATTAATATGGGTGACACAAGTCCCACTGAAAGCAATGCACAGCGCCTCCTCGGCCTCACTCTCTCATCCGATCTCAAGTGGAATGAATACATCGAATCAACTGCTACATCTACTGCTACGAAATTTGGATCGCTATGTTGAGCCAGAAAGTTTTTTCACCTCAGAATCTATTGCGCATTTATAAGTTTACCATTCGTCCGTGCATGAAATCCTGTTGGCATATCTGATCGTATGACCCTGTTATTCATCTCGGGATTCACGACAAAATTCAAAGAGAAAAAATTGCAATGTAATGGTACCGGTATGGCAGCTTGATTACAGTTACTTCTCCCTCTGCCTTTTCTACAAGTATTTTTACAGCGTCTCTTCTGACGAGTTTCATTCTTTGCTGCCTCGCTCTCATGAATTTACGCGTATAATTCGATCGGGGACGAAGTCCCACCTTTTTTACCGTCAAAATAGGCAAATGTAACATCAACTTCTCTACCATTTCAGGCATTACCCACCTGTGGAACTCCATTCCCCATACTTGCTTCCAAGATAGCGAAAATCGGTAAAGGTTTAATTACAAAGTAAACTGCTATAATCTCAATAGAAACGAAGAAAAGAGTGCTAGACTGCTACGTGATGTCAGTTCTTCAATACGGCTGTGAATGCTGGACAATATCATCGAAAATGAGGACAAAACTGGAAGCGGCCGAAATGTGGTTCTACAGAAGGATGCTAGACATAAAGTGGGGAGATCTGTTACATATTACAATCAATATATCAACTGACCCCTCACTTTGTGACCACAGCAGTTTCTATATATTTATATTCCTGATTTCGAAAAGCACAAGGATGCATTCCAGAAGCTGAGTAAAGTACGAACACACAGGAAAATTTCACTAGAAACAAAGAAAAGAGTGCTAGACTGCTACGTGATGTCAGTTCTTCAATACGGCAGTGAATGCTGGACAATATCATCGAAAATGAGGACAAAACTGGAAGCGGCCGAAATGTGGTTCTACAGAAGGATGCTACGGATATCGTGGACTGAGCATACAAGCAACGACGAGGTGTTAGAAAGAATGGCAACAAAAAGGAAATCAATACTGAGCATCAGGAAGACACAACTGAAGTTCCTGGGACATGCAATGAGGAAGGAAGGCCTAGAGAACCTGATACTGACTGGCCAGATAGAAGGAAGGAGAGACAGAGGAAGGCAGCGGATAACATATTTGCAGGATCTGATCAGGTGGATGACGGAACGGGGGTTGCCAGGAGCAACAGGAGCAAACATACTAAGAACCACAAGGGATAGGGAGACGTGGAGAGCCATGATCGCCTACGTTCTGAAGGGACAGGGCACATAGAAGAAGAAGAAGAAGAAGAAGAAGAAGAAACTGCTATCCTTTCTCCTTACTGCCACCTCTCTCATCCTTTATTTAATATTCTCTGTATTTAATAACTTATTTAATATCTTTATTATTATTAAACTATATTATTATTTAATTAAATGAAATTAACTAAAATAACTAAAATATATTTAAAAAACATAAAAATTCCCTTTTATTTAATTAAAAAATAAAATTTTTTAATTAAGTAAAATTATTATTTATCTGCTCCGATGAACTTAGATCACTGGTGACCCCTAGGTATGAATTTACACGAGATACTAGATTAGCAACTAGATCCCACTCTTTTACAGTGAAACATAAAATGTAACCGCAATTTCTACACTAACAGCTTCTTTTCTCGCACTTCACGCCTGTGGAATTCTCTTCCATTTACTTACTTCCCCGACAGTTACAATCTCCAGCAGTTTAAATGTAAGGTCAATAGACACCTCCTAACACACTAACTCGCATCCATTCTCTCAAACACTCTTCCCATCTACCCAACCCTCATCCTCGGTATCCTTACCCGTCTATCACCCTCCTTCTACCATTTCCTGTATCTAAATACTCTTTCTCATCACTTTTCTCTATGTAACCCCCTGCGTAATAGTGGCAGTGGTTGCCTTGCTTCGGGTGAAATGATTATATATATACTATTATGTAATAATATCTTATTTAATATTCCCTGTTTTTTTTTCTTTTCTGCTTTCCTTTTCTTCTCACTGTGACCTCTGCGCACCAGTGGCGGTCCTACTTTGCTTGAGGTGAAATGATTAAAAAACGTAAAATTGTGCTCTGAAATAAGCAACCAATAAATGTCATATAGCAATAACTATGATGGAATAAAATTGCGGATATCGTGGACCGAGCAATAATGAGGTTGTAGAAAACATGGAAACGAAAAAGGAAATTAATACTGAATATCAGGAAGAGACAACTAAAGTTCATGGGACATGCAATGAGGAAGGAGGGCTTGGAGAACTTGATACTGACAGGCCAGATAGAGGAGAAAAATAGACAGAGGAAAGCAGCGGATAACATATTTGAAGGGCCTGAGCAGATGGATTACAGAACGGGGGTTGCCGTGGTTTTACAGGAGAAAGCGTGCTCAGAGCCACCAGGAATAAGGAAGACGTGGAAGACCATGAAAGCTTTCTGAAAGGACAAGGTACATAGAGGAAGAAGAAAAGAATAACCAAGTAATCCTTTTAATTTCTCTTAATATATTGCTCTTTTTGCGAATAATTTATTGTAGGGATCACAGTAAAGTAGACACGAAGCCTATTCAGTCAGTTAAGTGCCATACGTGATACACGTTTGGGCGATCATGTCTCTTTCGAGACATGACTGACTGGGCAGAAGATTATCCCGCAGTAGGTTGCCATTGCTTTCTGCGGTAGACTGGTTGCCGACGAAGGCTATAGAACCAAATCTGTCCTGTTATTTGTCTCATAGCTAGAGGAGGAATAGATGTATTATATGTTTAATTAGTAATTAAAGGGGGATCAGTTTATTACTATATATCAATAGAAAACCGATCCCCCACTTTATGACCAGCAGAAACTTTCATCATGTTTGCAACTATTATATTCAGTCAGTCAGTTAGTTAAGTGCCATACGTGATACACGCTTGGGCGATCATGTCTCGAAAGAGACATGACTGACTGGGCAGAAAATTATCCCACAGTAGGTTGCCATTGCTTTCGACCAAGGCTATAGAACCCAATCTGTCCTGCTATTTAACCCATACCTGGAAGGAAGAAACAGATTAATACCTTTCCCAAGGGTATTTGCGCGTAAGTGAATACAATGGATTCAGCTGGAATTCGAACTCGGCTCCCCGATTTCTCGTTCCGAGCCGATATCCACTGTACCACAACGCACATCCTGTGGAGTAGTAGAAGGTTATAATTGTGCTATGTCGGTTGCTAAAGAAGATGTTAAGAACTTGGTAATCTTCCACTGAAAGCTGACTCCTGAGTATTCGGTCAACTGCCAACTAATATCAACTGCCTAGTAGTTTCTACTGAATTCCAATAGAACTCTAAAGAACTCCCATGAAGTTCCCTAGAACTCCCCACAACTTCTGCCTTTAACTTCCTGTTAACTCTTATTAATATAGGAGGGAGAGTCCATTGTTTGGGGAATAGGTGTGTTTCCCCATAACAAAAAAAACTGGAAGCAGGCGAAATGTGGTTCTTCGGAAGGGATGCTGATAATAAGATGAAGTAAACATGTGAGCATCGATGATGTTTTGAAGAGGATGGAAACGAAAAGAAAACTGATACATAACATCAGGAAAACACAGCTGAAGTTTCTGGGATATATAATGAGGAAGGAGGGCTTGGAGAATCTGATACTCACAGGTCAGATAGAGGAAATGAGAGCAAGGTGTAACATACTTGATGGGCCTGAGAAAACAGAAGGCAGAGTAGGAGAAAGCGTGTTAAGAGCCACGAGGAATAGGGAGATGGGGAGGGCCATGATCGCCTACATCCTTGAAAGGACATGGCTCATAAAAGAATATATATGCCAACTGTTTATAAGAAATTATAATGTGGATATAAAACGTGGGATCAATTCTATATTATAATCAGTATGTAAACTGATCCCTCATTTGTGGCCATGCTAGTTTCTACACATTTATATTGTAGATTTATGGGCTTCAGCTAGTGGATGACAGAACGAGGATTGCATGGTGTAACAGGAGAAAGCGTGTTAAGAGCCACTAGGAATAGGGAGACGTGGAGGGCCATGATCGCCTACGTCTTAAAGGGACACTGCACATAGAAGAATAAGAGAAGGAGGAGGAGGAAAAAGAAAAGGAGGAGGAGGAAGTAGAAGAAGAAAAACAAATAAATGTAAAAGACATGCCTGCGTAGTCAATCAGGATTGAGATTTTCGGAATTTGATATACAAATCTGAAATTATGATCAGTCAGTTAAGTCCCATACGTGATACACGCTTGGGCGATCATGTCTCGAAAGAGACATGACTGACTGGGCAGAAGATTATCACGCAGTAGGTTGCCATTGCTTTCTGCGGTAGACTGGTTGCCTACCAAGGCTATAGAACCCAGTCTGTCCTGTTATTTAACCCATAACTGGTATAAATAGACCGATTAATACCTTCCCAAGGGTATTTGCGCGAAAGTGAAGACAATGGATTCAACTGGACTTCGAACTCGGCTCCCCGGCTTCTCGTTCCGAGCCGATATCCACTGTACTACAACGCATATCCGAAATTATGATATGGATCCGAATTAGACCTTCAATTCTTTTTTATAATCAATAAATAAAATGATCCCTCACTTTATGGCTATGCTAGTCTATAAAGTTTTTTTTTAGATTTATGTGCTTGAATGGTTGGCAGAGCGGGATTTGGTAGGGGTAACAGCAGAAAGCGTGCTAAGAGCTTCTAGGGAGATGTGGAAGGCCATGATCGCCTACCACCTGAAGGGACACTGCGCATAGAAGAAGAGAAGGAGGAGGAGGAAAAGGAAGAGGAGGGGGAGGAAGATGAAGAAGAAGAAGAAGAAGAAAAATAAATAAATCTAAAAGACATGCCTGCGCAGTTAATCAGTATCGATTGTTGGTTGGTTGTTTTGTTTTTATGGCATATCAACACCTCGGCGGGTCATTTATTGCCAACTCAACTTTATTTATTTATTGCTGGTAATACCTTTTTACTTTCAAAAATTTATTGTTGTTTTTATATAAGTTTTGTGTTTGGTAATACATTTTTCTTTTCAAGTATCAAGATTCATTGGGATTTGTTTTTAAGAACAGGGTCCCCAAGTCCTATCCTTGCTATTTAACACATAACTGGAGAGAATGGACGGATTAATACCTTTCCCAAGGGTACCAGTGCTTAAGTGAATGCAGGGTATTCAACTGGAATTTGGACTCGGCTCACCGATTTCTCTTTCCGAGCCGATATCGACTGCACCACAATGCACATCCGTCACTAAGCGCTTACAGCACTCGGTATTCCCAAGCGGTCACCCATCTAAGTACTGACCAGGCTCAACGTTGCTTAGAGATTTTCGGAATTTGATAAACAAGTATGATATTACGATGTGGATCTAAATTAGACGTTCAATTCTTTTTGTTAATCAAAAAATAAAATGATCCCTCACTTAGTGGCCATGCTAGTCTGTATATAGTTTTTTTTTTTAGATTTATGTGCTTGAACAAATGGTTGATAGAGCGGGATTTGGAAGGGGTAACAGTAGGAAGCGTGTTAAGGGCTACTAGGGAGATGTGGAAGGCCATGATAGCCTACCACCTGAAGGGACACGGCACATAGATAAAGGGTTATAAGTAACTAATCAGTATTGAGAAGAAGTGGATTCATACCTAACCAGAATTTAAATGCACAAATAAAAAATTATAAGGTGAATATAAAGTGGGGGATCAATTCATTATGATACTCAATATATAAACTAATCCCTCCCTTTGCGGCCATGTTAGTTTCTATACATTTATATTCTAGATTTATAGGTTTCGGGAAATGGATGGCAGGGCAGGGTTTGGGAGGGGTAACAAGAGAGAGGGTGGTAAGAGCTACAAAGGATAGGAAGATGTGGAAGGCCATAATCGCCTACGTCCTGAAGGGATATGGCACATAGAAGAAAAAGAAGATATAAATATCTAATCAGTATTGAGAAAAGATAGATTCATACCTAATCAGAATTTAAAAACAAAAAAGAAATTATAATGTGGTTAAAAAGTGGGGGACCAATTTTATATACTGATCAATAGATTAACTGATCCCTCATTTTGTGGCCATGATAGTTTCTATACATTTATATTCTAGATTTATGTGCTTGCACAAATAGATGGCAGAGGTGGATTTGGGTGGGTAACAAGCGAAAGAGTGTTAAGAGCTACATGAGATAGCGTGGAGTGGAAGGCCATGATCGCCTATGTCCTGAAGGGACACGGCACACAGAAGAAGAAGAGATATGAATAATTGAGAAGAGGTGGATTCATACCTAATCAGAATTTGATAAAAAAATAAGAAATTATAATGTAGATATAAAGTGGGGGATCAATTCTTTATGATAATCAAGATATAAACTGATCCCTTACTTTGTGGCCATTCCTTTTTATACATTTTTATTCTAGATTTATAGGTTTTAGCAAACAGATGGCAGAGTTTGGGAGGAGTAACAAGAGAAGGAGTGTTAAGAGCTAGAAGGGATGTGGAAGGCAATGATCGCCTACGTCCTGACGGGACACGGCACACTGAAGAAGAATGAGGCAAAATAGCCTTTTCTTTTCTTTTCTATATTTTTTTGCGTCGATCGGATTGGTTCTAACGTAAATGTCATTCCCTAGTTGGAGGGAAAATCTGTTTCTTTTTTCTTTTTAAAATAATAAAAACAATGAGTTAAAAATATCAAAGAACTCTTTCTTTGCAATAATTAGCGGTATTTTTCTCTAACAAGGCAATATAAACCACGAGAGAGAAATCAGCGCTTTTTAAAATTATTTTTTTATCTTTTGAAAAAGAGAAGACATCGTAATTATAAAGTAGCAGTGACGATTAATCCTTTCCGACGCCATTAATCTCCGCCAGAATCTTTTGTGGCTTAAGCAATGCCCATCCCTCCCAGGACCTGAGAAGCCATCATGAAAGGCACGGCTTTAAGATCTTACTTTTTCTTTTATACTCTTATAAATAACGGAAATCCGAAGACATATTTACATGGCCAGTGACGCATTCCAAGTCCTGAGTAGAGAATTCAGAGACAGGAAAATATCGTTGGAAACAAAGAACAGAGTACTAAACTGTTACGTGATATCTGTCCTCCTCTATGGCAGCGAATGCTAGACAATCGTCTCAAACATGAAGGAGACACTCGAAGCAAGACATGTTGTTCTACAGGCAGATGCTGATGATACCATGGACCAAACGCGTTATCCACGATATTTTTGGAGAGAATGGAAAGGAAAATGAAACTTCTATTAACATCAACTAAAGACAGCTGAAGTTTTTCTGGATCATGTTATGAAGAAGTGCGGCTCGGAAAATCTGATACTCACAGGACAGATAAAGGAAACGAGAAACAGAAGAAAGAAACGTATGACATATTTGATGGGATTGAGCAAATGGATAGCAGAGCTGGGTTTGGGAGAAATAACATGATATATATATATATACATATATATATATATATATATATATATATATATATAAAATAGAAAAATAAATAAAAATATCGACACGAAAAAAAACTAAAAACTAAAAAAACAAAAACATCACACACCCCAATACAAAATAACCAAAATTAAAGTAAGAAGAAACCAACCCCAAAACAAAACAACACCTACCAACCCCAAAACCAAATAACAGCACGCAAGGCGCCAGCAGCCTAAACCCACACAAGATAAATAGGAAAACCTATCCTGAACTCAGCCACAAACAAACACTTAACCCTAAGGCTTTAAAAAGGTCAGCAGAACTCAAATTACAGACCAACCCCACTAAAAAACAAATCCAACACAAATGAATGGTCCTTTCAACTAGATAATTCTCATTTCAAAAAAATCACCTGAAGATGAAGCAGTCCACATGTAGGGCTAGCTGCGAAACCTGAATATTTTTGTGTAGTGATACTATGAATTTATAAACCATTGTAGCAACTATTACACTATATATATATATATATATATATATATATATATATATATATATATACACTACCGATCATAATTATTAGGCCACCCCAGTTTTTTAATAGAGATTAAGTATTTTATACTATTTTTAGCAATTATTGCTAAATGGATAATTCTAAATGGAATTAGAATGATTCTTTTGTTATTATTACGCTGCAAAATTTTACAAGGCAAGGAAGTAAAGATGAACTCGTCTGAATCAGCCTAAATTTTCATAATTCTTTCAATGATGAAACTACAATAGAGGTAATTATGAAATATAAATTCCTTTGATGCACATGTTATTGTGCAGTATTAACAAAAGAACCATTCAATTTTCATTTACAATTATTCACTTGGCAATAAATACTAAAAAATAGTATGAAATACATCATTTTTTTAAAACTGTGGGGTTGCCTAATAATAATTATGGCCGGTAGTATATATATATATATATATATATATATATATATATATATATATATATTATAAATTATAATTTAGAACATGTATAAATTACAGTCTACTATAAAGTCTACATTTTTTTCGACATTGAAACAATAGCGTTGACTACTTGAAGAGACCTTGTCCTTTTAATGTCGAAACAGAATGTATATATATATATATATATATATATATATATATATATATATATGTTGTTTTCATCTTTATTGTCATGTTTACGGTGTTTCGGTCGTTGTACGCTCCAGCCTTCATCAGGTGCTAGGTACTTCGAACCGAACCTGTTGTTTCGATCAATGGCGTATATCATTCTCATTCTATGTGCAATGCCACTTCTGGCAACCATGTAGTTTTTTCCCTTTAACTTAACTCTCTAAGTTAATTGTTACCCACTGCTATAGCCTGGTATTGAACTAACAACTTTTTAGGTCAAGTCAGTGGAACTAAAAAACATCTTTATCTTTTGGACAATGTATTTCTGTGGACAGAATCAGAAGTAGCATGGCACATGGAATGAGAATGATTTACTCCAGTAATGGAAATAATGGGTTAGGCTCCAAATTCTTAGCAGCTGAAGAAGGTCGGAGAATACAACGTCGTAAACATGGCAATAAAGATGAGAACAATAATTCGAACAATGTAAATGCTGTAAAAACTATCTCATCGCAGATGTATAGACATATATATATATATATATATATATATATATATGTGTGTGTGTGTGTGTGTGCGTGTGAGTGTGTGTGTGTTTGTCATTCGGAAGGATTCAAACCTGCGACCCCTATCTACATAGGGTAAGCTACCGTTTGATCTGGCGACGTCTGAGACCGCTCGACCACGAAAGACCTCCAGTCTAAACGACGTTTTAATCAAATCTATGTAACACAATTTTCGATTCATCGCAAAAACCATATCTGAAATGTATCGTAATGTCAACAAATGTAAACATGTCCCGGAAATTAATGAAGATAAACGAAACTTGGTTATAAACAAACAACAATTTGAAATGATTTGTTTTGAACATTATTTTTGATCGATACGCATATTTAAGTAGATATTCTGTGTTTAATTAAACAGTATTATATATCTATATCTACCGGCTTGATTATTTCCGATAAATTTTTAAAACGGTTTTCGATTTATCGCAATAACCATATCTGCTCTGAAATGTATCGTAATGTCAACAAATGTAAATATGTTACGGAAATTAACGAATTTTAACGAAACTTGGTTATAAACAACCGACAATTTAAAATGATTTGTTTGAACATTATTTTTTATCGATACTCGTATGTAAGTAGATATTCTGTTTTTAATTAAACATTATTATATATTATATCCCTCTGGCCTGATTATTTACGATAAATTTTTATTAAGAAAATGTGTGTCATTCAGCAGGATTCGAACCTGCGACTCCTATCTACATAGGGGAAGCTACCAGATCTGGCAACGTCTCATATATATATATATATATTCCATTTATAAACGAGTTATTACACGACCTAGGTTTCTACCCAGAGTGGTGTCTTCAGACGATTTTCAATAACTGATTAAAAAAAAAAAAAGCTCACGTAACAGTGTTTTCTTTTTTCTTTTTTTTTTTGAACGCTCACGTGGTAGGAAATTTTTTAATGCGCAATTTTTTAAATTACCAGAAATTATAACGTTTTCATCCATGATTGTTTGAACCTAAGAGGTATCTTTTTAGTATGGTCGCGTAATAACTCGTTTACAAATGGAAAATATCCAAAAGTTCTTCAATATAATTGTATTGAACACTTTTTAATACAAATGTGCACTGGTCTATTTTTATTATGACGAAAAACTACGTAATTAAACAATCAACCAATATATTCATATATATATATATTTTCTAAATATATACTGTTCAATATAAGAGACAATGAATGTCTATTATGTTTAATCATGAGCCATTCTAAACGTCGTATTTTGGCTTTAATTTCAGTTGAAAATTAAAACAAAAATTCTCCAACATTTGGATAATTTTTTATTAATTTGTTTCTAAGCTTTCGGCTTACATGAGCCATCTTCAGAGAGGTCACCAAGACGGTAATACAATAACATCCACCATCACCGACGATTTTATTTTGTGTTGACATAAAACTCCGCTAGGCAATGGCAATAGTTATCAAAAATAGCAAACGCAGTTCGCAAAATTGCAATGCGGTTCTATGACGTCACACCGCGTGATAGCGCGAAATGACAACAGAACCATGTAGTCAAATGCAATGTTAGATATATATATATATATATAGACAGGGTGTAATGTGTAAATTGTCAGTATTTTATATTTTTAATTTAATGCATGCTCGTTGTTTGATTTTGTTGACAGTGCAGAATAGTAGGGTCAGTTGGGCCTCGTTATTGAGAAAATGAACTCAATGATTCAATTCACATCACCAGAAATTCGGAAATGACATGCTGAATTACTTGGCATTCGCTTCGGAAGCTACAATTTGAAAAAATTCTGGGTGTTTGAGTTTCAATCCAAATACAGTGTAGAGACAGGGCCGTGCTTAGCGCCCCCGCAGACCCCGCAATTGAGTGGGGTGGGGGCGCAAGTTCTCTTGGGGTCGCAAGGACCCCGAAAGCCGCAAGAGCTTTTGTAATGAAAAAAATTCACAAAATAATTATTAGGATTAAATAGAAAATTATTATCATACTTCTATGTCGAAATAGACATCTATCAACCCGTCTTCGCTCGCTCTCTCTCTCTCTCTCTCTCTGTCTATATATATATATATATATATAATCCTTGTGAGTAGCTAAAAGTTGTGAAAACGTTCGTAATGTGTCGCTTCAAAACGCCAATTCCGCGATTTCTTCCGTTTTTTCGTGATCTGCGTTTCGAGAGTATGTTATTTTGTTTAAAGTACCATTTATTGTGCGTTCAGTATGTTCGGGGTGGGGAGGCTTAAGTTGCATTATGCCAGTAGAGGAGCCACAGGGAGCATTCAGCGGATGGGGGGCGATGTTGCTAAGCACGGCACTGTGTAGAGAATTAGTTATATGATATATCCAGTTATCATTAGGGTGCTTAGATTGATCGCTAGTGATAACATTCATCTCCCAATAAGGCCTCTGACTCATCGCTTTAGCCTTTACCATATTCGTTAAGGAGTTGGTGCTGCCGTGACTCTATGTCTGGGAACGAAGACTGCTACACAAGCAGTGAAATGTGTGTTTTATGATGCAATTTTGTTGAAGTTATGTTTTGGAATAGTTTGGTTTCTTTAGAAAATTGTATGATATTATGTTGTCGTGGAGCCGGGTAAAGGTCCAGCAAGAATAACACAGAATAACCAAAATAGGAAATAATGTATATATATTAAACACGGCAAAATACAACACTCGGAATCTTGTTAGTAAAAAGATAATACGATTAGTATTAGTATTATACTATAATTCGACCTCAAACTCGGTCTCGTAATGGTCGTTACGGTGTTAGTGTTCGTAGACGAAACTCGGCTATGTTCAGGACGTTCTCCTCAGGCTATCTACTAGCTACTCCCTGGCTACTCACCTTCACCTCTTGTGAAGGAGGTATATGTACTGGTTGGAAGTGTTCATTCCGTTGTGGCTGATGCCGCCATGACATATATAAAAAAATGGCCGTAGCTGTGAGTTCTATCCTCTACTGTGTCACACCAAATACTTTAATAATGGTACACGACGTCTCTCTGCTAAGCACTCTGCAAAAAAGAGAGACGGATCGAGGGTAAGTAAAGAAATCCAGGGATAGGAGTCACGCCCACCCCTAACGCAAAGTAGCAGCGAAAGAAAATGAAGCCTTTTAGTCGCCCTCGACCTAGCAACAGTCGAACTTACTATATGGATTAACGTTGTAAAAAAGTTTTTCATGTTGGTTGGTTGATTTTTTGCCGAAATATTGATAAATTTATGTCAAAACTTAAATAATTTGTATGTAATTCTACATTTTCAGTGTAAAGGTATGTGCTTTTCAGATATATACAGGGTGTCGTAAGCAAATTATTTCTATCTCAAATACAAATAAAGTTATAATTTTTTAAGAGTGCACACAAATTTTATGGACAGCCTGTATTTTGTAGATCATAAAGGGGCGTAAGACAAGGATGTGTCTTTTCACCGCATATGTTCAACTTGTACAGTGAGAATATTTTGAGGACCCTAGATGATACGCCAGGATTCATAATTGAAGGCCACAATTTAAACAATCTAAGATACGCAGAGGATACAGTGCTGATAGCAGACACAGAAAAAAAACTACAAGACCCCCTCCTACAGAAGGTAGCTGAAGAAAGTAACAAGAAAGGACTAGAAATAAACTGCAAGAAAACCGAATGCATGGTCATCAGTAAAAAGGGCAGCCCAATATGCCAAATACAGGTCTGGGATACTAAAATCAAGCAGGTACAAAAATTTAAATACCTGGAAAGTGTTATAACAGAAAACGGAAAGTGCGACACAGAGATCCGAAGGCGAATTAGCATGGCGAAGGAAGCATTCCAGAAGTTGAGTAAGGTATTAAGAAACAGGACAATTTCACTAGAAAGAAGTAAGAGAGTACTGGATTGGTACGTGCTGCCATCCTTCAATATGGCAGTGAATGCTGGACAATATCATCAAAGATGAAGGAAAAACTTTGAAACAACTGAAATGTGGTTCTACAGAAGGATACTGCAAATATGATAGATCGAGCATGTGAGCAATGATGAGGTCTTAGAAATGATGGAAACAAAAAGAAAATTAATACTGAGCCTCACGAAGAGACAGCTGAAGTTCCTGGGACATGCAATGAGGAAACGAGGGCTTGGAGAATCTGATACTAACAGGTCAGATAGAGGGGGAAAAATAGACAGAGGAAAGTAACGGATAACATATTTGAAGGACCTAATCAGGTGGATGACGGAACGAGTGTTGCATGGTGCAACAGGAGAAATCGTGCTAAGAGCCACAAGCGACAGGGAGATGTGGAAAGCCATGATCGCCTACGTCTTGAAAGAACATGGCACATAAAAGAAGAAAGAATAATGTCGCTTGTAGTCGACGTAGTCTTCTTGAAATCTGTAAAGTCAATACTCATCTACTAACCACTGGACTCTAGCTCTCTACCCACCCCTGTATAACCTTCCCTTTTTCTCCACCTATGTATCTGTCATCGCACCTGCTTTCTCAGCTTTCTATTGTTCCTCTCTAACTAGTTTGTACTCCTCACTCTTTTCTAAGTAATCTTTTTACATTTATGTAGCCCCCTGCACATCAGTGGCGTTTCCGTCTTGCTCGGGGTGAAATGATTAAAAAAAAAAAAAACATATGAAGGGAAACGTGGAAAGCGATAATCGACTACGTCCTGAAGGGACAGGGCACATTGAAGAAGAAGAATATGTCCTGTTGATAATATAACTATAAAAATTTACTGTTAATTTTTGCTTGGGGTTTAAGCATCTTCCCATTGTTGAGACCTTAACAGATGCTACTACCCCGTGGCAAAATGAACGAGAAAACAGCAAAAATTAAGAAGAGGTTACAAGCCCTTGAGAATTTCTAATCTCCCGATCAGAAAAATCCGCTGCCAGATGGTATTTATCGTCATCCCAAGACGAGATATATCTCTAAAAATCATCTCCAAAGAAAAGTTTCTTTCTACAAAATTATAAAGAACAGAAACAGTTTTCGTTTTACCCCATTATTAATCAATAATAAACGTCGTACAGAAAGTATCGTTGGAGAGTGAAAAAAAAAAAAAAAGAAGATAAACTACAAATAAAGTTTAAGAAAACTGAATGCATGGTCTTCAACAAAAGTTGCGACCCAAAATGCCATATACAGGTGGGGGATACCAGAATCAAGCAAGTACAAAAATTTAAATACCTAGAAAGTGTTCTAACAGATGGAAAGTGCGACACAGATCCGAAGTCGAATTGGCATGGCAAAGTACACGTTCCAGAAGCTGAGTAAAGTACTAACACACAGGAAAATTTCACTAGAAACAAAGAAAGGAGTGCTGGATTGCTATGTGATGTCAGTTCTTCAATACGGCAGTGAATGGTGGACAATACCATTGAAAATGAGGACAAAACTGGAAGCAACGGAAATGTGGTTCTACAGAAGGATGCTGCGGATATCGTGGACTGAGCATGCAAGCAACGATGAGGTGTTGGAAAGAATGGCAACGAAAAGGAAATTAATAGTGAGCATCAGGAAGAGACAACTGAAGTTCCTGGGACATGCAATGAGGAAGGAGAGCTTGGAGAACCTGATACTGACTGGTCAGATAGAAGGAAGGAGAGACAGAGGAAGGCAGCGGATATCATATTTGCAGGGCCTGATCAGGTGGATGACGGAACGGGTGTTGGGAGGTGTAGCAGGAGCAAACGTGCTAAGAGCCACAAGGTATAGGGAGACGTGAAGAACCATGATCGCCTACGTCCTGAAGGGACAGGGTACATAGAAAAGAGGAATTACATAAGTTAACCTGTGATCAACGGTCTTCTAACGAGCCATTGCTATTACAGTTTCTACCCTCTCTGGCTAATTCGTATCAAGGCACTAATCAATTCCACTTTGGAAACTACGTCCGTGGCTAATTGGGAGTTTATTACAGTGGCAAATGGACACATTAAAGAAGACTTAGAAATAAAACGATTCAGGTTGGGCATTCCTTAAGCCATGAACTAAGAATTCAGGATAGCTGGCCTCTAAGAGTTTTGTTTTTTTATTAATAATCGTTTTCACCCCAAGCAAGGGTCGCCACTGGTGCGCAAGGATTTACAGTGAGAGCAAAGCTAAAAAAAAAAGGTACAGTGGGTGTCGAAGAAAGGATAAGAGAAAGATGGCAGTAAAAGAAAACAGAAGATGGCCATTGACGTTGCATTTAAAATTTGAGAGATTGTAGCTATCAGTATACTGAATCGAGTTCGACAGTGCGAGGTTGGAGTAGAAGTAGCGGTTGCATTTAACTATTTCAACGGTAAAACGGTGGGACCTAGATGCCAATCGAGTATCACGCTTAAATCCACGTAAATTGGGCCCAAGGAAAAAAAAAAGATTGTCAAAGTAGTTGCCACGAAAAAAAATTGTAAAAAAGACAGGAAGTGACGTCATGTCGATGAAACTGTGACTGAAGTGAAGATGCCATGTCAAGTCTGATTACATTTCAGCTCTTTATTTGGGACTTTCTCGAGATGAATATCAGGAGCAGCCGACTAGCTGTGACAACAGAACTCAGTGTCAATACATGTGGTCAGGGGCAGAAGCCGTGAAAACATTTGTAAAAAGACAGAGGGAAGCCACATCCCGTCGGTGAGAAAATGACTGAAGGTAAGATTCTAAATTTAGAACAATTACGTTTGCAGACCCTCCTTTGAATGTGCGTTGTGGTGCAGTAGATATCGACTCTGAACGAGAAATCGGGGAACCGAGTTCGAATTCCAGTTGAATTCGATGCATTCACTTACGCACAAATACCCTTGGGAAAGGTATTAATCCGCCTCTTCCCTCCATTTATGGGTTAAATAACAGAACAAATTGGGTTCTATATCTTTGGCTGGCAATCAGTCTATCGCCGAAAGTAATAGCAACTTACTTCGGGAAAATCTTCTGCCTAGTCAGTCATGGATCGAAAGAGACATGATCGCCCAAACGTGTATGACGTATGGCACTTAAGTGACTGACGTTGCAGACCCTACTTTGAATTTTGTCGGGAATACTGAATTTACATTAAGTTGTTGTTAATGTTCTTTTTCTTTCTTTCTTTTTTCTTTCTTTCTTTCTTTCTTTCTTCAACAAAACCCCTTATAACACCAAAGATCAACTGAAAGCAAGGCTTATGAGAGTATTCATCAAATTAAACACAGAGACCGTCCAGTAAGGAGACAGGAGATCCCGAATCGTCTGGAGACCAGAATGTAACTTTTAATAAGAAAAATCATTAGAAATTCATTTTCAAAATTAAATAATTGCTAATGCATTTTCACAGTAAAAATCATTGGCAATGCATTTCTATAATAAATAGTCATGGAGAATGCATTTTCATAATAAATATCATTGGCAATTTATTTTCATAACTAGCAGTATAGCCCGGCGTTGCTAGGGTCTAATGAAAGATTTAAAACTAATCCATGGTCCTGAAGCTCAGACTGTAAGGACTTTGGTACAAAAGACTAAAAAGCAATAGTTGTTTTCAGTTAAAGCGAAACCGTAGACTGAAAGAAAAATAAATGGATGTAAGTCGAATTTTGATTTCCTGGTATCGATATCAAATTTTCTGCACTATTGTAAGAATTGCAACCTTGAAACTTCTGAATATCGTTTCTTATGTCTTTGTCTATGAGTAAATCAAATTTGATTAAAATCGGACCACTCCTTCTATAACCCGATTTTTTCGAGTATCGATTTTCGGTATTTATCGTGGGTACCTCGACACAAAACCTAGCTAAGAACACTCGCAGACGCTTAAAGTAAAACTGTGCAAATTTTCAAGAAAATCGGTTCAGCCATTTCGGAGTCTATAGGTAACGGACACACACACACACACACACACACACACACACACACACACACACACACACACACACACTGTTCTATTTATAAATAACTTTAGATTTAATCGTTGGCAAAGCGTTTTCATAATACAATTCGCAGGAACCCGTGGAATTTCCACGGAAGGATAATTATGATTTCCTGGAAAAATTTTACTTTGTTATACTACAAATGACAGTAACGTCTTAATTAACAAAATAAATAAATAATATAATAAAATTTTAAAAGAATTGTTTTCATTATTATTATGTCATTTTTTCATCATATATTTATTTCTGCTTTGGTCTCACTACCAACCAAGTCTGCGGGGAGACCTAAGGCAGGTCGTGGCGTGTTGTTATGACTCCATTTCATGTTTTTCTATCTTCCCTATCATCCCTAGCGTTACATAGATAAAGTTTTCCTTAGTGTGTGGGCTGTACTTAATAAGACAATTTTTTGTATATCTCTTAAGCTGGGGTTTTCAGGGATTCTTTCAATGTGTTGTTTTGTTCCATTTTTTATCATTCCAAGTGCACCTACTATCACTGGCACAACTCTTGTTTTCAATTTCCACATTTTTTCTATTTCAATTTCCAGGTCTTTATATTTTGACAGTTTTTCAAATTCCTTGATTGCTATGTTACAATCCGCTGGACAAGCCATATCAATTAATAGACAAGTTTTCTCTTTCTGGTTTTTAACAATAATGTCTGGCATGTTTGCTTCAATTTTTCTGTCTGTGTAGATGGTGTAATCCCATAGAATGGTTACATCTTCTATTTCTGTAACTGGTGCTGGGTGATGTTCATACCAGTGTTTGTTTACAGCTTTTCCATAATGTTTGCACATTGTCCAATGTAAATATTGCCCAACTCTATCGTGGGGATTTTTATATTCATTTGGAGCAAGCACAGAACAGCCTGAGATTAGGTGGTCTATTGTTTCTTGGTGTTTATCACAAAACCTGCATTTTGGATCCATATTATTATGCATAATATTTGCCTGGAAGTTTCTAGTGAAAAGACTTTGGTCTTGTGCTGCAAGAATAAAGCCTTCAGTTATTATTATTATTATTATTATTATTATTATTAAATAATTTAATAATTTAATGAAGATTCTAAAATGTTTTAAAATATTTTTAGAACCTTGAAAGAATTAATTGCGAGTAGACTTTTTAGTTAAGAATTGATGATTATATTGCCTATCTAAAATTGAAAGGTTTAATAAAGATCGTTTTATTATTAATCGAATTTTTTTTTTCAGATTATAATATCCTTAATAGTTATTATTTATTCCAGCAATTGAAAGCTTATCAAATTAAGTTTTATAGCATTTTTTTTATTTTACTCTTCGGAGTAGAATTTCGTAAAATGATTGCAAACTTAAAATAAAAAAAAATAAATGATTTGTATTCCCTAATGAGTCCTGCGTTGAACAAATAAAACAAACGTTAGCCATGAATATAAAATTTATTAAGATTTCATGGATTTACCTGGAGGTGGGGGTAACACAGGTAAAAAAATATTTTTATCAAGATTTTTAAAAAATATTAATTTCACAAATAATTTAATTCATTTGTGAATGAGTACTGATAGTTTCATTAAAATCTAACAGTTATTTGATTTTTGCTAGAATTTCCAAATTATTATGTTTGTCACTGAAAAAAGTGGGTGATGCAATCATTACGTTTCCATTGTAAAACAGTCGCAACGTTTCTTTAGCCGCTAACTCAAATCAAAACAAAACTTTCTGACAAATTTCGACAATGATAGAAGGAATTAAAATTTTTTACAAATAATTGAAGTTGCTTTAAAGGCTCCTGTGCATATTTTAAACAGAAAAGACCAACCGAGTAATGGCCAAATGTGTAAAAGAGGCCAGAAATTTTGTTATTAGGTCGCGGGATACGATAAAAAGTCTACCTATTTTTACTATATTGTGCAGTACCCACACATATAGAAACAGCTTAAGCTTCTGCTGCTACGGTAATGGTATAGACTTTCTCCTCCTACTCTCTCATTCTTTATTACTCTTCCGTTTGGCAAAGGTGAGAGAAAGGCTGAGGAGAGTAGAATTTAAAAAAATAGAAGGGAAGGAAAAGCTCGTATAGAGAGTAAGTGGCGTAACGGACGGAGGAAGTAAGCAACTAAGTAACTAACTAAGGAAGAAATAAGCAGAATTATTATATGATTATTGGCAATACATTTTAATAGTAAAAATCGTATCACCCCGAGCAAGGCAGTAACGCCACTGATGAGCAGGGGCTACATAAGATTAAAAAAAATGAAAGGAGTAATGTATATTTTCCACATAAAAATCATTGGTAATGCATTTTCATAGCAAAAATCTTCCTGAGTGCATTTTATTAATACAAGAAAATAATTAGCTAATGAATTTTCATAGCAAAAATTTTTGCTACTATATTTTCGTAATAAAAACCATTGGCCAATGAATTATAGTAAAAATAATTGGTAATCCATTTTTCTAGCATAATTAATTGACTAGCAGTATAGCCCGGCTTTGCTCGGGTGTAATGAAATCTTTAAAACTAATCCATGGTACTGGAGCTCAGACTCAGCCTAAAGAATATTTGTGTGAAGTTTGGTGAGTATAAAGGACATACAGACAGATAAACAGACACACACACAAACATCTTGCCTTATATATATATATATATATATATATATATATAATCGATCTTCTGCACTATTGTAAGAACTGCAATCTTGGAAACCTCTGAATATCGTTTCTTATGCCTTTGTCTATGAGTGTATCAAATTTGATTAAAATCGGACCACTCCTACTATAATCCGATTTTTTCGATTTTCGATTTTCGATATTTATCGGGGGTACCTTGACACAAAACCTAGCTAAGAACACTCGCAGACGCTTATAGTACAACTGTGTAAATTTTCAAGAAAATCAGGTCAGCCGTTTTGGAGTCTATAGGTAAAGGACACACACACACACACACACACACACACACACACACACACACACACACAAACAAATTCCATTTATAAATAAGTTTAGATTAGATTAGATAAAGGCGTTTTCATAATAAATATCATCAGCAAATCATTTTCATATTAGAATCAATGTTAAGTAACTTTTATATTGAAAAACAATGCATCTTTTCTTGTAACAACCATTAATAATTTATTTTCTTGGCCGAAACCATTGGCTGGCGTCTTTTCCACGTAATGGCATCAAGAAAACCTTGGTTACATTAAAATATCATTAGCAATGGCATTTTAGAAATTGCGTTTCCGCCTAAAATCTATTTTTGCTTTGTTTTCTATTTTCATTGCGGTTTTTATATTGGATCAGATATAATTTCGATATGCACAAAACAACATTTTAATTCCTGAAATAAAACATAAACAACTAATAAAGTTATTTTACTTTCTAATTAAAATTTAATTTTGCATGCAAATGATTATCAGTCATTTCTCATTTGGTATTGTTTAAAAGATATTGTCTTTAAAAATAACGCTTTTATTATTGACTGGCAGTATAGCCTGGCATTGCTCGGGTGTAATGAAAGCTTTAAAACTAATCCATGGTCCTGGAGCTCAGACTCTTTGGACTTTGGCACGAAAGAATTAAAAAGACAATAGTTGTTTCCTGTTAAAGCGAAACCGTAGACTGAAAGAAAAATGAATGGCTGTAAGTCAAATTTGATTTCCTGGTATCGATATCAAATAAGTTTTTTCGTCGTAAACTTAATTTTGAAGGCTAAATAAGTCCTCTGAGTAAATGGTATCATGGCCGTGACTAAGAATTACAATTATACCTACTGAGAGCCAAACCCGAAGCAAAAACTAAAATAAAAGGGCTGAAAAAAAAAACAGCCATATAGGCAGATAAACAAACACACATACAAACATTTTCTTGACTTTTATATATATATTTTATCGATTTTCTGCACTATTTTAAGAACTGCAACTTTGAAACTTCTGAATATCGTTTCTTATGTCTTTGTCTATGAGTGTATCAAATTTGATTAAAATCGGACCATTCCTTCTATAACCCGATTTTTTTCGATTATCGATATTTATCGGGGGAAACGCGACACAGAACCTAGCTAAGAACACTCGCAGACGCTTATAGTGCAACTGTGTAAATTTTCAAGAAAATCGGTTCAGCCGTTTCGGAGTCTATAGGTAATGAATACACACATACACACAGAGACAAAGTTCTATTTCTTAATAAGTTTATATATATATATATATATATCTACATATATCTATATATATCTCTCTCTCTATATATATATATATATATATAAGTAGTATCCTCGGTAATTTGTAAGGTCAATTCCACTGAGGATGATAATCCGATAAGAACTCAATGTTAGAACTGAACAGATATATATATATATATATAATATCTCACAACGGGAGCATGTGTTCTATGCAAAACGCAATATATATAACGAAAATAAATTGAACGAATTTACAAATCCATTTTTGATAGTTTATTTCATCAAAATTTCTGTAAAAATATTTTCCTTCAGACCGAAATTTTTTCAAAGTTTTTTTCTTTCTGAACATTTCTGTATGAGGAGTTGAATATTTAAAAATATCATGAACAATTATTAAATTCGTCCAATTCACTTTCATTATATATCTTGCGTTTTGCATAGAACTCATGCTCCCAGTGTGCTATATATATATATATATATATATATATATATATATATATATATATATATATATATATATCGTTCATTCAGCAATGAATTAGAACACTCTCAGCTATTGTGTGCTTATACCGAGCGCCCGTAGCTCAGAGGTAGAATCACCGACTGACGCCAATTCTGTCGGGTTTCAATCCTGGGTAAAAAGCAATCGGCTGTCTAACCGTACAGATGAGCTGTGATAAAGCGAAAAAGATTTGTCTGCGGATCACTATATATATATATATATATATTTTAATCATATCACACCGAGCAAGGCGGTAACGCACCGATGTGCAGGAATGCTACATAAGAGTAAAAAACTTAGAGGAGATTGAAGAGAAGGACGAACCAGTTTGAAAGGAGCAAGAGAAGGATAGGAATACAGGTGTGATGACAATTTGCAAAGGTGGAGAGAAAAGAAAGGATCTATGGGGCGGTGTGGAAAGAACTAGGGTCAAGTAATGAAGAGATGAGTATTGACCTTGAATTTAAATTCCTGGGGGTTGTAGCCGTCAGGAAAGCAAGAATAAGGAAGCGATCTCTACAGGCGGGCAGTGCGAGAAAAGAAGCTGCAGGAGTAGAATTGTCGTCTGCATTTGGTTGATCTAACTGTGAATAGGTAAGACCCAGTTGGCAGTCTGGTTGCACGAGTAAACACCTGTTGCGGAGGCACCAGTGACTCAAGTTCGTTGGAACAGAAGCCATGGAAGTATTTATAGAACAGACAAAGGGAAGCCACATCTCGTCGGTGGGAAAGTGGCTGTAGTCGGGCTGCCAAGTCTGCACCTATCACATTACTGATTCTCCTTTGGGGGCTGTCAAGAACAATGAGATAAACAGCAGGGACACCTGACCATATATGGCAGCAGTACTCCATGTACGGACGAATGGTTGATTTGTATATATGCAGGATGGTTTCAGGTGGGAAAATCATCCTGGCCCGACACAGTGACCCAACCTTCCTAGTAGTAGATTTAGCTATTGACTCTATGTAGTGATTCCACTTGAGATCAAAAGAGGAGAGGGTAAGGCTGAGGAGGCACAGTGTATTGCTCTCAGGGAGACTCGCTTGGTCCATGCTTATGGGTGGCAGGAAAGAATGCCTGTGATGATTGACAGACAGCAGCTTGGTCTTAGACGCATTGAAATTTACAAGCCACTTCTTACCCCAATTCACCACAGAGTGTAGATCCCTCTCAAGATCAGCAGCGTGATTATGTTTGTCCGTCACGCCTGGATTCTTACTGGTGCGGGAATAAATTGTAGTGTCATCTGCGTAGATGCCTACCTGGCTCTTGATCTCGCCTGGGAGGTCATTTATGAAAATAAGGAAGAGGACCGGGCCTAGGATAGAGCCCTGAGGGACACCAGCGTTTGTACAGTAGGGTGTGGAGGCATGACCATTCAGAACGACCTTCACTATGCGGTTATGTAGGTAATAACCGTAACCCCGGAGCTTACATAGAAGACCAGCGTACCAAACCCTGTCAAAAGCATTGCAGATGTCCAGAGCAACAGCACGAGCCTCGCCGGGTTACTCGAGGGCCTGGAACATGTACTCCGTAATGGTCGTTAGCATGTCGGCCGTGAACCTGGCAAAGCGGAAGGATACTACGAGTTTATGGGCAGTAAGATGCTGAAATATTTCAGCATTATCAATGGCCTCGAACACCTTCCCGAAAATTGGTACAAGGCTGATAGGGCGATAATTGGATGGGTCTGAGAGTTCACCATACAGGAACGACAGAAGAGGACTTCAAGGATGCAGGAAAACAGAAAGCAGAGAGGTACTGACAGTTTTATATTGTAATGCTATTGTTCATTTCTCTGCAAGCAGAGAGTTGTATTCGGACACGGGGCATTCTATCAATCTTTCTATATATATAGCCACACTGATGAGCTGTGATACAGCGAAACAGGCTTGTATGTGGATGACTAATATATATATATATATATATATATATATATATACAGAGAGAAAGAGAGAGAGAGAGGTTTATGTATGTTTGTCGGCTTCTCTCTGAATATTTCCGTCTGTTTCTCTTTCTCTCTTGTGTTGTACTTTTCTAATTTCTATGATAGTGTTCTCATCCAGTTCCTTGTGGCTGAATTGATTTCATCGCTTTTCGTTCAGTCAGCGAAAACAAGCCCATCTTTTTGCTTTGTTCCGCTTTCTCTCAGTTCCGTGAAACGCTAATTAATCCCCCTCTCGGTTTTCCATAGCTTTTAACACATTTGATATGTTGTTATTGGTAACAATACGATTCAACCCCCATTCCATTTTAGCTGACGAAACTAAAAAGCGTAGGAAACTTAGGCAATAATCACAGGCCGTTTCCTTTCGTCTTTCATTATTCGTGGAATCGGATCGTCTTTTCCCTAATTGTGCATTTCCAATTATCAGAATTCAAATTCGCCAAATTCGCCACAAGCATCTCATCATTTGCTTTCGCCAGATTCTTAAGCTAATTTTTTTTTGTATACTATTCTTTACTATCTAATCTATATAACCTTTGGATCTAATCGAAGAACACCCCACCCCACCACACACACACACACACACACACACACACACACACACACACACACACACATATATATATATATATATATATATATATATATACAGTACTGTGAAAAAGTATTAGGACAATAACTATTTTATCATTTATATGGCATCAAAATTAAGTTTAAAATCACCCCTGTCCTAAACATTTGCTCACTACCGGTAGAGTGCAAAAGTTTTAGGACAGGGGCAATTTTCCTAAAAAACCTTACTGAAATTCAAACACAGGGGGAAAAATCAAGAAAATTGCTAATAAGTACTGATTATTTAAAACTAGGTGTAAAAAAATGTATTAAAAAGAAGTTGTATTTAATTTTTTCTATTTTCTATTCAACAAGTCATTTTGAAATTACTCATTATTCTATTATCCTTGGATATGACTGACTTTTTTCTTATTCTCCCCTCTCGAATTGATAAATCTAATGTTACTTCGCAAGACACGCGTTTTTTTTTAATCATTTCACCCCGGGCAAGGCGTAAATGCCACTGATGTGCGGGGGGCTACATAACTGAAAGAAAATTAATTAGAAGGGAGAGAAGAGGAGTACAAACCAATTAGAAAGGAGCAATAGAAAGATGAAAATGCAGGTGTGATGACAGTTGCAAGGAGGGAGAGAAAGGGAAAGATATACGGGGTGCGGGAAGGGCTAGAGTCCAGTGGTTAGTAGATGAATATTGACATTGCATTTTAGGAACAAATACAAGCTGCTTGGCAGGAGATATCATTAGATACATTGAAGAAGCTTGTGATGTCAATGCCTGACAAAATAAAGGCTGTGATCAAAGCCAAAGGCTATTATAATAAACATTAAATTTATTTTGTAATAAGTATTTTTCTTGTTAAAGCATTTGTTGAGTAAATCAAATAAAATTACTTTAATTAAATTGTTTATTTTCTGTCAATATGCATCATAAAAGATTTGCACAATACTATATATATATATATATATATATATATATATATATATAATTTATTTCATTGTTCTTTTTTTGCTTGCTTCTCTCATTCATTTTCTGTTTCTTTTCTTTTCTTTCTTTCATTTTTATTTTCACACATTAGTTTTGTTTAATTTTTTTTTTCGTTTCTGTTTGTTCGTTTTTTTTCTTTTGCTTTTCTTTTTTTGTTTTCTTTCTTTCCCATTTCATTCTTTCTTTCCTTTCTCCTTCTTTATTCATTCATTTGCTTCTTTCTTTATTTCTTTTCAAATGCTTCTGTGATCATTTTGCTCTTTCTTTTCTTTTCAAAACTGTTTCTACGTTCATTGGCTTCTTTTTCGTAAATATTTATTTTCGTTCCTTTTTTCTTTCTTTCTTTCTTTCTTTCTTTCTTTTATTTCCAACAGTTATTCTCTTTCGTTAATCGATTGATTCTTTCTTTCTTTCTTTCTTTCTTTCTTTTTACCTTCCTTTCTTTTCTAAGCCTTCTGCTTCTATTTCATTCTTTCTTTCTTTTTCCTACATGTTTTGTTTGTTTCTTTTCTCTAGGTTACACTGATTTTTTTTTAGATTTTTCTTTCTTTCTGCTTCTTCATTCATTCATTCATTCATTCATTCATTTTTCTTTCTTCTTTTGCTTTTTCGTTTGTTCTTTATTTATTTCTTCTTTTTAGTTTTTGTTTGTTTCTTTCTTTCGTCTTATCCATTTCTTTTTTCTTTCTTGTAATTTTTTTAAAATGTGTCTTTACACTATTTATATTGTTCGGACTATTGTTCTCATATTTACTGCCATGTTTACGACATTTCGGCCATTGTACTCTCCGGCTTTCATCAGGTGCTAGAAATTTCGAACCGAACCCTTTATTACAATCACTTGGATATATCATTCTCATTCCATGTGGGATGCCACTTCTGGTAGGCATGTAGTTATGTCCCTTTAACTAAACCCTATAAGTCATTAGTTTACTAATATAGTTAAGTTAAAAGGAGAGTGTTACCTATGATATCCTGATGAAATCGTTCTTCTTACGCAATTATCCGGAAATTTATCTAAAAAAATGAACCATAATACTCATATTAGCGTGTTACTGATCAAGTCTATTATTGACTAGCAGTATAGCCCGGCGTTGCTCGGGTGTAATGAAATCTTTAAAACTAATCCATAGTCCTGGAGCTCAGACTCAGCCTAATGAATATTTGAAATAATAAAATAATTGCGACAATTTACCAATCGCACCGTGTATATATATACATACTATATATATATATATATATATATATATATATATATATATATATACTAGCAGTATAGCCCGGCGTTGCTCGGGTGTAATGAAAGCTTTAAAACTAATCCATGGTCCTGGAGCTCAGACTCAGCCTAAAGAATATTTGTGTGAAATTTAGTGAGAATCGGATAATAATTGTGGATTTGTATAAAGGACATACAGACAGATAAACAGACACACACACAAACATCTTACCTTTTATATATATATATTATCAATTTTCTGCACTATCGTAAAAACTGCAACCTTGAAAATGCTGAAGATCGTTTCTTAAGTCTTTGTCTATGAGTGTATCAAATTTCATTAAAATCGGACCACTCCTTATATCACCAGATTTTTTTGATTAACGAATTCCGATATTTATAGGGGGTAACTCGCCACAAAACCTAGCTAAGAACACTCGCAGACGCTTATAGTACAACTGTGTAAATTTTTAAGAAAATCAATTCGGCCGTTTCGGAGTCTATAGGTAACGGATACACACACACAGACACACACACACACACACATACAGACAAAGTTCCATTTATAAATAAGTTTAGATAAAGTCTAACAGTTAATTTGAATTTAAGCCATAACTTAGAAAAATTCGGTACTGCTATTTAGAAAAATTCAACTCAAAAACAAATTTTTTCTTATTAAAAGGGTTTATTTGGGGTGACAGAAACAAATTGGTCTGCCTACTCGAAAACTGGTGAGTTTTACGACCCTTATTAACTAAATTAACTAAACCGAGGATGTGCGTTGTGGTACAGAGGATATCGGCTCGGAACGAGAAACCGGGGAGCCGAGTTCGAATTCCAGTTGAATCCATTGTATTCACTTTCGCGTAAATAGCCTTGGGAAAGGTATTAATCCGTCTCTTCCCTCCAGTTATGGGTTGAATAGCATGACAGATTGGGTTCTATAGCCTTGGTCGGCAACCAGTCTACCGCAGAAAGCAATGGTAACCTACGAGCGGGATAATCTTCTGCCCAGTCAGTCATGTCTCTTTCGAGACATGATCGGCTAAGCGTGTATCACGTATGGCACTTAACTGACTGACTGAATATAATAGTTGCAAACATGATGAAAGTTTCTACTGGTCATAAAGTGGGGGATCGGTTTTCTATTGATATATAGTAATAAACTGATCCCCCACTAATTACTAATTAAAAATATAATACATCTATTCCTCCTCTAGCTATGAGACAAATAACAGGACAGATTGGGTTCTATAGCTTTGGTCGGCAACCAGTCTACCGCAGAAAGCAATAGCAACCTACTGCGTGATAATCTTCTGCCCAGTCAGTCATGTCTCTTTCGAGACATGATCGTCCAAGCGTGTATCACGTATGGCACTTAACTGACTGAATAACTAAATGTTGCGATCATCCAATATTGTGAATTGATCATTTTTTTTTTCCAAAAATGAGCAATTTCAAACAGTAGCTAAACATGAAAATCTAAGTTCATTCAGTTAAGTGTCATACGTGATACACGCTTGGGCGATCATGTCTCGAAAGAGACATGACTGACTGGGCAGAAGATTATCCCGCTCGTAGGTTGTCATTCCTTTCTGTGGTAGACTGGTAGCCAACCAATGCTAAAGAACCCAATCTGGTCTGTCATTTAACCCGTATCTGGAGGAAAGAGACCCTTTCCAAAGGGTATTTTTGCGGAAGTGAATACTAGGAATTCAAATGTTTTGAAATCTGAACTAGGAAATTAGTTTTTCTTTGTACCAAAAATCGTGTTGACCATTGTAACAGTAATAAAAACATTACCTTAGAATTTTAGACAACACAAAGTCTGGGGGTTCGGTACTTCTATTTTGAATTCTTGACTTATAAACACTTTTTTTTAAATAAAAATATTTTGAAATAAACTGCTCGGCCTACCGGAAAATTTATGGGTTTCTACAGCATTTATTAAATGAATATTGCGATCAGCCAAGATCGTAAATTGATCTATTTTTTTCCAAAAATGAGTAATTTCAGTCCAGCAAAAACAGTAACTAATCATGAAAATCTAAAGTCATTTTCGGAATCAGCCTCCATCAAATTAGCTAAAAACATGTTTTGTTTCTTGGCACTAAAAATCATGTTGACCAGTGTAATAGTAACAAAAAGATAACCCTAGAAATTTAGACAACACAAAGTCTTGGGGGTGGGGTTCGGTACGGTGACAGGACGGTTGTGTTGCAGATATCAAAGACAAGGAAACTGCTGGGAAAGAATTAAAGTCTGAAAGACATCTTATGTCGTCTTTAATTTACACCAGACTTTTGTTTCGTTTCGCAAAATTCTCGCGTTATCTCGTTTAAACTGTAAAACACGAGAGTTTTCTCTTTTTCATTGTACGCAGATGCAGCTGTCAATTTTATTGAATATTTTGTTATTACTTTAAAAAGAATCTGTCTATATCCCTGAGGTATTGTCGTTATATACACTATTTACATTGTTCGGAGTGTTGTCCTCATCTTTGTTGCCATATTCAACTTCAATATCTGTCTATATTCCTGATGTGAGGTATTATAATTATTGACACTATTTGCATTGATTGGACTGTTGTCCTCGTCATTATTGCCAAATTCACCTTCAATATCTGTCTATATTTCTGAGATGAGATATTATAATTATTGACACTATTTGCATTGATTGGACTGTTGTCCTCGTCATTATTGCCATATTCACCTTCAATATCTGTCTATATTTCTGAGATGAGGTATTATAATTATTGACACTATTTGCATTGATTGGACTGTTGTCCTCGTCATTATTGCCATATTCACCTTCAATATCTGTCTATATTTCTGAGATGAGGTATTATAATTATTGACACTATTTGCATTGATTGGACTGTTGTCCTCGTCATTATTGCCATATTCACCTTCAATATCTGTCTATATTTCTGAGATGAGGTATTGCAACTATTTAAACTATTTACAATGTTCGGACTAATACCCCCACCTTTGTTGCCATATTCATCTTCAATATCTGTCTATATTCCTGAGGTATTGTCGTTATTTACACTATTTACATTGTACGGATTGTTGTCCTCATTTTTGTTGCCATATTCAACTTCAATATCTGTCTATATTTCTGAAGCGAGGTATTGTATTTTTTTTTTATAATTATATCAACCCATGCAAGGCATTTAACTGCCACTGTCTTGCACTGTTTTTGGGGGTTACATAGGAGGAAAGTTATGAGAAAGAGTGACAGGTTATAGGAGCTGTCAGGAAGTGGGTACGGAAGGGATGAGAATACTGATGAGAGGGGAGTGGACATAGAAAGGAGCATCAGAGAGAGAGAGAGAGAGAGAGGATGAAGATTAGTGAGCTAGGAGATGACGACTTTACATTTAAATTCTTGCAGATTGTAGCTGTCGAGGAAACACCAGTGAACTAAGTTCATCAGAGCAAAAGCCGTAAAAATATTTGAAGAGACACATTGCGCCGGTGAGAAAGTGACTGTATCTGAGCTGCTAAGTCGAGATCAATCACATTGTCCAGGACTCCTAGATGGATAGCAGGAGCACACGACCAGATATGGCAGCAGTATTCAATGCACGGGAGGATGGTAGAGTTATATATGGACAGGATTGTTTCAGGCGGGAAAAACTTCCTGTTCCTACACAGACAACCGACCTTCTTAGTGCTGGTGAGAAAGTGGCTGTATCTGAGCTGCCAAGTCAGGATCGATGACATTACAGATTCTCCGTTGGATTTTGTCAAGGACACCTAGATGGATAGCAGCAGCACCCGAACAGATATGGCGGCAATATTCAATGCACGGGCGGATGGTAGATTTATATATGGGCAGGATTGTTTCAGATGGGGAAAAACTTCCTGGCCCTACACAGAGAACCGACCTTCTTAGCAGCGGATTTAGCTATGGATTCTATATAGTTATTTATTTACAAGTAAAACAAAATTAATTCTTGAAAATGTCTATAACCACAAGCACTCAAAAATACAAAACCTTTGAACAATTCTTGTATAATTTGAGTTCCAAAAAGAAACAAATCATAAGAACACATAAAAAATTATATAAAAATCTTAATGATAATCCCTTGTTTGTCATTATCAATAATGATGATCCCTGTCTGTCATATCAAGGAAGCATGAGAGAGAGAGAGAGAGAGAGAGAGAGAGGGGATGCAGGTTAGTGAGATAGGAGATGACTATTGACTTTACATTTAAATTCTTGGAGATTATAGCTGTCGGGAAAGCAAGTAAATGGAAGGGAATTCCTCAGGTGGGAATTGCAAAAAAAAAAAAAAAATGACGCTGCTGAAGTAGAATTTATGTTTACAATTTATTGGTTTCACAGTAAATGGGTGAGATCTAATTGCTAATTCATCAGAGCAGAATCCGTGAAAGTATTTGTAGAAGAGACACAGGAAAGCCACATTGCGCCGGTGAGTAAATGACTGTATCCAAGCTGCCAAGTCGGGATCAATCACAGTATTCAATACACGGGTGGATGCCAAGTTGGGATCGGTCACATTACAGATTCTCCGTTGGATTTTGTCAAGGACACCTAGGTGAATAGCAGGAGCACCCGACCAGATATGGCAGCAGTATTCAATACACGGGTGGATGCCAAGTTGGGATCGGTCACATTACAGATTCTCCGTTGGATTTTGTCAAGGACACCTAGGTGTATAGCAGGAGCACCCGACCAGATATGGCAGCAGTATTCAATACACGGGTGGATGCCAAGTTGGGATCGGTCACATTACAGATTCTCCGTTGGATTTTGTCAAGGACACCTAGGTGAATAGCAGGAGCACCCGACCAGATATGGCAGCAGTATTCAATACACGGGTGGATGCCAAGTTGGGATCGGTCACATTACGGATTCTCCGTTGGATTTTGTCAAGGACACCTAGGTGTATAGCAGGAGCACCCGACCAGATATGGCAGCAGTATTCAATGCACGGGCGGATGGTAGATTTATATACGTGCAGGATTTTTTCAGGCGGAAAAAAACTTCCTGGTCCTACACAGAGAACCGACTTTCATAGCAGCGGATTTAGCAATGGATTCTATTTACACTACAGACGACAACCAAATCGAGACACTGATTGAAAATAACCCACATTACACAATGCAGAAATTAACAGAAATACTATATTTAACAATCCATGAATATTTAGTGAAGATTGGATACTCAAATCGTTACAGTTTTTATGTACCATATGATTAATTACTAATAATAGTTTCCTACTAATTAACCCATAGTTGGCGGAAAAGTTGATTCATGCCTTTCCCGAGAGTATTTTCATGTAAGTGAATATACTGGAACCTGACTGACTGGAATTTGCTCTCTGATTTCTAATTTGAAGCCATTATCCTTTACACTCCACACACATCCAAACGTACATCACATGGTATTTCCAAGTGGTCACCCATAAAGGTACTGACCATCTTAAAAGCAGGTAGTTGTCTGTGCCGGTTAATAGATTGCAGCTTCGTTTTACACTATTTCTGTTTTCGGACAATTATCCTCAATTTGGGAGCCATATTCACAGCGTTGTAAGCTCCGACTTTTCTCAGAATCTGCCTCCATTTCTGACATGAGGTATTGTAATTATTTACATTATTTGCACTATTCAGATTCACCAACATATAAGTAGCCAAAAAATGTGTTTTGTTTCTTGGCACCAAATTCTAAACACATGATAGATAGATAGATAGATAGATAGATAGATAGATAGATAGATAGATATGAACAGACTGAGATAGATAGATAGATAGATAGATAGATAGATAGATAGATATGAACAAACTGAGATAGATAGATAGATAGATAGATAGATAGATAGATAGATAGATAATGAAAAGCCATAGATAGATAGATAGATAGATAGATAGATAATGAAAAGCCATAGATAGATAGATAGATAGATAGATAGATAATGAAAAGCCATAGATAGATAGATAGATAGATAGATAGATAGATAGATAGATAGATATGAATATACTCAGATAGAGAGATACATATGAATTACACTATTTACATTATTTGGACTATTGTCCTCATCTTTGTTTCCATTTGTACAACGTTTCGGTCGTTATACGCTCCGGCCTTCTTCAGATGCTAGGAATTTCGAACCGAACTGAACACTTTATGACAATACCTGGAGCATACTCATTCCTTGTGTAAACCCCTTATTTGGTAGTCATGAGTTATCTCCCTCTAACCTGTCAACTCACTTGTTCAGCACGGCTGTAGCCTTGTATTGAATCCACAAGTCTTTGGATCAAGTCACTAGAATTAACCTTAAGGACACTTGGCCCAGTGGATAAAAATGTATGTTATATCAGTATCAAACCTTCCATCCTCTGTCAAAATGATGTTCCAGCCTTGTAGTCGGCATTTTAGGGATCTCTTTTTGCTGATGACCATGTATTCGGTTTTCTTGAAGTTTATCTCTAGCTCTTTCGCCTCACTTTCCCTTTTGACCTCCTGTATTTTTCTTTCCGTTTCTTCTATTAGCAAACGATCATGTCTCGAAAGAGACATGACTAACTGGGCAGAATATTTTCCCTGAATAGGTTGCCATTACTTTCTGCAGTAGACTAGTTGTCAACAAAGTCTATAGAATCAATTCTGTTCTGCTATTCAGCCTATAGCTGGATGGAGAGGAGATGTGTTATATTATTAAGTAGTATTTAGTGGAAGATCTGTTTGTTCCAGTAGAAAACCGATCCCTCACTTTATGCCTAATAGAAGCTTTATTTATGTTTACAACAGTTAAATGTAAATTTTCATGTAGTTTTTGGTGCAATAATGTCGATATTGGTCCAAGAAAATTGACTTTAAATAATTGCTTTTTTGGATGGATTTCGTCTCGAACTTTTCACAATTTGTGAAGTGCTCAACATCTTTTGATTTTTTTTATATCCTCAATCGTATGAAATCAATCCATTGGTTAACCAGGTTCATCGTCAGCCGAGATTTTTCCGTAAAAAATTACTCCAGAAAAAGTACATTTTCATGTAGTTCTTGGTGAAATAATGTCAATTTTGGCCCAAGAAAATTGACTTTAAATAATTGCTTTTTTGGGTAGATTTTGTGTCGGGCAAAAGAAGTGCTCAACATCTTTTGTCTTTTTTAACTTCCTCAATTCCAGCCTGTTGAGCACGGTTTGAAATTAGTTGTTTTGCTATAACTTGCATTTTTTAACCTTACTCTCGAAGAGGTGTGACATTAAAACCATTCCATTCGCTTCAAGTTAATTTATATTCTCAAAAGTCCTTTTTATATCCGATGGTCTCCGCAAAGCTCTTTTTATATAACCAGTGTGGCTATTCCCTCGTTCAATGGCATTTGTATTTTCTGTTTTTTCAGCAATGTTAAATCCTTTGCATATACACCCATGCAAATTAATTGAAACAACTGCTTTAGTTTCATTTCTTTCAGCATACGGTCAGTTTTAGACTCACTAGAGTGACAGGGTGTATTCGATTTCTACTTTTCCTTCAGAGTAAGGTCATTCGCAGTCAGTCAGTTAAAGTGCCATACGTGATACACGCTTTCGGTGATCATGTCTCGAAAGATACATGACTGACGGAGCAGAAGATTATCCCGCAGTAGGTTGACATTGCTTTTTGTGGTAGACTGGTTGCTGACTAAGGTTATAGAACCCAATCTGTCCTATTATTTAACCCACAACTGGAGGGAAGAGAC
Source organism: Ascarosepion bandense (assembly GCA_037127315.1). NCBI lineage: Eukaryota > Metazoa > Mollusca > Cephalopoda > Sepiida > Sepiidae > Ascarosepion > Ascarosepion bandense. The sequence goes on from JBBBDQ010001502.1 coordinate 994,465, forward strand.
GGATTAATACCTTTCCCAAGGGTATTTGTGCGTAAATTAATGCAAAGAATTCAACTGGAATTCGAACTCGGCTCTCCGATTTGCAGTAGTGTACAGTAATATGGATCTGTTTACCGGGTGTTTGATGAAATTTGTTTGGCCTTGAAAAATATTGCGTCATCCGTGATTGCATCAGATTTTTATCACGCCCAGACGCCATTGTGTTGACTGTCGATTAGTTGTCATACAGCAAGTCGTGGCATTATTGTCTTCACTGTCGATTAGTAGTTCTAGGGACATTGTCTGGAAGCGTACGAAAATTGCCAGCCTGCACGACCACACTGGCAAGACTTAGAGAGAGATCTCGGCTATTATTGGTGCCCACCTTTCAATTGTCAGTCGTGTCATCAAGGCAAAGAAACAAACTGGATCTATCAACGCAAAACGGTTGAGAAAAAAAAAACAAAAAAAAAACGCCTCGAGACAATGTAAATGCGAAAGATCCCAGAAAGACATTCGGTTTTTTTTATTAATTTGCACAAGGAAAATAGAAAATAGGATTTTTTTTTAGATTTCAGCAGCCTTAAACAAATATTAATTTAATCTGCAAATTCCAAATATCTCAAAATATAAATCTTAGAAGTGGGTGAAAATTCAGTTATATAGTTTATTAATGGTGGTAGTAGAATAGTTTACGTTTAATAAATACTCGCAGTATATCCCGGCGCTGCTTGGCTGTAATGAAAGCTTTAAAATTAATCCATGGTCCTGGAGCTCAGACTCAGCCTAAAGAGTATTTGAAAGAATAAAATAATTGCGACAATTTACCAATCGCACCTAGTATATATATATATATATATATATATATATATACTAAAACTAATACTAAAAATAATTATATATATACATTAATACTAATACTAAAATAATTGCGACAATTTACCAATCGCACCTAGTATACTAGCAGTATAGCCAGGCGTTGCTCGGGTATAATAAAAGCTTTAAAACTAATCCATGGTCCTGGAACTCAGACTCTTGGGATGTTGGCACGAAAGACTAAAAAGCAATAGTTGTTTCCAGTTAAAGCGAAACCGTAGACTGAAAGAAAAATGAATTGATGTAAGTCAAATTTTGATTTCCTGGTATCGATATCAAATCATTTTATTTCGTCGAAAACTGAATTTTGAAGGCTAAATAAGTCCTCTGAGTAAATGGTATCATGGCTGAGACTAAGAACTAAAATTATACCTACTTAGAGCCAAACCCGAAGCAAAAACTAAAATGAAAGGGCTGAAAAAAATACAGACATACAGGCAGATAAACAGACATGCACACAAACATCTGCCTTATATATATATATTATAGATTTTCTGCACTATTGTAAGAACTGCAACTTTGAAACTTCTGAATATCATTTCTTATGTCTTTGTCTATGAGTGTATCAAATTTGATTAAAATCGGACCACTCCTATAACCCGATTTTTTCGATTATCGATATTTATCGGGGGTAGCTCGACACAAAACCTACCTAAGAACACTCGCAGACGCTTATAGTACAACTGTGTAAATTTTCAAGGAAATCGGTTCAGCCGTTTCGGAGTCTATAGGTAACGGACACACGCTCACTGACACACGCACACAGATAAAGTTCCATTTATAAATAAGTTTATATCAATAGTGGTAATAGAATATTTTAAGTTTAATAAATATTTGTTTTGAAATTTTTGAGTGATACAAGTTCATGTGACTTACGAGTTAATTTCGTATTGGATGTAGTTTAAATGTTCGAAATTGAATACTCCTTACAAAAATAAAAATAAAAAATAGCACTTTTGATAAAAATATGAAGTTTATATAAAATATGAAATATCATCAGCTCAGCTCCTAAGTCATTTCTACTATCAAATAACCACCATAGACAACAGCACCTACCTCCCATTAGCATGGACCAAGCTTGCCTCCCAGAGAGTAAAACACTACGCTTCCTTGGTCTCACACTTTCAGCGGACCTCAAGTGGAATGACTATATCGAATCCATTGCTAAATCCGCTGCTACGAAAGTCGGTTCTCTGTGCAGAGACCGGAAGTTTTTTTCCGTCTGAATCTATCCTGCACATTTATAAATCTACCATCCGCCCGTGCATTGAATACTGTTGACATATCTGGTCGGGTGCCCTTGCTATTCTTCCTTCCGGGCTTCTCGACAAGGTACAGCGGAGGGTCTGTAATGTGATTGATACTGACTTGGCAGACCGCCTGCAGTTTCTCTCACCGGCGCGACGTGGCTTCTGCTCCAATGAACTTAGATCACTGGTGCCCCGTAGGTTCGACTTTGCACGAGATACTAGATTAGCAACTAGATCCCACCCTTTTAGAGTGAAACCGATAAAATGCAACCTCAACTTCTACTCTAACAGTTTCTTTTCTCGCACTTCCCGACTGTAGAATTCTCTTCCACATGACTGCTTCCCCGACGGCTACAATCTCCAGGAGTTTAAATGTAATGTCAATTGACGTCTCCTAACACACTCGCTTCCATTCTTTCAAACACTCTTCCCATCCTCCAAACTATCTATCACCCCGCTTCTGACATTTCCTATATCTAACCACTCTTTCTATTTACCTTCCCCCATGTAGCCCCAAGCGCAATAGTGGCAGTGGAATGCCTTGCTTGGTGTGAAACGATTAAAAAAAATCATTTGCATGTGGAATATTTTCCTGATCTTCGTTAATGGTATTTACCTTGCTCCTTCCAATAAAGCGAGTTGTAACACAAAGTTAGTTTTTATTTTGGGGAACCCGAGTGTGTACATTTGATTCACTGGTCAACGGTTATCCAGTTAGATGGGAAAGGTATTAATCCGTCTCTTCCTTCCAGTTATGGGTTAAATAATAGGACAGATTGGGTTCTATAGATTTGGTCGGCAACCAGTCTACCGCAGAAAGCTAATGGCAACCTACTGCGGGATAATCTTCTGCTCAATCCGTCGTGTTTCGAAAGAGACATGATCGTCCAAAGCGTGCATCACGTATGGCACTTAACTAACTTAGCATATATATACGTTTCGGCAGGTTTGCCGCCGTTTGCTTAAGGAAATCATTTAATCAGCAGTATAGGTTGTTCATGTTCTTTATATCTCATCAAATTCCTTTTCACTAGTGCTCATTTATTGCTCGTCGGAATCAAACATTGGAATTACCAAATTCAAGAACCATTTTTTAATCTAATTAGTTGTGGTCTCGTCTGACAAACCTAATATGGAAATCGAAACCTTTGAAACGAACTTCATAAAAACCATGGTTGCAGTTGCTTGCCTCGCTTAACGGGACTCTCCGATATTTTTCTATTTTACTGCGGCTGTTGCTTCTGTTGTATATATATATATATATATATATATATATATATATATATATATATATATATGCCAGTTCTCTTCTATTAGCGGCTTCCATGTTGTGTTGATATCACAGATAAATTAAGTACTAATTAGTAGGGATTAGTTTACTACATCATAAGAATAGAAAACCGATCTCCCACTTTATGCTCAGTCTCCTAATTAATTGTTTTTCAACTATAATATTAATTCAGTCATTTTAAGTGTCATACGTGATACACGCTCGGGCGATCATGTCTCGAAAGCCTGACTGATCTTCCAGTAATAGGTCATCATTACTTTCTGTGTTTGACTGGTTGCCTACCAATGCCATAGAACCCAATCTGTACTGCTATTTAACCCATAAGTGTTGATATCGCAGATAAATAATATAACTGATGTTAATGTTTTCTTCAACAAAAATAAATGACACCTTTCTAAATCGAGGTAAATATGATTTTTGCAACTGAAATCTATCAAATACTCTGTAAAAAATATTGTTTGATTTAAAATCATTCAATCAAATCACCCTAAAAAAACACCCCGCCCAAAAAAAAACATCGACACACAAGCGTTAAATTCTTGCGTCAGAATATTTATTTTAAAAAGAAAATATTAGAAATTTTAATGGTTAAATAATTTGAGAATGTTCTCGATTTGTTTTTATTTTTCATTTGACGCCATTATTATTACATTCATAAAAATCTATCAGGAATGCTTTTTTCTGTTTCTTGTGGGTTTTTTTAAAGCATTTCTTCTAAATATAGATTTTTTTTTTCGTTGAGATTCGGCATTATTCATTGGCGTTATTATTTCAATTCTTTCATGAAACACCGACAACACTTTATTCCGAAAAGACAGGAAGTGCCTGAAGGGGTTTTTCCAAAGGCGACACATTCTGATTGTCGCTTAAATGCATTTCCTCTTCTCTCTCTTTCTCTCTATCTTTGTCTTTCTCATTCAGTCTGTTCATTTTCTATCTATCTATCTATCTATCTATCTATCTATCTATCTATCTATCTATCTATCTATCTCAGTCTGTTCCTTATCTATCTCAGTCTGTTCCTTATCTATCTATCTATCTATCTATCTATCTATCTATCTATCTATCTATCTCAGACTAGTCATATCTATCTATCTATCTATCTATCTATCTATCTATCTATCTATCTATCTCAGACTAGTCATATCTATCTATCTATCTATCTATCTATCTATCTCACTGTTCAAATCTATCTATCTATCTATCTATCTATCTATCTATCTATCTATCTATCTATGTCTGTTGATATCTATCTATCTATCTATCTATCTATCTATCTATCTATCTCAGACTATTCATATCTATCTATCTATCTATCTATCTATCTATCTATCTATCTATCTATCTATCTCAGACTATTCATATCTATCTATCTATCTATCTATCGCAGTCTATTCATATCTATCTATCTATCTATCTATCTATCTATCTATCTATCTATCTATCTATGTCAGTCTGTTCATATCTATAGATAGATAGATAGATAGATACGAGACAGAAACAGAGAGAGAGAGAGAGAGGGGGGAGTGAGAGAGAGAGAGAGAAATTGACTATGTGCAGTTGCCTCAGTCATGCAAACGTTCCTTTTCCAGCGATGAGGCACGAATCTGAACATGGCTAATTTGTGGTGGAGGGGATTTTCTGATGAGATCTACCTGGGTAGTTAATCCCAACAGCCGATACCGTTCAAAAGTGGCTGAAAACCTCTACCACAGTAGGACACAAGTCTTGTAAATAAAAGTGGGCAAACGAAACTGTTTGTAAGTCGTCGATGCAAGCGCAAGTCACAAGTCATCGTGACCGAGGTGTTTGTACTTATTAGTCTTGTTCAAGCTGTATATCAGGTCAGATTAAGCAATTTCTGACAATCTGGCGTTGTCACTCATGTCCTAGGTGCAATATCTAAACTTATTTATAAATGGAACTTTGTCTGTGTGTGTGTGTGTGTGTGTGTGTGTGTGTGTGTGTGTGTGTGTTTGCGTATCCGTTACCTATAGACACCGAAACGGCTGAACCGATTTTCTTGAAAATTTACACAGTTGTACTATAAGCGTCTGCGAGTGTTTATAGCTAGGTTTTGTGTCGAGCTACCCCCGATAAATATCGAAAATCGATATTTGAAAAAATCGGATTATAGAAGGAGTGGTCCGATTTTAATCAACTTTGATACACTCATAGACAAAGACATAAGAAACGATATTCAGAAGTTTCAAGGTTGCAGTTCGATAATATATATATATATATATATATATATATATAAAAGGCAAGATGTTTGTGTGTGTGTTTTTGCTTGGCTCTAAGTAGGTATAATTGTAGTTCTTAGACTCAGCCATGACACCATTTACTCAGAGGACTTATTTAGCCTTCAAATTCAGTTTACGACGAAAAAAACTTATTTTATATTAATACCAGGAAATCAAAATTTGACTTACATCCATTCATTTTTCTTTCAGTCTACTCTTTCGCCTTAACTATTTCTTTTAATCTTTCGTACCAAAGTCCAAAGAGTCCGAGCTTCAGGACCATTGATTAGTTTTAAAGCTTTCATTACACCCGAGCAACGCCGAGCTATACTGCTAGTAAGAATTGATACGAAGTTTGGCTCGGTTATTCCAGCAATAAACATACATTTCTACAATCCGTCAGCAGTCAGCGTAAAGGGGGCTGAAGTGAAGACAGCCTTGAAACATCATTCCATCGACTCCATTAAAAAACTAAGTGCAGTAATAAGTAAAGTATTAGCAAATACATCTCAGGTTACACTTGGATCATTGGCAGATACTTCAGCCATGAGGAAAACGATTAAACACAAGAGGAAATTACATTCATTTTCATATTTGTCTAAACTTCTGAAATCAGGTATTGTATATATTTACATTATTTGCATTTTTCGGATTTTCCTAATTTTTAATGGCGTATTCATGACGTTTCAGTCGATGTACGCTCTGGCCTTCTTCAGGATCTGTCTATATTTCTCAGATGAGATATTCTATCTATCTATCTATCTATCTATCTATCTATCTATCTATCTATCGCAGTCTCTTCATATCTATCTATCTATCGCAGTCTATTTATATCTATCTATCTATCTATGTATCTATCTATCTATCTATCTATGTCAGTCTGTTCATATCTATCTATCGATAGATAGATAGATAGATAGATAGATAGATAGATAGACAGAGACAAACGATACAGAAACAGAGAGCGAGAGAGAGAGAGAGAGAGAGAGAGAGAAATAGACTATGTGCAGTTGCCTCAGTCATGCGAAATCTTACCAAGATTTCTCGATTATTCATGTTGGTAGATATATATAAATATGTTGTTGAAATAAAAAAAGAGTATCTATTCAAAAACGAGTATCCATTAAATAATAATGTTTAAACAACTATATACACACACACACACACACACACAAACAAATAAATACATACACAACGATCTTTATTATAATAAAGATCATTATTATGAGTAAACATTATTTACATTGTTCGAACTTTTGTCTTCATCTTTATTGCCATATTCACGAAGTTTCGGCCGTTACACTCTCCGACTTTCTTCAGGTTATTGGAATTTTGAACGAAACCCTATACTTCGGCCAACGTTGTATTGTTCTAGTTCCATATATCATGGTACTTCCGGGTGTCTTAGGTATCTCTTTTAACACAATTATCTAAGTTTTAGTTCACTTCTGCGAGGTATTGAACTCACAACTCATTGGGTCAAGTTACTGGATCCAACCAACATTTTTATTCACACTGTGTGCCATTAGTCTTTGAGGAAATAAAGAGTGCAATTCAAAATTTCAATCACCTGAAGATAATTGGAGCCGAAAGTTGGAGAAAAGTTAATAAGGAAGAGGGCAACTTCTCGAACAATGTAAATAGTTACTTTTATTTCTTAATAAAAAAAAACAAAACAACGAATAAATGTCATAGTTTGCATGTCGTTGAGTCGGCTCTGCTTAGTCGTTCTGCATCCGACGGGTTTGCAACGTTTCTCCTACGGGGAAGTCGTCCAGATGGTTTGAAATTTTATCATCTTGCCCATTAGCGTAGCGATAGATATAGAAATCGTGATATTTTAAGACCGTGATCACGTACAATAGAAAATGGGGAAATATGACGCGTTTAAAATAACAATACATAAACAATGACAGAGCGTGTTATAAAGGTGGTAATTCTAGGCGATTTCTGATTGTTTAAGCCAGTATCATTTTGTTTCCAAATTAGTTTTTTTTTTTCTCTTTCCCTCTCGAGTCGACACAAAGAATGAGAGAGATCTGTTTTCTGTCCGTCAAATATGCTTTTTTTTGTGTAAGTCGAAGGCCGGGTTACATCTACGGTTTCAAATAGTGCATATACCCATTTTTTTGGAGACTCCACCTATTTTACTCGAAGTAATCTTTTGGAAAAGACATCATTCAATCTGCCTATTTCATTGAATGATAATGCAAAATTAAGCTTCCTGGTAAAAAGTACGTTTTTCAAAACCACATTTCAAAACCAAGTACGTTTTTCAAAACCACATTCTCGTCATAATCATATCTATAAATATAAATATCAGTAAAACTTTAGTCTTAAAATGAATCTTAATTCTTAAGTTAGTTAGTCAGTCAGTTAAGTGCCATGAGTGATACACGCTTTAGGCGATCATGTCTCGAAAGAGACATGACTGAGTGGGCAGAAGATTATCCTGCAGTAGGTTACCATTACTTTCTACGATTGACTAGTTGCTAACCAATGCTACAGAACCCAGTCTCTCCTGTTATTCCACCCATAGATGGAAAGAGAGAGATGTATTATATTACTAAGTAGTAATTAATGAGGGATCAGTTTATTACTTCATAAATATAGGAAACTGATCCCTCACTTTATGCCCAGTAGAAGCTTTAATTTAAGCAGTAGGTTGCCATTGCTTTCTGCAGTAGACTGGTTGCCAGCCAAGGCTATAGAACCCAATTTGTCCTGTTATCTAATCCATAACTGGAGGGAAGTGACGGATTAATAACTTTCCCAAGGGTATTTGTGCGTACGTGAATGCATTGGATTCAACTGGAATTCGAACTCGGATCCCTGATTTGTCGTCCGGATTCTTAAGTTAATGCTTCCTATTATAATAAAGACCGTTGCGTATGTATTTATTTGTGTGTGTGTGTGTGTGTGTGTGTGTGTGTGTGTGTAGCTGTTTAAACATTATTATTTAATGGATACGCGTATTTGAATAGATACTCTCTTTTTTTTATTTAAACAACATGTTTATATATATCTACCAACATGAATAATCGAGAAATCTTGATGAGAAATATGTGCTCCCCGTCATGATTCGAACCTGCGTTTCCTAGAGGAACCATCAATTGATCTGACGTGTCTTAGACCGCTCGACCACAAAGGATTTGCAGTTTGACAAAGCCCAAATTAAGTCTTTAAACATACAATTTCCCGATTTTTTACAATATTCATATCTGCCCTGTTTTCGTATCCAAATGTAAACAAATGTAAGTAAAAAGAATTTATTTACGAAATCCGTTACGAACTGGATTAACTCCGTCATATATGTTATTTTTAGTTTAAATAATATTTTGTTTGTATTTAATGGATTTTTAAATATGGAAGCAATCGTGAGGCATCTCACTTCATTCTCTTTACTACCTAAACTTTATTAACAGTTCTGAATGCTCTTGCCACGTATTTACTTTTTAACAGTGTCTCATTATTTTATTCTTTTACAATAAATTACGTCATCGAGTAGTGAAGAATATGTATTTATATATATATATTTTTTCTATTATAATACAGAAGTGCATATATATATATATATATATATATATATATATATATATATATATATAAAGGATTTTCGATTATAAACATAGATAAGACATATTTCACCACTTTGATGTTCTTAACGCGGCTCATCAGATCCAAATGGTACGACAGTAGGCAATCGAAATATCCACTGTTGAACCATTTGGATCTGACGAGTCGCGTTAAGAACATCAAAGCGGTGAAATATGTATTACCCAAGGTAATAATCGAAAATCCTTTATAAATTATATTACACTGTTAAATTAAATAAATGAATTTAACATTGAGTTCTCTCGAGTTCGTCTCTTTTGAAATTTACCCGGATTACATACCAAGTTTACTATGTTATATATATATATATATATATATACTATTTACGATCTCACACTCTGATTGAGCACTCTGGAAGAATGGTAGATTTTGAAAAACAGTAGCTTCTTTCGCATTTACGCATCGTTCATTCAGCAATGAATTGGAACACTCTCAGCTACTGGGCGTGAATAATGATAATATACACACTAAAAAGTTGATCTCCTTCTACCGAGCGCCCATAGTTCAGAGGTAGAATCGCCAACTGACGCCAATTCGGTCGGGTTTCAATCCTGGGTTAAAAAGTAATCGGCTGGTTAATCGTACTGATGATCTGTAATACAGCGAAACAGATCTGTATGCGGATGACTATATATATATATATATATATATATATATATATATATATATATACACACACTACCGGCCATAATTATTAGGCCACCGCAGTGTATAAAAAATGATGTATTTCGTACTATTTTTTAGTCTTTATTACCACGTGAATAATTGTAAATGAAAATAGAATGGTTCTTTTGTTAATACTGCACAATAACATGTGCATCAAATGAATTTATAAATATTTAATAATTACCTATATTGCAGTTTCATCAATGAAAGAATGAAGAACATTTAGGGTGATTCGGACGAGTTCATCTTTGTTCCTTGTCTTGTAAATATTTGTAAAGTAATAATAACAAATGAATCATTTTATTTTTAGTTAGAATTTTCCATTTAGCATTACCAGTCATAATTATTGGGCCACCCCAGTGTTAAAAAAAATGATGTATTTCATAAAGTTTTTTAGTATTTATTGGCAAGTGAATAATTCTAAATGAAAATAGAATGGTTCTTTTGGTAATACTGCATAATAACATGTGCATCAAATTAATTAATAAATATTTAATAATTACCTATATTGCAGTTTCATCAATGAAAGAATAAAAAAGATTTAGGTTGATTCGGATGAGTCATCTTTGATTTCTTGCCTTGTAAAATTTGTTTCTTTCTTTACATCTATCTACCGTTCTATGTATCTATCAGATTTGGTTCATATACACTACGGGCTATAATTATTAGGCCACCCCAGTGTTTTTAAAACATGATGTATTTCATACAATGTTTTAGTATTAATTGCCAAGTGAGCAACTCTAAATGAAAATAGAATGGTTCTTTTGTCAATAACATGTGCATCAAATGAATTTATAAATATTTAATAATTACCTATATTGCAGTTTCATCAATGAGAGAATGAAGAAAATTTAGGGTGATTCGGACGAGTTCATCTTTGCTTCCTTGCCTTGTAAAATTTTGCAAACTAATAATAAGAAAAGAACCATTCTATTTTCATTTTGGAATTATCCACTTGGCAATAAATACTAAAAATAGTATGAAATACATAATTTCTTTTTATTAACTGTGGTTGCCTAAAAATTATGGCCGGTACTATATATATATATATATATATATATATATATATATATATATATATATATATAAATCCAGGTGAAGAGAACCAACAGGCTTACAATTCCGAGTTCTCAGGCATTTACTTTTTATTATAAAAGTGCTCAATTTAACAAATTCTGTAGAGGTAAATTTTTAAAAATCTTGAAACATAAAAATTTCCGTGTCGCAAGGTAAAATTTATTAATGTTAATTAAAAAAAACATATTTAATCATATATATGAAATGATTTGCTTGAACATTATTTTTGATCGATACTCATATTTAAGTAGATATTCTGTTTTTAATTAAACAGCATTATATATTTATATCTACAGGCTTGACTATTTACGATAATGTATACCATTCGGCAGGATTCGAATCTGCGACCTTTTGATTTGGTAACGTCTTAGACCGCTCGACCACGAATGACCTCCTGACTAAACAAGATTTTAATCAAGCCTATATAACACAGATTTCGATTTATCGCAGTAACCATATCTGCTCTGAAATGTATCGTAATGTCAACAAATGTAAACATGTTACGGAAATTACCGAATTTTAACGAAACTTGGTTAAAAACAACCGACGATTTGAAATGATTTATTTGAACATTATTTTTGATCGATACTCATATTTAAGTAGATATTCTGTTCTATAACGTGCTGCGCGTTTGGCCGAGAGGACTAGGCCGCAGCCATTAGGATGGGATGTGCGTTGTGGTACAGTGGATATCGGCTCGGAACGAGAAGCCGGGGAGCCGAGTTCGAATTCCAGTTGAATCCATTGTATTCACTTACGCGCAAATACCCTTGGTAAAGGTGTTAATCCGTCTCTTCCTTCCAGTTATTGGTCAAATAGCAAGACATATTGTGTTCTATAGCCTTGGTCGGCAACCAGTCTACCGCAGAAAGCAATGCAACCTACTGCGGGATAATCTTCTGCTCAGTCAGTCATGTCTCTTTCGAGACATGATCGCTCAAGCGTGTATCACGTATGGCACTTAACTGACTGTTTTATATTTCGAAGATTAACAAAACTTTAACACACACACACACAAATCATTTCAAATTGTCAAACGACAATTTGAAATGATTTGTTTGAATTTGCTTAATTAAAAAGAGAATATCTACTTAAATATGAGTATCGATCAAAAATAATGTTCAAAAAAATCATTCTTTCATACTTTCTTCTATTTTCCTTCCTTCCTTATGAAGTAATGGCAGCACTTCTTTCCTTTCTTTTTTTTTTCATTTTCTCACTGAAACCAAGTAGTGTCTTTTCCTTTCTTTCATCGTCGTCAAAACGGAATGGTTTATTGTTTATGACGTATTGGCAGCAGACCTTAAACAATTCCTTCCTTCCTTCCTTCCTTCCTTTCATTTCCTTACTGAAACGATATATTGTCTTTTTATTGTCTATTGTCTTATATTTTTTCAGCGCAATCAAAATAGAATGGTTTTTTGAAACATTGACAGCAAGATTTTAGAAAATTTCTTCCTTTCTTCCTTCATTCCGTTCTTCCTTCATTCCTTTCTTCCTTCATTCCGTTCTTCCTTCATTCCTTTCTTCCTTCATTCCGTTCTTCCTTCATTCCTTTCTTCCTTCATTCCGTTCTTCCTTCATTCTTTTCTTCCTTCATTCCGTTCTTCCTTCATTCCTTTCTTCCTTCATTCCGTTCTTCCTTCATTCCTTTCTTCCTTCATTCCGTTCTTTCTTCATTCCTTTCTTCCTTCATTCCTTTCTTCCTTCATTCCGTTCTTCCTTCATTCCTTTCTTCCTTCATTCCTTTCTTCCTTCATTCCTTTCTTCCTTCATTCCTTTCTTCCTTCATTCCTTTCTTCCTTCATTCCGTTCTTCCTTCATTCCTTTCTTCCTTCATTCCGTTCTTCCTTCATTCCGTTCTTCCTTCGTTCCTTTCTTCTTTCCTTCCATTCATTTTCTAACTGAAACCAAGTCGTGTTTTTCCTCTCATTCAACGTGGTCAAAACGGAATGATTCATTGTTTATGAAGTATTGGCAGCTGACGTTAAACAGTTCCTTCCTTCCTTCCTTCCTTCCTTTTCCTCACTGAAACCAAATGTCAAAGAATTCTTTCTTTCTTTCTTTCTTTCATTTTCTCACGGAAACAAAATGTTGTACTTTCCCCTCTTTCAACGCGATCAAAACGAAATGGTCTATTGTCTATGAGGTATCGGCATGGCGTAATAGTCGGTCGAACTAACAACGGGTGGAACAAGCACTCTTAAAAATTGAAGACATCTGACCTAGAGATGAAAAATACGTTTTAAAAGCCCTTTTCTTGCTCATATTATATAGCAATGCCAAAGAAAACTTTACAAGATCCACCTCCCCAAAAGAAAAAAAAAAGAAAGTATTACCAAAATTCTAGTTCCATACGGGATGCTCGCTTATGCAACCATATCTCATTTCGCGACTGACTCAGAAAATTTTCCGCAGGGCGCGTTTTTTTTTTTAAACTGATTGCTAGTCAAGATTACAGTAGCCAGTATGGACTGTTATTTAACCCATAGATGGGGGTAGAAGAAACATGTTCATAACTAATTAAGTGAATGTTAACACAAACAACTGGAATTCGAACCCGAATCTCCGATTTCTTATTCTGAGGCGTTATCTATTTCAACACATTAAACACTTCTGTCTTCCCCTTTTTCTTTCTTTCTTTCTTTCTTTCTTTCTTTCTTTCACTGAAATTAAGAATTGTATTTTCCTAACTTTGCATATGATCAAAACGGAATAGTCCATTATTTATTAAGTATTGGCAGGGCATAAAGGTCGTGCTAACTAACAAATGAAGGGACAAGTACAGTTATTATAGGATGCAGAAGGTGACGAAGATGCTAGAGAGTGAACGTCGGTTATGAAATTGCACCGACGAGAAATTCTGAAGATGGAGCGATAAATGTGAAATTTAAGCTGGGGCGTTTGACGCCAGGGACAATTTCAGGCCAGAACGCAGTACCCATAAGAAGAGATTATTGCATCACACGAATGACAGAATTTGTTGTTGACGTTGCCGAAGTTATCAAGGACAATTCCAGAAAAAGGATGATGAAAATTGCCAAGGATATGAATTCGAACATTAATGCAATTCGGGAGTCTTGTCAAAGATAACTTCAATTACACCCTTGTATAAATTAATTGAAACAACTGCTTTAGTTTCTTCTCCTTTACCATACGATCAGGTTTAAAACCCAATGAACAATCAGGGTGTAATCGATTTCTATTTTATCCTCAGGGTAGGTCATTTGCAGTGCTTTGCAGTCATATAAACCTTTTTTCGGAGTGTATGATAGAATTAATTTGGCCTCGAAAAATGTGGCGTCATCCGCGACTGCATCAGATTTTATCACGCCAAGACACGCCGGGCATTATCTGCGACGGACGTTACTTCAAGAAAGAATACGAATATATATATATATAATAGCAGTATAGCCCGGCGTTGCTCGGGTGTAATGAAAGCTTTAAAATTAATCCATGATTCTAGACCTCAGACTCAGCCTAAGGAATATTTGTGTGAAGTTTGGTGAGAATCGGATAAAAATTGTGGATTTGTATAAAGTACATACAGACAGATAAACAGACACAGACACAGACATCTTGCCTTATATATATATATATATATATTATCGATCTTCTGCACTATTGTAAAAACGCAACCTTGAAACTTATGAATATCGTTTCTAATGTCTTTGTCTATGAGTGTATCAAATTTGATTAAAACCGGACTACTCCTTCTATAACCCGATTTTTTCGATTATCGATTTTCGATATTTATCGGGGGTACCTCGACACAAAACCTAGCTAAGAACACTCGCAGACGCTTATAGTACAACTGTGTAAATTTTCAAGAAAATTGGTTCAGCCGTTTCGGAGTCTATAGGTAACGGATACACACACACACACACACACACACACACACACAGACAAAGTTTCATTTATGAATAAGTTTGGATAGATACACGATACCTTGACCATCAGAAAAGCAAACGGATCCCTGAATTATAGTCTCAAAATTATTCCCCTGAAGAGAGTCAACTTTAGACTCGAAACACGTGTAACGTCACAAATACCATTATTGCCACTTAATGTACTATACAAGAAGCAAGTAATATGAATAATAATAACAACAATAGATCTACATTTTAAACAAAAAGTTTACGGATTCTCGCACTTTTTATTCTACAACAATTTCTCTCGTTAGACCAACCCTATTTCTGCTTCTGCTTTTAATATATATATATATATATTTTAATTCAGATACTTCAATCCAAGGGAAAAAAGCAGGAAGGTAAATTCCAAAAACCCGATCCTAATTAATATTAAAATTTTTATTTTAATATTAAAAAATGATACAGGAAGAGAGCTCCATGTAATAAAATATTACAGAGCAAATATATATTAAAAAAGGATTAATTCAAAGATGTTGAATGGCCATTTGGATATGAAAATCCCCACGGGGGATAACACATCATATCGAAATGGCCATTCAACATCTTTGAATTAATCCTTTTTAATATATATATATATATATAACACCTAATGAGCCAGACGAATCTACTTACGTTTCACCTAAACGGATCGTCAGGGAAAGCTTTCCATGACGATCCGTTTAGGTGAAACCTAGGTAGGTTCGTCTGGCTCATTAGGTGTCATCTATTTATTTCGCTCTACCTCTGTATTGAGCGCTTTCTGTTAGATGATTACTAGTATCGGGGTTTTTCTTTGGGCTTCGTGCTGTTCTCGTTCCGAACACTTTGACTGACGTTCATGTACTCAGCTCTTTCTTTTTTTAAAACCATTTTTTTCCTTCTGCCGAAAGTTTTCGAGGAAGGTTTTCGACATAAGTATAATTATAATCTCGTTTATATATATATATATATATATATATATATATATATATATCCTAATGCAGTTATTTCCAGCAACAACTTAATTTCCATTCTTCTCCAATTCGGTCAGTTAAGAGTGTGTAATCTATTTTTTTAATTTAATTTGCACAAGATGTATTATAATTTCTATATATAAAAAGCAATCTGAGACTGTGTGTGTCTGTTCCCTATGCACGCCTAAACTTTTTAAGCTACGCCATTCAAACTTTCTAGGGTCACATATCTAATGGGAAGCCAGGTCGGCACATACTTTTTGATTTTAAGTTCAGCAATTTTCACACTTTTTGGCCAATAGAGCCGATTGTTTACATTTGCTCCGGAAAACATCTAAGATCTAAGATGGTTGCTAGATTACGTCACAGAAATCAAATGACATGTGTCAAACGCGACCTAAATATATATATATATTTTTTAAAAAGAACCTTTATATTTAATTTTTATTCCGACCTTTTAAAAATTTATTTGGTCAACAAAAAAATGTGAATATTTTTCCCCGTAATTTTGAAACAAAAGAAATATCAAAAAATGTAGTCATGCATAGGGAACAGTCACACACAGACTCACAGATTGCCTTTTATATATATAGATAATATTTTAAGTGTCTGCAGCGAATTTAAACGTATTTGTTTCATCCGCTGAAGTAATTAAAATGGTCTGAGTTGATGTGAGAAATATATTCACATAGCTTAGCGCTTAAGCAGTGAAAGGAAATTATCAAACATAACAAGACATACCTGGTATAGGAAAAACAATTTATTTGTCTTGCAAAAATATGCTGAATTTTGCTGCTACAGTGTAGCTTGGTATAGTCTCTTTTCTCTGCTTAGCTTGGTTTAGTATCCTCCGTCTAGGAGTGGGATGAAAAGGACACAAGGAACTGCGATCCGCGACGTACAGGAACTTTCTTCTGGGTCAGCTTCTTTCACAGTTTCTTATCTTGGTATAAGATGATAGTGCTTAGAGAATTTTTCTCTAGGAAGGCAAGGCTTTGCCCATAGGGTATCCTTTTTAAGGTAAGAAGGGTAACAAGAGATTTTCTCTGTTACAAAGTTGTGGCATTAGCCTAAAAGATTACAAAGAATTGGTAAGATGGTCTCGATATAGCGAGACAAGTGGGCGCCAATTTAGGCCCTGCTGCAACAAAAATCCGGAGCGGCACAAATACGTCCGATACTGTTCGTGCTAGCTGAAAAAAGGAGAGAACAAAACCATCAGAAAAAAAACATAAAACCTCTGGTAAAGCCCGCCTAAAGTTCAAAACGAGGTTCGGGTTAAATCAGCCAATCAGGAGACCCGTTACATCTGTAAATTTCCGACACACTGCCAACGGAGAACGAAAAAAGTAATGGTTATCTATTACTTTTTTTTTTTCATAGAATAAGATCAAGGGGAACTGAATGTGCTTCTGTCTGCCTTTAATTCCAGGGGAAATAAATGTTTTAAGGAATGAACCTGTTCGCAACCGTTCCTCAACACACAGGCCGAGCGAACTTTACCATCGTTCCCGGTAATGAGTCTAAGCACCTTACCTAGACTCCAAAAAGGTCTAGTCTTATTAGGAGATTTGATTAATACAATTTCTCCAACTGACACCTTTAGAGGGCAATCTCCCTTCAAATTCGTATCCCTCTCTCTCAGAGACAACAGATAATCATTGTGCCACATCTTCCTAAATTTTTCGACATATTTATGTCTTAACTCCAAAGATTGCACCAGCTTTATTCTACTAGGGGGATCGGGGCACAGATCTTCCGATCCATAGTTACTAATTAACAAACGTGGATTGTAGCCAGTTTGTAGAAAGTGATTGGGGGGTTAAAATATCTAGGCCCCCTTCTGAAGCGGTAAAATAAGTCAGCGGTCGATCGTTGATCGCTTTCTGCACGTCAGAAATTATCGTTAAAAATTCAAAATACTGAATTTTCCTCCTACCTATTAATTTTTTCAAGCATTGCTTCATGGTTTTGATCATTCTCTCCCATGCGCCCCCATACCAGGCGGAATAAAGGGGAATGGTGTGATGACTAATGGAAGCGGACCTAAAATGTTCCCTGAATTCGTCGGAAACGAAAATTTCAGACAACATAATGCCGGATGCTAGAAAGGTTTTAGCATTATCCGAATAGACATGAGAGGGAACGCCAAAAAGATTGGTAAATCTGACGAAGGCTAACAGGAAGGATCTGGAGCTCATGTCAGGCAAAAGCTCCAGATGCACTGCGCGAAGACTCATGCAGGTAAATAGCAGGATGTACATCTTTATTTCATCATCCTTGTACTTTACCAAGAAATGGCCGGTAAAATCTATACCCACTTGTTGAAAGGGGTGAACAAAATTTGCCCGATGGGTGGGTAGTTGAGAGCCCGAGGGAGCTTTATACGGTAAAGAATTAATTTTCTTACAAGTAATACAGCTACGAAGTGTTTTCTTTACCGATTGTCTTCCCTGGGGAATCCAAAATCCGGATAATCTCAACTTGGAAAGAGTTGAATTGGTTCCCATGTGGCAACAATTCAAATGCGCCTCTTTGATAACCAATTCAGTTAAGGGGTGATGTTTACCCAAAAGTATAGGGAATTTGACTCCGAAGTGGAGTATACTGGAATTCTGGATGCGTCCTTTAGTCCGCAACAGACCATCCCTATCAATAAACAACCCAAGGGCAGTTATTCTAGGAGGTACCACCTTATTAGAAGGTTGAGTCAAATATTCCAACTCAAAGGGAAACGCCTCCCTTTGCATATCAGAAAAAAGCAACAATTTGGCTTTATGGTAG
The DNA here is from genome assembly GCA_037127315.1 of Ascarosepion bandense. Taxonomy (NCBI): domain Eukaryota; kingdom Metazoa; phylum Mollusca; class Cephalopoda; order Sepiida; family Sepiidae; genus Ascarosepion; species Ascarosepion bandense. The sequence goes on from JBBBDQ010001502.1 coordinate 1,013,110, forward strand.
GTATCAGTGTGTCGATGCATCAACTTATCACCGAACCTTAAAACCTTTTCAAGAACGTTGATCGCTCTAGACAATGTTGAAAATTTAGAAATATTTAAAGGAAGACTGGATTCGTCTGCGCGAGAATCCTCGGTTAACATACAGGATACAATCTTCCGGTTGGTGTCATTAAGGCAAGGTAATGGAGATACTGGCCAGTCGATGTTATGTTGATTTAGCCAATCGGGTCCGTATACCCAAAAATCGAACAATTGTTTAAACTTGGAGGCTGAAAGGCCTCTAGTCAACAAATCCGCAGGATTTTCCGACGAAGGGACATACTTGAACAAGGGGGTGACGCCAAATCTGATGTTAACGTCCTCCAACATTTTTTTTATGTTCAGGACACGATTTTCCACAAAAATATTTCTTTTAGACCCCTTTCCATTTAAAACCCAAGATAAGGCTACTTGTGCATCTGACACAAGGAAAATAGAAAGTACGTTGATAGGCTTCAAGGCTTCAATAACCTTAGGAACAACTTTGAGAGCGAGATAGATCGCCATTAGTTCCAAAGTAGGTAGGGTTTTCTGCTTAATGGGAGCCACCTTAGCTTTAGCGAACAACAAGGAACATCGATTTCCTTGTTTAACATATAAAGAAAACCCGTATGCGAGCTTAGATGCGTCGCAGAAACAAATAAATTCCACCGGGAAGCTCTCCTGCAACACACGTCTGGGGAACTCAAATTCGCTTAATTCATTAAGTTCCTTAGCAAGAGTTTGCCAAGGGATAGTAAAATTTTCAGGGATCTGTTGATCCCAGGACAAGTTGTTTTTCCATAGTTGGCTAACGAATGTCTTGCCCTGAATAGTAACTGGGAGAAGTAAGGAAAGCGGATCATAGATGCTGGAAGTCTGAGACAGAATTCCACGTTTAGTGTCTGCGTTAATGTTAATCTCAGTGGGCGCAAGTCTGATTGTATCTTGTCGAGGGGAATAATGATATCCCAGTACCTTTTCATAGGAGGGAAGGGGGGAGGTAATTGATCCATCCTCTGACATTTTCTTTTGCAAATCCGCACAGTTGGAGTTACAGGACTGAAGATCGAATCCTGCGTCCTTCAACCTGTTACGTACAGAACTATACACAGAAAGGAGAGACCCAACAAGTACTAAATGTTATACTAACAAGTACTAAATGTTACACTAACAAGCACTAAATGTCATATTAACAAGTACTAAATGTTACACTAACAAGCACTAAATGTCACCATAACAAGCACTAAATGTTATATTAACAAGCACTAAATGTTATATTAACAAGCACTAAATGTCATCATAACAAGCACTAAATGTCATACTAACAAGCACCAAATGTCACCATAACAAGCACTAAATGTTATATTAACAAGCACTAAATGTCACCATAACAAGCACCAAATGTTATATTAACAAGCACTAAATGTTATATTAACAAGCACTAAATGTCACCATAACAAGCACCAAATGTTATATTAACAAGCACTAAATGTTATATTAACAAGCACTAAATGTCACCATAACAAGCACTAAATGTTATATTAACAAGCACTAAATGTTATATTAACAAGCACTAAATGTCATATTAACAAGCACTAAATGTTATATTAACAAGCACTAAATGTCACTACAACAAGCACTAAATGTTATATTAACAAGCACTAAATGTCACCATAACAAGCACCAAATGTTATATTAACAAGCACTAAATGTTATATTAACAAGCACTAAATGTTATATCTTCCCAAGTCGGCTGTGCAGAATTCGAACCTTCTGAGAAATGTCCGAAATTCAAATTTATCCGCTGAAGGAGACCCACTGAAGTCAGGACACTCCAATTGTAATTTTAAAGGTTGAAGAGAGACAGGTTTTAAATTTTGCCGCTCTCCCGCCATATGCCGCCCTCAAGCATACCAGGATAACATGCGAAGAGAGAGAGAAAATAAGGAAATATCAAGGCTTATCCAGTCAAACTAACCCCCTCTCCGACAAATTTTGAAAAAAAAAATTTTTTTTTTTTAGGTAGCAGACAAGAAGCACCAAAAAAAAATCACACAAATAACAATTCTGGAAGGGAAAAATTTACAATAAAATATGTAACGCTCATATTTTTGCAATAAAAGCTATGTGAGAAATATATTCACATAGCTTAGCGCTTAAGCAGTGAAAGGAAATTATCAAACATAACAAGACATACCTGGTATAGGAAAAACAATTTATTTGTCTTGCAAAAATATGCTGAATTTTGCTGCTACAGTGTAGCTTGGTATAGTCTCTTTTCTCTGCTTAGCTTGGTATAGTATCCTCCGTCTAGGAGTGGGATGAAAAGGACACAAGGAACTGCGATCCGCGACGTACAGGAACTTTCTTCTGGGTCAGCTTCTTTCACAGTTTCTTATCTTGGTATAAGATGATAGTGCTTAGAGAATTTTTCTCTAGGAAGGCAAGGCTTTGTCCATAGGGTATCCTTTTTAAGATAAGAAGGGTAACAAGAGATTTTCTCTGTTACAAAGTTGTGGCATTAGCCTAAAAGATTACAAAGAATTGGTAAGATGGTCTCGATATAGCGAGACAAGTGGGCGCCAATTTAGGCCCTGCTGCAACAAAAATCCGGAGCGGCACAAATACGTCCGATACTGTTCGTGCTAGCTGAAAAAAGGAGAGAACAAAACCATCAGAAAAAAAACATAAAACCTCTGGTAAAGCCCGCCTAAAGTTCAAAACGAGGTTCGGGTTAAATCAGCCAATCAGGAGACCCGTTACATCTGTAAATTTCCGACATTGAACGGGCAACGCCGGGCTATGATGCTAGTATATATATATATATAAATGTTATTTAATTAAAATAGTTTCGCTTTGTAATAATTAAGAACATACTGCAAGTAAGAGATATTTTTTCATTGATTAGTTTTTAATTTTCTTTAACTATTGGGGTATTTTTCTAGTTTTTAAATGAAAATCGGAATTGTAACGGAAAATGTTTGCATCTTTTTCTTTTTAAATTTTGCTAAGGATGCATCAAATTTTAAAAACTTTTCCCTGAAATAAATATATTTTTTTTTTAATTTAAAAGTAATTTTTCAGGTTCGGTAGCAAACAACTATAAAATTCTAGAAGATCAGATGTTGATGTTTGGATTAAGAACTCTGAATGACCAATCCATTCAGAATCTGTCAGTGTTGTCTTCTTGCTGAAGCAAACTAGTTGTGACAGCGGGGAAGCAATCATGTGGAAGGGAATTCCACAGTCGGGAAGTGCGAGAAAAGAAACTGTTGGAGTAGAAGTTGTTGTTGCATTTTATCAGTTTCACTGTAAAGGGGTGGGATCTAGTTGCTTATCTAGTTTGTCGTGCAAATTCGTATCTAGGGGGCAGCACTGATCTTTAAATACTTTCACGGTTTCTGCTCCAATGAACTTGGATCACTGCTGCCCCCTAGATACTAATTTGCACGAGAAACTAGATTAGCAACTAGATCCCACCCTTTTACAGTGAAACTGATAAAATGCAACAACAACTTCTACTCCAACAGTTTCTTTTCTCGCACTTCCCGACTGTGGAATTCCCTTCCACATGATTGCTTCCCCGACGGCGACAATCTCCAGAAGTTTAAATGTAAGGTCAATAGACACCTCCTAACACACTAACTCGCTCCCATTCTTTCAAACACTCTTCCCATCTGCCCATCCCTCATCCTAGGTATCCTTACCCATCTATCACCTTCCTTCTGGTATTTCCTACATCTAATCACTCCTAATCTTTACCTTCCCCTATGTAGCCCCATGCGCAATAGTGGCAATGGAATGCCTTGCTTGGGGTGAAATGATTAAAAATTTTAATAATAATGAAAAGAAAAAAACAAATCCTAAACAGTGGCCCATCCATTACTAGCAGGACCCATGAAACCTCCATTGTGAGAATTTTTGCAATTTAGGAATAGAATACAAAGAAATTCATACATTTGAATAAAAGTGAACAAAGAAATCCTATTCTTCATAGTTTTAAATAAGGCCTATTAATTACTAGGATGACTTATGAAAATTCCTTTGTGAGCAAAGGAGACACTTTAACCACTCGGAACGAGAAATATATTTTTATGCAACTAAGATTTTAGGCAAATTAATTGTAACAACTGCTTTATATTCTTTGCATTTAGTATACAGCCAGTTTTAAAGTGACAAATACAGGCCGGGGATACTAGAATCAAGCAGGTACAAAACTTAAAATACCTCGGAAGTGTTATAACAGCAAAGTGTGACACAGAGATCCGAAGGCGAATTGGCATGGCGAAGGAAGCATTCCAGAAGTTGAGTAAAGTATTAAGAAATGGGACAATTTCGCTAGAAACAAGGAAGAGAGTACTGGATCGCTATGTGTTGTCAGTTCTTCAATATGGCAGTGATTGCTGGACAATACCATCAAAGATGAAGGAAAAACTTGAAGCAACTGAAATGTGTTTCTACAGAAAGATGCTGCGAATATCATGGATCGAATATGTGAGCAATAATGAGGTCTTAGAAATGATGGACACAAAAAGGAAATTAATACTGAGCATCAGGAAGAGACAGCTGAAGTTTCTGGGACATGCAATGAGGAACGAGGGCTTGGAGAATCTGATACTAACAGGCCAGATAGAGGGAAAAAGTGACAGGGGAAAGCAGCGGATAACATATTTGAAGGACCTAATCAGGTGGATGATGGAACGAGGGTTGCATGATGTAACAGGAGAAGGCGTGCTCAGAGCCACCAGGGATAGGGAAACGTGGAAAGCCATGATCGCTTACGTCCTGAAGGGACAGGGCACATAGAAGTTTTGAACGCACTGGAGTACAGGGTGTAATCGATTTTTACTTTTTTCCTCGGATTAGGTTATTTGCAATGGTCTGCAGTAATATGAATCTGTTTTTGAGGTGTATGATGAAAATTGTTTGGTCTTAAAAAATATTGCGTCTTCCGTGATTGCATCAGATTTTTATCACGCCTAGACGCAATTGTGTCGACTGCCGATTAGTTGTCATACAGCCATTGTCTCCGATGGAGGTTACTCCAAGGAATCGTATGAAAATTGTAACGTTATATGAATACACTGGCCAGTTTTTACAGTAAGATGGCGGATATTGTTGATGTTAGCCCTTCAACTGTCAGTCATGTCATCAAGATGAGAAACAAACTGTACCCATCAGTAAAGAAAAATGCAGTCGAAATAGGGAATAAAAAAAACAACGCCAAGAGACGACGTATACCTGATAAGCGAAAGTGTGAAAGATCCCAGGAAGATATCTATCTATCTATCTATCTATCTATCTATCTATCTATCTATCTATCTATCTATCTATCTATCACAATTTGTTCATTATCTATCTATCTATCTATCTATCTATCTATCTATCTATCTATCACAATTTGCTCATTATCTATCTATCTATCTATCTATCTATCTATCTATCTATCTATCACAATTTGTTCATTATCTATCTGTCTATTTATCTATCTATCTATCTATCACAATTTATTCATTATCTATCTATCTATCTATCTATCTATCTATCTATCTATCTATCTATCACAATTTGTTCATTATCTATCTATCTATCTATCTATCTATCTATCTATCTATCTATCTATCTATCACAATTTGTTCATTATCTTATCTATCTATCTATCTATCTATCTATCTATCTATCTATCTATCACAATTTGTTCATTATCTATCTATCTATCTATCTATCTATGTTCTTATTAATCTATCTATCTATCTATCTATCTATCTATCTATCTATCTATCTATCTATCTATCTATCTAAGTTCAAAACGTAAAAAGATGTCCGTCCGGTAGAGAAAAACAGCAGCAAGACACGACGCGTACGTGGTCCGGAAAATTGTGAAAGATCCTTGGAAAAAACTATTTCTTTCGTTTCAGTTAATTTTCACTCGTATCTATCTATCTATCTATCTATCTATCTATCTATCTATCTATCTATCTATCTATCTATCTCAGTCTCTTCATTATCTATCTATCTATCTATCTATCTATCTATCTATCTATCTATCTATCTATCTGAGTCTAAAACGTAAAAGAAAATGCAGTTGGAAGAGAAAAACAACGCCAAGAGACGACGTATACGTGATCAGGGCAAGTGTGAAAGATCCTGGGAAGATATTAATTCTTTGTTTCAGTCAATTTCCTCAAAAGTGTATCAATGGCAAGAGACACCACTTGCTCATCGTATTACTGATCGCTCGAATCAGGTCCACTTACATCGTCAGACTTTAATCCTTTCGTGAATTTATTTTTAAGGACGTGTTATACAAGGCAGGATGTGCGTTGTGGTGCAGTGGATATCGACAAATCGGGTATCCGAGTTCGAATTCCAATTGAATTCCTTGCATTCACTTAATAACTTGCATTTACCCTTGGGAAAGGTATTATTCCATCTCTTCCCTCCAGTTATCTGTTAAATAATAGGACAGTTTGGGTTCTATAACCTTAGCTGGCAACCAGTCTACCGCAGAAAGCAATGGCAGATTACTGCGGGATAATCTTATGCCTAGTCAGTCATGTCTCTCTCGAGACATGATCGCCCAAAACGTGTATCACGTATGGAAATTAACTGATTGACTGAATATAATAGTTCGAAACATAATTAAAGCTGCTACTTGGGCATAAAGTGGGGAGTCTGTTTTCTATAGTTATGAAGTAATAAATTGATCCCCCATGAATTAGTACTTAGTAATATAATACATCTCTTCCCCTTCTAGCTATAGGTTGAATAGCAGGAGAAATTGTCTTCTGTAGTATTGGTTAGCAACCAGTCTACCGCAGAAAGCAATGGCAAACTACTGCGGGATAATCTTCTGCTCAGTCAGTCATGTTTCTTTTGAGACATGATCGCCCAAAGCGTGTATTGCGTATGCCACTTAACGGACTGATACAAGGAGGTGCATAGGCCCTAAGACACCAAGGAGGATCTAATGTCAGCCATCAGAGTAGCAATGGCTAACATAGACTGGAAGACCGTTGCCAGGGCTTGCACTAGCTTTCGGTCCTTTTTTTTTTTTTTTTTTTTTTTATAAGCGTTTCACCCCGAGCAAGGCATGTCACTGCCACTACTGTGCAGGGGGCTACGTAGAGAGGAGAAAGGCTGGTTAAATATAGGACATAACAGAGGGTGGGTGATAGGCGGGTGAGGATACCGAGAATGAGGGTTGGGTAGATGAGAGTGTTGTGAGAATAGTTGGGAGTTAGTGTGATAGGAGGTGTCTATTGACCCTACATTTAAACACCTGGAGATTGTAACTGTCGGGAAAGCAGACTTGTGGAAGGGAGTTCCACAGGCGGGAAGCGCGAGAAAAGAAGCTGTTGGAGTAGAATTTACGGTTACATCTTATTTGTTTAACTGTAAAATGGTGGGACCTAGTTGCTAATCTAGTATCTCGTGTAAATTCGTGCTTGGGCGGCACCAGTGATCTAAGCTCATCGGAGCAGAAGCCATGAAAGTACTTGTAGAAGAGGCACAGGGAAGCTACATCACGCCGGTGTGAGAGCGGCTGCAGCCGGTCTGCCAAGTTAGTATTAACCACGTTACAGATCCTCCTTTGTATTTTGTCAAGAAGCCCAAGGAGAGCAGCAGGGGCACCCGACCAGATATGGCAGCAATATTCAATACACGGGCGGATGGTAGATTTGTATATGTGCAGAATAGTTTCAGGTGGGAAAAATTTCCGGGCCCTGCACAGAGAGCCGACTTTCATAGCAGCAGATTTGGCAATGGATTCAATATAGTCATTCCATTTGAGGTCCGCCGAGAGTGTAAGGCCAAGGAGGCGTAGTATTTTACTCTCTGGGAGGCTAGCCTGTCCCATGCTAATGGGAGGTAGATGCGATTGTCTATGGTGGTTAGTTGATAACAGCTTTGTTTTGGAGGCATTGAAATTTACCAACCATTTCCTACCCCAGGTCACTACGGATTGGAGGTCCCTTTCCAGTGCGGCAGCGAGGTTCACTTTGTCGTCCAGACCTGGTTTCTGATCGATGCGGGAGTAGATTGTTGTGTCGTCGGCATACATGCCAACTTGGGATCTAATGGTGTCGGGGAGATCATTAATGTAGATCAGAAATAGCGTGGGACCTAGGATAGAACCTTGAGGGACGCCCGCGTTCGTCTGGTAGTTTTGGGAAGCATGCCCATTTAATACCACCTTTAATGTGCGGTTAGAGAGGAAGGACTGGATGAGGTCAGACAGATGTCCAGTTATCCCATAGCTCCGCAGTTTGCACAAGAGGCCAGCATGCCAGACCCTGTCGAATGCTTTGGAGATATCCAAGGCAACGGTTCGGGCTTCACCATTCTTGTCGAGTGCCTGGTATATGTACTCAGTAATGGTCGTTAGCATATCAGCAGTAGACCTGGTGAAGCGAAACCCATACTGTTTGTCAGAGAGAAGCCCGTTGGTCATAAGGTGCTGAATCACCTCGGCGTTGATAATGGCTTCGAAAACTTTGCCAAAGATTGGAAGGAGACTAATAGGACGGTAATTGGCGGGGTCCGAGGGTTCGCCAGAATTCTTAAATATAGGTACTACGCAGGAGGACTTCCAACAGGCAGGAAAGCAGGAAGCAGATAGGCAGAGGTTATAGAGTTTAGAGAGGACAGAGGAGAGTTCAGGGGCACATTTCTTCAGTACTATGACTGGGATTCCGTCACCGCCGCTCGCTTTGTGTGGGTCAAGTTGCGCAATTATCTTGGCGACCAGCGAGGGCGAGATGAGGACGTTATTTAGTTGAGCCTTAGTTCTGGGTGGGAAGTCTGGTGTAGGTATTCCTAACGAGTCCAGTGTCGAATTGGTTGAGAATTTACGGGCAAAGCACTCAGCCTTGTCGGCTGGGGAGGTGAGAACTTCAAATTCATTGATTAGTGGGGGTATTGAAGTCTTGTTCCTGCTGAGCACGCTTTTGCAGAGACGCCAGTAATCTTTGGAGCCAAACTTAGAGGATGCTATGCGTTGCCTAATTCTGGTAGCAAACGCCCTCTTGGCTTCGTTCAGTACTTTTTTACACTTGTTCCGTGCTGAGGTGAAAAGGCGCCTGTTTTGGTTCGACGAGCAGCTTCGATAGAGCCGGAAGAAATGGTTCCGGTGGGCAATAGCGGCCGAGCAAGCGGGTGAGAACCAGGGGGACGAATTAGGTTTTAGTTGGAATTTTCTGGCAGGGATAAAAGCATCGATGCCAGCCTTAACCCAAGAGGAGACTTCGGAGGCACAGTCTTCGACAGGAAGATCAAAGACGCTGTTCCAGGGGACGTCACAGAGGAAGTCCCTGAACGAGTCCCAGTCGGCTCTTTGGTAGCAGTATGATATTCTGCTGGTCTGGTTTTCTTGGGAAGAGTTAGTGCGGATTGATATGTTTACGGAGACTACGGCGTGGTCAGAATTTCCAAGGGGGCAGAGTTGCCTGGTAGTGCAGGAGTCTGGGATGGAAGTAAAACAAAGGTCGAGTAAAGAGTCCCTTCCGTTAGGGTTTTTAGAGAAACGCGTGGGGAAGTCCACCACTTGCGTTAGAGCTTGGGCTATTGAAAAGTGCATGGTGCGGATCCCAGCAAGGTCGGTGGCTGAGTTTTCAAGCCACTTGGTGTGGTGGGCGTTAAAATCGCCAAACACAAATATTTGGGCAGATGGGTGAGAAGAAATGGCCCTGTCGATGTTATTAGAGATGCAATCAAGTAACCTGCCTGAAAAATGTGTTTGGTGACAATGATAGTAACAACGGGTGATATATGTATCTTATATACATGCCTAACTGTGTATAAAGTTTCATTGAAACATGATAATTTGTATTAAAAACGGCGTTTTCATTATTCATACTTTTTTCGATTTTAACTATGCCACGATGTATACCATCCCATAATTCTATCAATAATAACATTTTAATTTAATCTGGTAGTCTTCTACCTATTTTGAAACAAAAGAAAAAAAAAGTGTCATTGGTTAATTTAAATATTTAAGTCTTTTTTTTATTATTTCATATTTCATACTTCAGAAAATAAAATTAAAAAAAATAAAGTTTTAATAAAATAAAAAATCTTTTATTTTTATGTTAAATTCTATTAACAACTTTACTCATCTATTAACCACTTTACCCATCTATTAACCACTTTACTCATCTATTAACCACTTTACCCATCTATTAACCACTTTACCCATCTATTAACCACTTTACTCATCTATTAACCACTTTACTCATCTATTAACCACTTTAGCCATCTATTAACCACTTTACTCATCTATTAACCACTTTACCCATCTATTAACCACTTTACTTATCTATTAACCACTTTACTCATCTATTAACCACTTTACTTATCTATTAACCACTTTACTCATCTATTAACCACTTTACTTATCTATTAACCACTTTACTCATCTATTAACCACTTTACCCATCTATTAACCACTTTAGCCATCTATTAACCACTTTACTCATCTATTAACCACTTTACTCATCTATTAACCACTTTAGCCATCTATTAACCACTTTACTCATCTATTAACCACTTTACCCATCTATTAACCACTTTACTTATCTATTAACCACTTTTACCCATCTATTAACCACTTTACTCATCTATTAACCACTTTACCCATCTATTAACCACTTTACTTATCTATTAACCACTTACTCATCTATTAACCACTTTACTCATCTATTAACCACTTTACCCATCTATTAACCACTTTACTCATCTATTAACCACTTTACTCATCTATTAACCACTTTAGCCATCTATTAACCACTTTTACTTATCTATTAACCACTTTAGCCATCTATTAACCACTTTACTCATCTATTAACCACTTTAGCCATCTATTAACCACTTTACTTATCTATTAACCACTTTAGCCATCTATTAACCACTTTACTCATCTATTAACCACTTTACCCATCTATTAACCACTTTACTCATCTATTAACCACTTTACTTATCTATTAACCACTTTACTCATCTATTAACCACTTTACTCATCTATTAACCACTTTACCCATCTATTAACCACTTTACTCATCTATTAACCACTTTACTCATCTATTAACCACTTTAGCCATCTATTAACCACTTTACCCATCTATTAACCACTTTACTCATCTATTAACCACTTTACTCATCTATTATCCACTTTACTTATCTATTAACCACTTCTTACTCATCTATTAACCACTTTACCCATCTATTAACCACTTTACTCATCTATTAACCACTTTACTTATCTATTAACCACTTTACTCATCTATTAACCACTTTACCCATCTATTAACCACTTTACTCATCTATTAACCACTTTACTTATCTATTAACCACTTTACCCAACTATTAACCACGTTACTTATCTATTAACCACTTTACCCATCTATTAACCACTTTACTCATCTATTAACCACTTTACTTATCTATTAACCACTTTACCCATCTATTAACCACTTTACTCATCTATTAACCACTTTACTTATCTATTAACCACTTTACTTATTCTATTAACCACTTTACCCATCTATTAACCACTTTACTCATCTATTAACCACTTTACTTATCTATTAACCACTTTACCCAACTATTAACCACGTTACTTATCTATTAACCACTTTACCCATCTATTAACCACTTTACTCATCTATTAACCACTTTACTTATCTATTAACCACTTTACTCATCTATTAACCACTTTAGCCATCTATTAACCACTTTACCCAACTATTAACCACGTTACTTATCTATTAACCACTTTACCCATCTATTAACCACTTTACTCATCTATTAAACCACTTTACCCATCTATTAACCACTTTACTCATCTATTAACCACTTTACTTATCTATTAACCACTTTACTCATCTATTAACCACTTTAGCCATCTATTAACCACTTTACCCAACTATTAACCACGTTACTTATCTATTAACCACTTTAGCCATCTATTAACCACTTTACCCAACTATTAACCACGTTACTTATCTATTAACCACTTTACCCATCTATTAACCACTTTATCAATTTTATTAACCACTTTACTCAACTATTAACCACGTTACTCATCTATTAACCACTTTACCCAACTATTAACCACGTTACTCATCTATTAACCACTTTACTCATCTATTAACCACTTTACTCATCTATTAACCACTTTACCCAACTATTAACCACTTTACTTATCTAATTAACCACTTTACTCATCTATTAACCACTTTACCCATCTATTAACCACTTTACCCATCTATTAACCACTTTACCCATCTATTAACCACTTTACCCAACTATTAACCACTTTACTCATCTATTAACCACTTTACCCATCTATTAACCACTTTTTACTCATCTATTAACCACTTTACCCATCTATTAACCACTTTACTCATCTATTAACCACTTTACCCATCTATTAACCACTTTACTCATCTATTAACCACTTGATTAGTTCTACTCCTCTATTCACCAGGTGACTGTAATTCTTTCATCACCCCGTATATCCTTTCTTTTCTCTCCACCTTTGCAACTGTCATCACACCTGTATTCCCATCCTTCTCTTGCTCCTTCCAAACTGGATCGTCTTTCTCTTCACTCTCTTCTAATTAATCTTCTTACTCTTATGTGACCCCCTGCATATCAGTGGCATTCCCGCCTTGCTCGGGGTGATATGTTTAAAAAACAAAAAAACAAAAAAAATTCATTCAGTCAACAAAAAATGTAAATATTTTCCCCTGTAATTTTCCCCGTAAATATTTTCCCCCGCAATGTTGTTTACAATAACACATTTAATTATTTAGGGTTTTTTTTTGTAAGATTTCATATTTCATACTTCAGAAAATAAAATTAACAAAAAGTAAAGCTTCAACAAAATAAATAATAATTATTTTTATGTTAAATTCATTTAGTCAACAAAAAATGTAAATATTTTCCTCCGTAATTTTGAAACAAAAACAAACGTAACTAGAGGCTTTTATTCTAATCTCAGTTTGCACGGTCTTCTTTCAGACAAACAATATGGATTTCGATTCTCTGGATCCGCAACTGATGTATTTGCATTTATTACTGAAAAAGACTGTCAAGGTTTACGCAAGAAGGACAAAGCCTGTTTGGGGTGTAATTTAGATATCTTGAAGGCATTTAACAAATTTTGGCATGTTGTTATTCACAAACAATAGGGCTATGGTGTCACTGACATAAGTTGATCCTAGTCTCCCTCAAAGCAAAACACTGCCCCTCCTCGAGTTAACTCTCACAAGTAGAATGACTATATCGAACCCATAGCTAAATCCGCTGCTAAGAAGGTCGATTCTCTGTGAAGGGCCAGGAAGTTTTTCCCGTATGAAATCATCCTGCACATATATAAATCTACCATCTGTCCCTAAATTGAATACTGCTGCCTTCTATCCACTTAAGAGTCCTTGACAAAATGCAACGGAGAATCTGTAATGTGATCGATCCTAACTTGACAGCTCAGATACAGTCACTTTCTCACCGACGCAATGCGTCTTCCATGTGTCTCTTCTACAGATACTTTCCCGGCTTCTGCTCCGACGAATTTAGCACCTTGCCGCCACTATGTACGAATTTACTTGAGCCACAAGATTAGTAATTTTGCCCCACCCTTTTACTGTGAAACCAATAAAATTTAAAAGCAAATTCTACTCCATCAGCTTCTTCTCTCGCACTTCCCGCCTGTGGAATTCCTTTCCATTTAATTGCTTCCCCTACGGCTACAAGGGATGTGCGTTGTGGTACAGTGGATATCGGCTCGGAACGAGAAACCGGGGAGCCGAGTTCAAATTCCAGCTGAATCCATTGTATTCACTTACGCGCAAATTCCCTTGGGAAAGGTATTAATCCATCTCTTCCTTCCAGTTATGGGTTAAATAGCAGGACAGATTGGGTTCTATAGCCTTGGTCGGCAACCAGTCTACCGCAGAAAGCAATGGCAACCTACTGCGGGATAATCTTCTGCCCAGTCAGTCATGTCTCTTTCGAGACATAATCGCCCAAGCGTGTATCACGTATGGCACCTAAACTGGCGGCAATAATCTCCAGGAGTTCAAATGTAAAGTCAATAATCATCTCCTACCTCACTAACTTGTATTATCTCTCTCATGCTCCTTTCTCCGTTCAATCCACTCTCATCAGTATTCTCATCATTCTCTTACCCACTTCCTGAAACCCCCTATAACCTGTCACTCTTTCTCATAACTTTCCTCCTATGTAACCCCCTGCAAAACAGTGGCAGTAAAATGCCTTGCTTGGGGCGATATGATTATAAAAAATATAAAGAAATTCTATTTAATTATAATGTGGCTATAAAGTGGGGGATCTATTCTACATTACAATCAATATATAAACTGATCCCTCACTTTATGTCCACAGTCATCTTTCTCTTACCCTCTTCCTGACACCCTCTATAACCTGTCACTCTTTCTCATAACTTTATTCCTATGTAACCCCCTGCAAAACAGTGGCAGTAAAATGCCTTGCTTGTGGCGATATGATTATAAAAATATAAAGAAATTCTATTTAATTATAATGTGGATATAAAGTGGGGGATCTGTTCTACATTACAATCAATATATTAAACTGATCCCTCACTTTATGGCCACAGTCATCTTTCTCTTAACCTCTTCCTGACACCCCCTATAACCTATCACTCTTTCTCATAACTTTATTCCTATGTAACCCCCTGCAAAACAGTGGCAGTAAAATGCCTTGCTTGGGGCGATATGATTATAAAAAATATAAAGAAATTCTATTTAATTATAATGTGGATATAAAGTGGGGGATCTGTTCTACAATACAATCAATATATTAAACTGATCCCTCACTTTATGGTCACAGTAATCTTTCTCTTGCCCTCTTCCTGACACCCTCTATAACCTGTCACTCTTTGTTATGACTTTCCTCCTACGTAATCCCCTGCAAAACAGTGGCAGTAAAATGCCTAGCTTGGGGTGATATAATTATTTTTTTTAAAAAAAGTTGATGGCCACTATATTTTTTAAAGAAAATATCACAATTAAACCCAAGAAAAAAAAACGAAATTTTGAGAAACACGCAGTCGACCCGATACTGAGATTTTAATACTACGTGCGGTTTTAATGTTAACCGTCGTGTTAGTTTACATTTCAGAAAATGTTTTATCGGGTTTAATGAATCTAAACAAAGATTATCTTTCGATAAATCGCTAGGTTCAGTCAGTTAAGTGCCATACGTGACACACGCTTGGGCAATCTGACTGGGCAGAAGATTATCCCGCAGTAGGTTGCCATTAATTTCTGCGTTAGATTGATAGCTAACCAATGATACAGAACCCAATCTCTCCTGCTATTCAACCTATAGCTGGAAGGAGAAAATATGTATTATATTAAGTAATAATTGATGGGGATCACGTTATTACTTTATAACAATAGAAAACCGACCCTCCACTTTATGTCCATTAGAAGCTTTAAGTATGTTTCCAACTATTATATTCAGTCAATCAGTTAAGTTCCATACGTGATACACGCTTTCTGCGGTAGACTCGTTGCCGACCAAGGCTATAGAACCCAATCTGTCCTGGAGAGAGAAGAGACAGATTATATTACATGATTACATCGTCGAAATGTGGCCTACCTTTGTCTGTTCTATAAATACTTTCATGGCTTCTGCTCGGACGAGCTTAAGTCACTGATGCCTCCTCAACAGGTGTTTACTCGTGCAACCAGACTGGCAACTGGGTCCCACCCATTCACACTCAGGTTAGCCAAATGCAGACGACAATTCTACTCCTGCAGCTTCTTCTCTCGCACTTCCCGCCCGTGGAACTCGCTCCCGTATTCTTGCTTTCCTGACGGCTACAACCTCCAGAAATTTAAATGCAAAGTCAATACTCATCTACTAACCACTGGACTCTAGCTCTCTCCCCACCCCTGTATAACTTTCCCTTTCTCTCCACCTATGTATCGCGTCATCGCACCTGCTTTCTATTGTTCCTTTCTAACTAGTTTGTACTCCTCACTCTTTTCTAATTAATCTTTTTACATTTATGTAACCCCCTGCACATCAGTGGCGTTTCCGCCTTGCTCGGGGTGAAATGATTAAAAAAAAAGAGATTCATTGGGATTTTTTTAAGGGCAGGGTCGCAAAGTCCTACCCTTGTATTTTAACCCATATCTGGAGGGAAGGGACGGATTAATATCTTTCCCAAGGGTACCTGTGCTTAAGTGAATGCAGGGTATTCAACTGGAATTCGAACTCTGCTCACCGATTTCTCTTTCTGAGCCGATATCCACTGCACCACAACGCACATCCGTCACTATACGCTTACAACACCTGGTATTCCCAAGCGGTCACCCATCTAAGTACTGACTAGGCTCAACATTGCTTAACTTCGGTGATAACCGGTGTAGTCAACGTGATCTCATTGGATCTACTCAACCTATACAGCTAGACAATTATGAGAGAACTAGAAATAGACACACGCACAAACATCTTGCCTTATATATATATATATATATATTATCGATTTTCCGCACTATTGTAAGAACTGCAACATTGAAACTTCTGAATATCGTTTCTTATGTCTTTGTTTATAAGTGTATCAAATTTAATAAAAATCGGACCACTCCTTCTAAGACCCGATTGGAAAAGAGATAGCCGGAAACCTCATCCTAAACAGGGAACAAGAGATGAGCCTCTACACCTGTTCAGTAGACGTGGATGGAGTGTCAAACCGGGCGATAGTTTAGTCTATCTACTCCAATTGAGAAAAAAAACAAAAAAATAAAAATAAAAATAAAAATAAAAATGAAAAGATTGGAAAAGAGAAAAGAGAAAGCCGGAAACCACATCCTAAACAGGGAACAAGGGATTAGCCTCTACACCTGATCATATAATTCTTACTAAGGTTGGAAACGATTATCTTGAAACTCTAGTTCGCCATGACTGTTCAATAGTTTCCTGGATATAAATTTTGTAAAAATAAATAAATAAATAAATAAACAAAAAATGTTCGACACACGTTAATAAGTTTGATTGTTGCTTGTTTATTGAAACTTCCTAAGCTGAAAATTAAACAGCCTCCGGCTTGAAACGAAATTCTTCTTCTGAAGAAATTAAAATCCGAAGTAAAAAAAATAAAAAAAAGAAAGAAAAAGAAAAAGAAACGCCATGAGAAGTTCAGCATTTTTCCAAGATCTGATTACAACTTCCGGGAAAAAGAGTTAACGAATGGCGGACAAGAAGATAATGCTAATCCATCCGAGATATTTGAATTAAAATTGCGAAACTGTAATATAAAAGAAATATCGTCATTATTTTTGTTTTATTTCCGAAGCAAACCAATACGAGCGATCCATTTGAACATAAGTCTTTGTAAATAAACAGAGCTGGAGGTGAATCAAGATAGAGCGATAAATATATATATATATATATATATATATATATATATATATTGTAGGAACAATCAAACAATTTATTTTATATATATATATATATATATATATATATATATATATATGAGTCACAGAATTAGCCATTAGGTGCAATCAGTTGGATTTAAAATATATATATATATGAGTCACAGAATTAGCCATTAGGTGCAATCAGTTGTATTTAAAAGAATATAATTCAGTTTTCTAATATTTTATATGTATTTACACATACATAAGAATATGTGTGCGTATGTATATATGTTTCTTTATCTATGCCTATATATATATATATATAGAGAGAGAGAGAGAGAGAGAGAGAAAGAGAGTCACAGAATTAGCCATTAGGTGCAATCAGTTGTTTAAAATTTAAAATATATATATATATATATATATATATATATATATATATATATATATCAGTTATATATATATATATATATATATATATATATATATATATATATATATATATGAGTCACAGAATCTGACGTCACAGAACCTCATTGCAAATCTGACAACTGCGTTTTTTATTTTTGGTAACTATTGTCATTGCTTAGCGGAGTTTTATGTCAACACAAAATAAAATCCTCGGTGTTGGTAGATGTTATTATGTTACCGTCTTAATAACCTCTCTGAAGATGGCTCATATGAGCCGAAAGCTTAGAACCAACTGAATAAAAAATTATCCAAATGTTGGAGAATTTTTGACTTTATTTTCAACTGAAATGAATGCCAAAACACGACGTTTAGAACAGCTCATGATTAAACATAATAGACGTTCATTGTTTCTGATATTTAACAGTATATGTTTAGAATATATATATATATATATGTGTGTGTGTGTGTGTGTGTGTGTGTGTGTGTGTGTGTGTGTGTGTGTGTGCGTGCGTTTGTGTGTGTGTTTGTGTGTATGTGTTTGTGTGTGTGAAATCATTTGTTTGAACATTATTTCTGATAGATACGCTTATTTAAGTCGATATTCTGTTTATAATCAAACATAATGATATATTTATTTCTACCGGCCTGATTATTTATGATACAACCCGGAAGAAATAAATATATAATACTGTATTAAATAAATAGAAAGTGTGGTTAGATATAGGAAATGTCAGAAGGGGGGGTGATAGATAGTTGCGTGGGTGGGAAGAGTGTTTGAAGCAATGGAAGCGAGTTAGTTTGTTAGGAGGTGTCTATTGACTTTACATTTAAACTCCTGGAAATTGTTGCCGTCGGGGAAGCAGTCATGTTGAAGGGAATTCCACAGTCGGGATGTGGAGTAGAAGTCGCGGTTGCATTTCATCGGTTTCACTGTAAAAGGGTGGGATCTAGTTGCTAATCTAGTATCTCGTGCAAATTCGAACCTAGAGGGCACCAGTGATCTAAGTTCATCGGAGCAGAAGCCGTGAAAGTATTTGTAGAAGAGACACAGGGAAGCCACGTCGCGCCGGTGAGAGAAAGACTGCAGGCGGTTTGCTAAGTCGGTATCGATCGCATTACAAACCCTCAGCTGTACCTTGTCGAGAAGCCCAAGGAGAATAGCAGGGGCACCCGACCAGATATGGCAACAGTATTCAATGCATGGGCGGATGGTAGATTTATATATGTGCTGGATAGATTCAGACGGAAAAAACTTCCGGGCTCTGCACAGAGAACCGACTTTCATAGCAGCGGATTTATCAATGGATTCGATATAGTCATTCCACTTGATGTCCGCTGAAAGTGTAAGATCAAGGAGGCGTAGTGTTTTACTTTCTGGGAGGCAAGCTTGGTCCATGCTAATGGGAGGTAGGTGCGATTGTCTATGATGATTAATTGATAGTAGCTTCGTTTTAGAAGCATTAAAATTTACGAGCCATTTCTTACCCCAGTCCACTACGGATTGGAGGTCCTTTCCAAGCTCGTCTGCAAGGTTAGCTTTGTCCTCCATACCAGATTTTTGATAGAGGCGAGAGTAAACTGTGGTGTCATCGGCGTACATACCTACTTGGGATCTTATGGTATCAGGGAGATCATTAATGTAGATCAGAAAGAGCGTAGGACCTCGGATGGAGCCTTGAGGGACACCCGCATTCGTATGGTAGTTCTGGGAGGCATGTCCGTTTAATACCACTTTCAATGTGCAGTTAGATAGGAATGACTGGATTAGTTCAAACAATTGTCCAGCTATACCATAGCTGCGCAGTTTGCATAGAATGCAAGCATGCCAAACCCTGTCGAATGCTTTAGAGATATCCAAGGCGACGATTCGGGCTTCGCCATTCCTCGTCAAGTGCCTGGTATATGTACTCGGTGATGGTCGTTAGCATATCAACAGTAGACCTGGTGAAACCGTACTGCTTGTCCGAGAGGAGACTGTGTGCTGTGGGTTACTGAACAACCTCGGCGTTGATAATGGACTCGAACACTTTGCCAAAGATCGGAAGAAGGCTGATAGAGCGGTAATTTGCGGGGTCCGAGTGTTCTCTATAACGAAGGAAAATGTGTATTTATTAATATATATATATATATATATATATATATATATATATAGAGAGAGAGAGAGAGAGAGAGAGAGAAAGAGAGGGCACAAAGAGATAGAGATAAAGAAAGATACAGACAGTGAAAGATAGATATTTGAACTCATACATACACAAGTTGACGTCATAATATAAGACCTAAGGATCCTTTCAGCCAAAACATTATCAAAAGTGCTTTTTGTCGGTATTGTTAATGAGAGACAGGACACGAAAATTACTTACATAAGGGAAGTTGGAACTCGTTTAAAAACATAATTTTTTATAAAAAAATTAATTAAAATGTAAGGGTGTGTAAACACAAACTTCCACAAGAGCAATAAAATGGAAAAAGAAAAACTCACAGTACCCCCCCCCCCAACAATCGTAAGAAGCGATTGAAGTGCTCTATCTGTCTGAACAAACTAAGCTGGTGGATTTTCAAGTACACAGCCTCCAAAACCCGTAAATGATAGTCTGATCGGGCGCTATGCAGAACAGAATATCATACCTAGAGGCACAGTCATGATAATCAAGACTGTGCCTCTAGGTATGAGGACTCATGTGAGTGTGTCAATGCAGCAGATAATTCAGAAAATTATTTATACATACACTGTTAAATATAACAGACAATGAATCTCTATTCTGCTCAATCATAAGACGTTCTAAAGATCGTATTTTGGCTTTAATTTTAGGTGAGAATTTCTTAGAAGAACAGCCATGTAGGTAATATTAGACAGAGTTTAGTCGATAACACAATAATACTCACACATACACACAATAAAAAGAACCTTCAGATATCGGAGGCCATCTACATTAAATCAAAGAAACCCACACTTAATAAAATCACATTTCAATCTGGTCACAACACATTATATTGCATTTAGACATATGGTTCTGTTAACATTTCGGTCTCTCAAGCGGTGTGATGTCATAGAAACGCATTACAAGTTTACGAAATGCGTCTGTTATTCGGTGACTGCTATCGTTGCATAGCAATGTTTTATGTCAACACAGGATAAAATCCTCTTTGATGGTGGATGCTTTTATGTTAACGTCCCTGTAACCTCTCTGAGCCGAATTTTTTCTCTTTATATATATATATATATATATATATATATATATATATTCTAAACATGTATTTTTAAATATAACAGAGAGTGAATGTCTATTATGTTCAATCATGAGCCGTTCTAAACATCGAATTTCGGCTTTAATTTCAGATGAAAATAAAGACACAACTTCCCAAACATTTGGATATTTTTTAAGTCAACCAACTGTCCAGTTATACCATAGCAGCATATGTAGAAGGCCAGCATGCTAGACACTATCAAACGCTTTGGACATATCCAGGGCAGCAGTTCGAACTCGCCTTTCTTGTCGAGAGCATAGTGTCTATACTCACTGATGGTCGTTAGCATATCAATAGTAGACCTGATGAGGAAACCATACTGTTTGTCAGAAAAGTGTCTGTGGGCTGTGAGATGCTGAACCACCTCGGTGTTGATAACAGCTTCGAACACTTTGCCAAAAATCGGTAGGAGGCTGATAGGGCGGTCCGATTCACGGACAAGCAATAATGATAGTCTGTTTTTGTTTGCATGGAACATTTTCAAGCAACAACAAACTCGTGCATACAAGACGCTGGAGTTTGTTACTGCTTGGAAATCTTCCATACAAACAAAAACAAACTGTGATTTTGTTTGTCCGTGAATTCTTATATTATAATGTAACTGATATCTTTGAAAATGGCTTATGTAGACGGACTGCTTAGATTTGATTATAAAAAAATTATGTTTCTATATTTTGATTTTCTTTCTTCATTTAATCATAATGCTACTAAGCTTATGAGAGAATATAAAAAAAAAACATGAAATTAATAGACAAAACTTGTTTATATTATTTAATGAAACATGCATCAATGAAAGTATGCTGCCGAAATATACACACACACACACAATATATATATATATATATATATATATATATATATATATTAATAAAAACATTTTACTTTGCTATTCAAAGGTTTTCATCTTTCAGTTCTATTAATTGTACTTCGTCAAGTGATAGTTGCAAACTGTTGACAGAAATAAACATGTATATAAATATGCTAGATGTTTTTATTATAACAACTTATAACAAACGTAGTTCAATAATAATATATGACTTTACTTTTTATTCAGCACTTTTAAAAATAGGAACTGTAGATTTTTTTAATTGTTATTAACCTTACTAAGATATATATGTCCTTCAATATGACAACGAATGTTGGACAATTTCATGAAAGATGGATAAAAGACTCGAAGTAACCAAAGTTTGGTTCTACAGAAGTATACTGAGGATACCATAGACGGAACACGTGAGCAACGACGAGGTTTTGGAAAGTATGTGTATAAGAAGGGAATTGATAATTATCACTAGGAAAAGACAGCTGAAGTTTGTGGGTAATTTAATGAGGAAGGAGAGCTTGGAGAATCTGATGCTCACGGGAAGGATAGAGAGGAAAAGAGACAAGGAAAATCAACGCATGACATACTTGACAGACTTGAGTAGATGGATAGTGGAACGGTAATCGAGTGGGATAACGGGAGAAGGATTATCAAGAGTGATAAGTAATAGAGTGATATGGAAGACCATGCTCGTCTACGTCCTCAAGGGACACACCACATAAAAGTATATACATATATTTCATTTGTAAACGAGTTATTATGCGGCCTAGGTTTCTACCATGCAACTGCATGGACAAAAATAAATGTCCACTTCAAGTACTTTGCTACACAAAATAAGTCATTTACAAGGTAAATGTACGTGATTTAAATGGCCAAAATAAAATATATTTGGGTTCAATAAAAGACACCTTTAAGACCAGATGGTTTAATTACAAGTCTACATTCAAAATAGAAAACTTTTAAAAAAATGTACAAAATTGGCTAGCCACGAGTGGAAATTAAAATCAAAATATGGAAAAATCCAAGACATAACGTGGTAGTATAGTAAAAACAGTTAAACCTTACAACGGTGGCAAAATATGTAGACTGTGCCAGGAAGAAAAGTTAGAGATTATGCTATTCCCAAACAAAAACGAATTATTGAATGAAAAAACGGAAATTATAGTAAGTGTAACCATACTAAAAAAATACCTCCTACGTTTATAAAACCATGGATGAAAACGTCATAATTCACTGAATTTTTGAAAATTGCGCGTTCAAAAATTAAAAAAAAATTAAAAAATACGGTAAAATCAGTTATTGAAAATAGCCTGAAGATACCACTCCTGGTAGAAACCTAGGTCGCGTAACAACTCGTTTACAAATGGAAAATATTCAAAAGTTTTACAATATAATTGTATTGAACACATTTTAATACAAATGGGCACTGGTCTAACCTTATTATGACAACAAACTAAGTAATTAATCAATCAATATATATATATATATCCTTTCCACATGACTGCTTTTCCGACGGCTACAATCTCCAGGAGTTTAAATGTAAGGTCAATAGACATCTCCTAACACACTAACTCGCTTCCATTCTTTCAAACACTCTTCCCACCCACCCAACTATCTATCACCCCCTTCTGACATTTCTTATATCTAAACGCTCTTTCTATTTACCTTCCCCTATGTAGCCCCAAGCGCAATAGTGGCAGTGGAATGCCTTGCTTGGGGTGAAATGACTAAAAAAAAATTATTACAATGGTTTATAAAAGCATAATATCACTACACAAAAATTGTTATGGGACCTTACTCAGACAAGAAAATTTTCTTTAAAGTTTAATTTAATTACTATGTTTCATTTATAACTTATACTCTAACATAAAAAAATAATAATATTATTTTAATAAAATAAAATTGACCACGCAATACTAAATTGTTGTTCTTAATACAATATAACAAAGTATACCATAATTATTTAATCATTATCCTGACTTATACTCATAGATAGTAATAAAAAAAAATCTGTTGTTCAATAAAAGCACTAACAAACCAACATCCTAATTTAAATTGCTGTCTACCCTTTAAAAAATCTACGGTTCCACTATGTAAATATAATATAATTCTAAATCTTGATTGAACACTTTGGACACACCTAAATGTATTTCCTTTAAATAACAATCTCTAATAACCAGGAATTCATCTTATATTTTCAAAAATAAATCGTTTTAACCATTTATTTCAACATATTCCCTTAAGAAAAAAAGCTTTGTTCTGAAACATGACAATTTTTCTGGAGTGATATTACACTTTTATAAACCATTGTAACAACAAAATTACAATATTAAGCTTTACTCTGTATCGGGAACTCTTTAAATGCTTGAACAGTGGGTTTTAATCTATGTGTTCTTTCACTTTTCTGTAATATATATATATATATATATATATATATATATATATATATATAATCTAAATCTAAACTTATATATAAATGGAACTTTGTCTCTGTGTGTGTGTGTGTATCCGTTATCTATAGACTTCAAAACGGCTGAATCTATTTTCTTGAAAATTTACAGTTGTACTATAAGCGTCTGCAAGTGTTCTTAGCTAGGTTTTGTGTCGAGGTACCCCCCGATACATATCGAAAATCGAAAATCGAAAAAATTGGGTGATAGAAGGAGTGGTCCGATTTTAATCAAATTTGATACACTCATAGACAAAGACATAAAAACGATATTCAGAAGTTTCAAGGTTGCAGTTCTTACAATAGTGCAGAAAATCGATAATATATATATATATATATAAGGCAAGATGTTTGTGCGTGTGTGTTTGTTTATCTGTCTGCATGTCCTTTATACAAATCCACAATTTATATACGATTCTCACTAAACTTCACACAAATATTCTTTAGGTTGAGTCTGAGCTCCAGGACTATGGATTAGTTTTAAAGCTTTCATTACACTCGAGCAACAACGGGCTATAATGCTAGCATATATATATATATATATATATATATATATATATATATAGTAAGCCAATGATGGGTAGGGGAATGAGTTAAGAGAGTGTGGTAGGGTAGATTATAGAATTAAGAGGTCGTAGAAAGCAAGATTGTTTAATGTCTGTTATGAAACATTTGAATGTTTAAAATTGTATTATGTCATGTCGGCAATGGTGTTGAATATGTTGTGGAACGGTTACGGATTTATTTATTAATGTTTTTATCATTTAATGTGATGGAATTGTTATACAAACTGAAATGTATTGAAATATAATGTACGTCAAACACAAGTAGACGACATGAAACAAAGGAATTATCGAAAGATTGGAGAATCAATATATTAATGCAATGCGTTAGATTTTGATTGCGGGATGTAGTTATTTTATAGTAGAAAATAAATTAACTATATATTAG
The DNA here is from genome assembly GCA_037127315.1 of Ascarosepion bandense. Lineage (NCBI taxonomy): Eukaryota > Metazoa > Mollusca > Cephalopoda > Sepiida > Sepiidae > Ascarosepion > Ascarosepion bandense. The sequence continues at coordinate 1,038,418 of JBBBDQ010001502.1, forward strand.
ACGATATATATATATATATATATATATATATATATAGTTGTACAAACGTCAGAGGTATTTTTTTAACAAAAGTAATGAAGTCATTTCCACCTAGCATCATCGTCTTATATATATATATATATATATATAAGACGAAGATGCTAGGTGGAATTTACTTCATTACTTTTGTTTAAAAAATACATCTGACGTTTATACAACCGAGGATGAAAACGTCAGAATTCATTGAATTTTTGAAATTAGCGAGTTCAAAAATTCCCTGCCAATGAGCGTTCAAAAAAAAAACAAAACAAAAAAAAAAAAACGGTAAAATCAGTTATTAAGAAATTTAATAATTAGAAAAAAAAAACGGTAAAATCAGTTATTAAGAAATTTAATAATTAGAAAAAAATGTTAAAATCAGTTATTAAGAAATTTAATAAATAGAAAAAAGCGGTAAAATCAGTTATTAAGAAATTTAATAATTAGAAAAAAATGTTAAAATCAGTTATTAAGAAATTTAATAAATAGAAAAAAGCGGTTAAATCAGTTATTAAGAAATTTAATAATTAGAAAAAAATGTTAAAATCAGTTATTAAGAAATTTAATAAATAGAAAAAAGCGGTTAAATCAGTTATTAAGAAATTTAATAATTAGAAAAAAATGTTAAAATCAGTTATTAAGAAATTTAATAATTAAAAAAAAACGGTAAAATCAGTTATTAAGAAATTTAATAATTAGAAAAAAAAACGGTAAAATCAATTATTAAGAAATTTAATAATTAGAAAAAAATGTTAAAATCAGTTATTAAGAAATTTAATAATTAGAAAAAATGTTAAAATCAGTTATTAAGAAATAAAATAATTAGAAAAAAATGTTAAAATCAGTTATTAAGAAATTTAATAAATAGAAAAAAAACGATAAAATCAGTTATTAAGAAATTTAATAATTAGAAAAAAATGTTAAAATCAGTTATTAAGAAATTTAATAATTAGAAAAAATGTTAAAATCAGCTATTAAGAAATTTAATAAATAGAAGAAAAACGATAAAATCAGTTATTAAGAAATTTAATAAATAGAAAAAAAGATAAAATCAGTTATTAAGAAATTTAATAAATAGAAAAAAAACGATAAAATCAGTTATTAAGAAATTTAATAATTAGAAAAAAACGATAAAATCAGTTTTTAAGAAATTTAATAAATAGAAAAAAAACGATAAAATCAGTTATTAAGAAATTTAATAAATAGAAAAAAAACGATAAAATCTGTTATTAAGAAATTTAATAAATAGAAAAAAACGGTAAAATCAGTTATTAAGAAATTTAATAATTAGAAAAAAACGGTAAAATCAGTTATTAAGAAATTTAATAATTAGAAAAAAATGTTAAAATCAGTTATTAAGAAATTTAATAATTAGAAAAAATGTTAAAATCAGTTATTAAGAAATTTAATAAATAGAAGAAAAACGATAAAATCAGTTATTAAGAAATTTAATAATTAAAAAAAAACGGTAAAATCACTTATTAAGAAATTTAATAATTAGAAAAAAATGTTAAAATCAGTTATTAAGAAATTTAATAAATAGAAAAACAGCGGTAAAATCAGTTATTAAGAAATTTAATAAATAGAAAAAAAAGATAAAATCAGTTATTAAGAAATTTAATAAATAGAAAAAAAACGATAAAATCAGTTATTAAGAAATTTAATAATTAGAAAAAAACGATAAAATCAGTTATTAAGAATTTAATAATTAGAAAAAATGTTAAAATCAGTTATTAAGAAATTTAATAAATAGAAAAAAAACGATAAAATCAGTTATTAAGAAATTTAATAATTAGAAAAAAATGTTAAAATCAGTTATTAAGAAATTTAATAAATAGAAAAACAGCGGTAAAATCAGTTATTAAGAAATTTAATAAATAGAAAAAAAAGATAAAATCAGTTATTAAGAAATTTAATAAATAGAAAAAAAACGATAAAATCAGTTATTAAGAAATTTAATAATTAGAAAAAAACGATAAAATCAGTTATTAAGAAATTTAATAATTAGAAAAAATGTTAAAATCAGTTATTAAGAAATTTAATAATTAGAAAAAATGTTAAAATCAGCTATTAAGAAATTTAATAAATAGAAAAACAGCGGTAAAATCAGTTATTAAGAAATTTAATAAATAGAAAAAAAGATAAAATCAGTTATTAAGAAATTTAATAAATAGAAAAAAAACGATAAAATCAGTTATTAAGAAATGTAATAAATAGAAAAAAAACGCTAAAATCAGTTTTTAAGAAATTTAATAAATAGAAAAAAAACGATAAAATCAGTTATTAAGAAATTTAATAAATAGAAAAAAAACGCTAAAATCAGTTTTTAAGAAATTTAATAAATAGAAAAAAAACGATAAAATCAGTTATTAAGAAATTTAATAAATAGAAAAAAAAAGATAAAATCAGTTATTAAGAAATTTAATAAATAGAAAAAAAACGATAAAATCAGTTATTAAGAAATTTAATAAATAGAAAAAAAAACGATAAAATCTGTTATTAAGAAATTTAATAAATAGAAAAAAACGGTAAAATCAGTTATTAAGAAATTTAATAATTAGAAAAAAACGGTAAAATCAGTTATTAAAAAATTTAATAATTAGAAAAAAATGTTAAAATCAGTTATTAAGAAATTTAATAAATAGAAGAAAAACGATAAAATCAGTTATTAAGAAATTTAATAATTAAAAAAAAACGCTAAAATCACTTATTAAGAAATTTAATAATTAGAAAAAAATGTTAAAATCAGTTATTAAGAAATTTAATAAATAGAAAAACAGCGGTAAAATCAGTTATTAAGAAATTTAATAAATAGAAAAAAAAGATAAAATCAGTTATTAAGAAATTTAATAAATAGAAAAATAACGATAAAATCAGTTATTAAGAAATGTAATAAATAGAAAAAAAACGCTAAAATCAGTTTTTAAGAAATTTAATAAATAGAAAAAAAACGATAAAATCAGTTATTAAGAAATTTAATAAATAGAAAAAAAACGCTAAAATCAGTTTTTAAGAAATTTAATAAATAGAAAAAAAACGATAAAATCAGTTATTAAGAAATTTAATAAATAGAAAAAAAAAGATAAAATCAGTTATTAAGAAATTTAATAAATAGAAAAAAACGATAAAATCAGTTATTAAGAAATTTAATAAATAGAAAAAAAAACGATAAAATCTGTTATTAAGAAATTTAATAAATAGAAAAAAACGGTAAAATCAGTTATTAAGAAATTTAATAATTAGAAAAAAACGGTAAAATCAGTTATTAAAAAATTTAATAATTAGAAAAAAATGTTAAAATCAGTTATTAAGAAATTTAATAATTAGAAAAAATGTTAAAATCAGTTATTAAGAAATTTAATAAATAGAAGAAAAACGATAAAATCAGTTATTAAGAAATTTAATAATTAAAAAAAAAACGGTAAAATCACTTATTAAGAAATTTAATAATTAGAAAAAAATGTTAAAATCAGTTATTAAGAAATTTAATAAATAGAAAAACAGCGGTAAAATCAGTTATTAAGAAATTTAATAAATAGAAAAAAAAGATAAAATCAGTTATTAAGAAATTTAATAAATAGAAAAAAACGATAAACTCAGTTATTAATAAATTTAAGTTTTTAATGGATTCTTGGTACACCCCATTTAATATATATATATATATATATATATATATATATATATATATATATATATATATATATATATCTGCGAATGATTATATATCTAAACTTATTTATAAATGGAACTTTGTCTCTGTGTGTGTGTATGTGTGTGTGTCCATTACCTATAGAATCCGAAACGGCTGAACCGATTTTCTTGAAAATTTACACAGTTGTACTATAAGCGTCTGCGATTGTTCTTAGCTAGGTTTTGTGTCGAGTTACCCTCGAGAAATATCGAAAATCGATAATCGATAATCGAAAAAATCGGATTATAGAAGCAATGCTCCGATTTTAAACAAATTTGATACACTCATAGACAAAGATATAAGAAACGATATTCTGAAGTTTCAAGGTTGCAGTACTTACAATAGTGCAGAAAATCAATCATGTATATATATATATATATATATATATATATATATATATATGTAGGCAAGAAGTTTGTGTGTGTGTCTGTTTTTCTGACTGTATGTCTGTATTTTTTTCAGCCCTTTTATTTTAGATTTTACTTCGGGTTTGGTTCTATGGAGGTATAATTGTAGTTTTTAGTCTCAGCCATGATACTTATCTAACCTTCAAAATTCAGTTTACGACAAAAAAGTTATTTTATATCGATACCAGGAAATCAAAATTTGACTTACATCCAATCATTTTTCTTTCAGTCTACGGTTTCGCTTTCACTGGAAACAACTATTGCTTTTTAGTCTTTCGTGCTAACGTCCAAAGAGTTTGCGCTCCAGGACCATGGATTAGTTTTAAAGCTTTCATTACACCCGAGCAATTTCGTGCTATATATATATATATATATATATATATATATATATATTTACAGCGATACAGCGAAACTGGACTGTCTGCGGATGACTACGCTCACGCACGCCTATTCATCACTATGGAGAAATGATAGACTTTAAAAACAGTAGCTACTGACGCATTTAGACATCGTTCATTTAGTAATGAATTTGAACACTGTCGGCTACTGGCGTGCGTTTGCATTATATATAACACGCTAAAGTCTTAATCCTGGGTAGAAACAATCGGATGTCTAATCGTACTAATGAGCCATGGTAAATCAAAACTTGATTGTCTATATATATATATATATATATATATATATATATATATATATATATATATTACGGAGATTAACGAAAATTAACGAAATGGTTATAAACAAACAGACAATTTGAAATTATTTGTTTGAACATTATTTTTGCTCGATACTCTAATATTTAAGTAGATATTCTCTTTATAATCAAACAGTATCATATATTTATTTCTTTTGGCCTATATCATAAATAATCAGGCCGGTAGAAATAAATATATCATTATGTTTGATTATAAACAGAATATCTACTTAAATAAGCGTATCTATCAAAAATAATGTTCAAACAAATGCTTTCACACACACACACACATGCACACACACACACGCACACACACATATATATATATATATATTTATATATTCTAAACATATACTGTTAAATCTAAGAGACAATGAATGTCTATTATATTTAATCATGAGCCGTTCTAAACGTCGTATTTTGGCTATAATTTCAGTTGAAAATAAAGACAAAAATTCTTCAACATTTGGATATTTTTTTATTAAGTTGGTTCTAAGCTTTCGGCTCACATCAGCGAAGCTTTTATCTTGTGTTGACATAAAACTCCGCTAAGCAACGGTAATAGTTACCAAAAATAACAAACGCAGTTCGCAAATTTGCAATGCGGTTCTATGACGTCACACCGCGTGATAGCGCGAAATGACAACAGAACCATGTATTCAAATATAATGTAATGTGTTACGACCAGATTTAAACGTGATTTTATTAAGTATGATTAAACATAAAATACATTTATTGTCTCTTATATTTAACAGTGTATGTTTCGAAAATTATTTGCTGCCTCGATACACTAAATTATTATATATATATATATATATATCCGAGTGAATTCAGAACGAAGAAAGAATTCTTACAACGTCCAAAACATTAATTTAAAACAGTGCTCGATATATAATATATAGAGCTGTGAATATTTAATATAAATTATATTTTAGAACATGTACATAATTTTTCTCTATATATCCATGACAAAGGTACATTTGTTTCGACATTGAATCTTCAATGTCTCATCAGGTGGTATGTAAAGTAATGGAAAGCCTCTTTCTTTATATATGGTCAGTTTAGTTAGAGGTGAGGCTCCATTACTTTACATACCACCTGAGGAGACACTGAAGATTCAATGTCGAAACAAACGTACCTTTGTCGTGGATATATATAGAAAAATTATGTACATGTTCTAAAATATAATTGATATTATATATATATATATATATATATATAATGTAGGTATTTTCTTATATGGATCGATTTGCCTTTAGTAATTTATTTTTACTTTTAAAGTGCTCTGCCGTTTTCTTTCGTTGCTATTAGAGTGGTTTACTAGTGTTTGTTTTATTATTTTTCATTTAATGTTTGTTGATATATTTTTCTTTTTTTCCCGTGTTTATTTTTATAGATTGTATAACACACACACACACACACACACACACACACACACACACACATGGAACAAAAGAGAATATTTTTTATTGTACCAAACTACGTCCAGAGTTTGTAAATTAAAGCATAGAGTGAACGCGTGACACACAGACGGCTTCAGTAAATGTCAAATGTACCCAATTCATATCACATATCATTGATTACAAAGCATGTAGAACTCTTGACAAGTCCGACGCATGCGCATTGCAGAGAGATGAGATTTCAGCGTAATGACGCCGGTCAGGTTACACGGATCTACCTTGTCCTTGCTGTCCAATGACGCCCCCTCAGAACCCCTAAAATTGATGAGTTGTCCTGCTTATCTTAAGTACAGTAAATAGAGACATATTGTTTACAAAGGGTAACATTACGAATTATAAGCGTCAACTGGCGTAGGATGTGGTTTATTGGCTGCCACGAGAAGAGGCATTCTTATTGCAACAGCGATTTTAACACTAATCAGTGGCGAGACGAGTTATTCAAGAAAACTATTTTGTCCGGTTGATTTGACCTTTTGATTTCTAGTTTCTTTTATTTTTATTTTTTTATTTTATTTATTTAGTAGCAGTATAGCCCGGCGTTGCTCGGGTGTAATGAAAGCTTTTAAAACTAATCCATGGTTTGGTAAGAATCGGATAAAAATTGTGGATTTGTATAAAAGACATACAGACAGATAAACAGACACACTCACAAACATCTTGCTTTATATATATATATATATAAGAAAGAATATTAAAACGTTTTGAGTTTAATAATGTGTTTTTTTGACAGTATTTGTTTATATCTACTATATATATATATATATATATATATATATATTATCGATTTTCTGCACTATTGTAAGAACTGCAACCTTGAAACATTCTGAATATCGTTTATTATGTCTTTGTCTGTGAGTGTCTCAAATTTGATTAAAATCTGACCACTCCTTCTATAACCCGATTTTTCGATTATCGATTTTTGATATTTATCGGGGATACCTCGACACAAAACCTAGCTAAGAACACTCGCAGACGCTTATAGTACAACTGTCTAAATTTTCAAGAAAATCGGTTCAGCCGTTTCGAAGTCTATAGGTAACGGACACACACACACACACAGAGACACACAGAGACAACGTTTCATTTATAAATAAGTTTAGATCTGGGTGTAGTTGTGGTGCAGTAGATATCGGTACGGAACCAAAAATCAAAGAGACGAGTTCGGATTTCACTTGAATTCGTTGCATTCACTAACTCACAAATGTCCTTGGGAAAGGTATTAATCTGTGTCTTTCCCCCAACTATGGGCTAAATAACAATGTCAGACTGGACAGAAGATTTCCCGCACTAGTTTGTCATTACATTCTGCAGTAGATTAAATTTACTCAAAAGCCCCCTTAATATTGAAGATGAATATAAAAAGTTCTTTTCTTTCTTTGCATTTGAGGAGAGGAGGTCAAAAATTTGCATTTGAGGAGAGGAGGTCAAAATAGGAAGAAAGCAAAAAGAACATTTTTGGTACTAAAAAAGGCACATAAAAGGTGAGAAAACGTGAGAAGCAATAATAAGAAAAAAGAAAAAGAAAAAAGGAAGGAAAGAAGAAAGGAAGGAAAGAAGAAAGGAAGGAAAGAAGAAAGGGATGGAAAGAAAAAAGAAAGGAAAAAAGTAAGTATATATTCCCTAGAAACTACTGACCAAATTCCAAAGTGAATCTTTACTCTGATTAGTTAAAAGGAATTCACACATAAATTTTCTAACTTCCCACATATATAAATAGCAAACCGATATTTTTTGTATTTAAATGTAAATCAGTTTCACATCCAACATCCAACATTGCCTGATGACGAGATTCTATCTCGAAACATAGAAATTTTCGTGTCGCAATGTACAATAAATTCACAATTATATATATATATATATATATATATATATATGATAACGATGTATAATTTTTATATACCGAAAACAATGATGTATGATAAAGTGGAAAAAAGCCTCACAAAACATTCCTCTTCCCTTAAACATCATCGAACTAGGTCTGTTTTTGAAATCTGGGTGGGATTTGATGGACTATTTACTCAGAACACATAAAACGAAAAAAATGTTTTCATTTAATACTCCAATAGTCCCGTGTTCGTGTTCGTGTACATGTGTAGTTGTATCAGCGTAAACAAACATAGTTCGATGATGTCCTAAAGGATGAGACGAATCGCGGGATGGCTATTTTAATACCTCATATATATATATATATATTAGTCATATACATACAAGCTTTTTTGCTGTATCACAGCTCATCAGTGTGGCTAGACACATCCACATGCTTCTGGCCGGGATCGAAACTCTACCGATTTGGTGTCAGTCGGAATCGCTACCCCTAATCCATAGGCGCATATCAGTAAGTTAAGTGCCATACATGATACACGCTTGGGCGATCATGTCCCGAAAGTGACATTGCTGACTGGGCAGAACATTATCCTGCTGTAGGTTGCCATTACTTTCTGCGGTAGACTGGTTGTCATCCAAGGCTGTAAAACCCAATCTGTCCTGTTATTTAACCCATATCTGGAGGGAAGAGACGAATTAATACCTTTCCCAAGGGTATTTCCGCGTAAGTGAATGCCAGGAATTCAATTGAAATTTGAACTCGGCTCCCCAATTTTTTGTTCCGAGCCGATATCGATTGCACCACAACGCACATATTTGGCCTGAAACCTTTCATTCAAACATACTTTCGTTAAATACGGCCTTTAAGGAAGATTGATTTCATTTTTTTTTTTTTTTCAAATTTTCAAGCATTCTAACATTCTCCGTTTTGTTGGATTGAAGTTATATAAAAGTTCTACATACTTTTTATTGTCCTAAATGCTTTCGGCGCCTCTCTCACACACACACACGCGCGCATATATATATATATATATATATATATATATATATATATATATGCAGGCAGCAAATTTTCTTTTAAACATGTCAGATTAAATAAATTGCAAACGTGATGTTTGCTTATTTTTAATAAAATCCGTTCATACTCTCGGATAATCTTGAGAAATGAATGAAAAAACTATCTGTCAACGTTACAGCTCATTTCTGACATCTTTTGTTTCTAATACGCGAAGGTTACCCGTGAGTATAAACGGATTTTATTAAACATAAGTCAGTCAGTTAAGTGCCATCCGTGATACACGCTTGGGCGATCATGTCTCGAAAGAGACATGACTGACTGGGCAGAAGATTATCCCGCAGTAGGTTGCCATTGCTTTCTGCGGTAGACTGGTTGCCGACCAAGGCTATAGAACCCAATCTGTCCTGCTATTTAAGCCATAACTGGAAGGAAGAGACGGATTAATACCTTTCCCAAGGGTATTTGCACGTAAGTGAATACAATGGATTCAACTGGAATTTGAACTCGGCTCCCCGGCTTCTCGTTCCGAGCCGATATCCACTGTACCACAACGCGCACAAACATTATATTTGCAATTTATTTAATCGGACATATATATGTATGTATATTAATACGTTTATTCATTTGCAAGGCCCAAACGCCACACAAAGTAGAGATTTATTGAATAAGGTTGTTGTAAGGGTTCACAAGGAGAGAGAGTAAAGGGGACGTATTATGAGAATATGTAAGATACATAATAGTTAACATTAGACTTTAAGTTTGTAGTAATTGTGCAATCTTCCCCGCGGGAGTGTGTTCCAGAAAATAATAGTTCTAGGGCAGAAGCTTTACGAGTGGATTTTTGTCATTATAGTAGAACTAGCAGTATAGCCCGGCGTTGCTAAGGCGTAATGAAAGCTTTAAAACTAATCCATGGTCCTGGAGCTCAGACTCTTTGGACGTTGGCACGAAAGACTAAAAAGTAATAGTTGTTTCCAGTTAAAGCGAAACCGTAAACTGAAAGAAAAATGAATGGATGTAAGTCAAATTTTGATTTCCTGCTATCGACATAAAATAACTTTTTTTTCGTCGTAAACTGAATTTTGAAGGCTAAATAAGTCCTCTAAGTAAATGGTATCATGGCTGAGACTAAGAACTACAATTATACCTACTAAGAGCCAAACCCGAAGTAAAAACTAAAATAAAAGGGCTAAGAAAAAAATTAAATACAGACATACAGGCAGATAAACAGACACACACACAAACGTCTTGCCTTTTATATATAGATATATATAGATATAGATATATATATATAATCGATTTTCTCCACTATTGTAAGAACTGCAACCTTGAAACTTCTGAATATCGTTTATTATGTCTTTGTCTGAGTGTATCAAATTTGATTAAAATCGGATCACTCCTTCTATAATCCGATTTTTTCGATTTTCAATATTTATCGGGGGTACCTCGACACAAAACCTAGCTAAGAGCACTCGCTGACGCTTATAGTACAACTGTCTAAATTTTCAAGAAAATCGGTTCAGCCGTTTCGTAGTCAAAATGTAACAGATAAATTCACACCCTCACACACACACACACACACACACACACACACACACACACACACACACACACACACCGAGCTGAGTTCGAATTCCAGTTGAATTCATTGCCTTCACTTACGCGCAAATACCCTTGGGAAAGATAATAATCCGTCTCTTCCTTCCAGTTATGGGTTAAATAACAGGACAGATTGGGTTCTATAGCCTTGGCTGGCAACCAGTCTACCGCAGAAATCAATCGCAACCTACTGCGGGATAATCTTCTGCCCAGTCAGTCATGTCTCTTTCGAGACATGATCGCCCAAGCGTGTTTCACGTATGGCACTTAACTGACTGACCAAAGTTAATTAAAATACAATGACAAATCAAAATCAAAATAAAATATAGGAAAATTCAGTTACCAAAGTTACATGCTGCCCAAATACACAATATATATATATATATATATATATATATACATATATATTATTATTGTCATCCGCAGACTGATCTGTTTTGCAACTCATGAGCACGGTTAGATTCCGATTGCTACATAACCCAGCCTCGAAACCCGACCGAATTGCCGTCAGTCAGTCAGTGACTCCGCCCCTAGGCCACGGGGCGTACGGTGGAAGAAGGCAGTCGTTTTAGCGCATATCATATTACGCGCCCAATATATATATATATGTGTGTGTGTGTGTGTGTGTGTGTGTGTGTGTGTGTGTGTGTGTGTGTGTGCGTATGTGTGTGTGTGTGTGCGTGTGTGTGCGTGCGTGTGTGTATGTGTGTGTGTGTGTGTGTTTGTTACAAAATTTGAATATGGCGGTAAAAAGGATTTTATTAAGATTGGCCTTGACAAATTTTTAAAACAAAATACCAGTCGACTGGGATCGTCTCTTCCATGCAGAACTGTCAAAGGTGAAATTATGAAAACTATACAAATATTATGGGGGGGGGGGGGATTTTAAAGAAAAATATTATCTTTCGCTAATATTTTTCTTTATTTTTTTCTCCTTTTCCCTTTCATTCATATCACCCATAATATTTGTATAGTTTTCATAATTTCCCCATTGACAGTTCTGCTAAGAGGGGACAATACTGGTCGACTAGTGATTATTTTTTTAAAATTTGTCATGGCCAATCTTAAAATTGTTTTTACAACCATATATATATATTTGGGACTTTGAATAAGTTCTCGTTGATTTTTTTCTGACAAGTCATGTTTTTTACAGAAATTAGTAAGAAACCACATCCTAAACAGGGAACAAGGGATGTGCCTCTTCACCTGTTCAATACACGTGGGTGGAGAGTGAAACCGGACAATAGTTTAGTCTATCTACTCCAATTGAAAAAAAAAAAAAGAAAAAAGTGAAAAGATTAGAAAAGAGAAAGCCGGAAACCACATCCTAAACAGGGAACAAGGGATGAACCTTTTCACCCGTTCAATACACGTGGGTGGAGTGTGAACCGGGCGATAGTTCAGTCTATCTACTCCAATTGAATAAGAAAAATGAAATAGAAAATGAAAAAAGAAATGTTGGCGACTTGCTAAGTTTTAACTTAGTTGCTAGCTCCTACTTTTTCCAAAATTTCTGGCAGCATTTGAATTCTACATCGGAAGAAACGATACTTCTTTTGAGGCTAACTGCGAGTCGACATACTATTTGACATCTTCATGAGCATGAAAGTGCTGCCCAGTCAGGCCATGTGCCAGCGATCTGAACAATTGATAATAAAACTGGGTAATTTCTTGTGAATACGGCGGGTGGGTTAAGATTTCCTATTTAAGAGTTTCCAGATAGGTTTTTACTCGTTTTGCAACATGTGGCCTAACGCTGTTGTGTTTCAAAATCACTTTGTTGTGTCTCTGCTCGTATAGTGGTCTTTTTTTTTTCTTCGATTCTCGGTTCAAATGCATCAATTATAGCCGATAGGGACCTTCGTTGATTATTTTGGTAGGTTTAGGAGATTATAATAGACTACACTCAGCTGATCTCACCAAATTCAGAGCAGAACCTTCAAAGTTTTGCAGCCGATGATGATGCATGGCCGGGCTTACCCGCTTTGGGTTATAGTAGTGTATCCACTTTTCATCGCCGGTTACTATACGATGCAAAAAAACGTTACTATTTTTGCTGTTGCAGCAGCAGTTCATAGGTGACAAGACGCTGTTCTACGTCTCTCAGCTTCAACAGGTACGACACCCAATGCCCTAGATTCTGAATTATTTCTAATAGAATCAGCTACAAATACTGTTGCAATGTTCTAAAATGTTAGTAAAAAATATTAAATCAGACAATGTTTACAATTTATTTAATCTGATATATATATATTATGGACTCTCCCATCGATTTCGATGTATGAGGGTCTAACCTTAGTGAGACACCCAAACAAAGATTTGTTTATAGTTTTTTTTTTTTTTTTTTTTTTAATCATATCAGCCCAAGCAAAGCGATAACGCCACTGATGCCCAGGGGGCTACGTAAGGGTAAAAAGAATAGAATAGAGAAAGCCGGAAACCGCATCCTAAACAGGAAACAAGGGATGAGCCTCTTCACCTGTTCAATAGATGGTGATTATATATATATATATATATATATATATATATATATATATATATATATATCCCTACTCTGCTCCTCTAAGAAATCCAAAGGATAAAGTTACATCTTAAAAAAAACTTAAGTTTAAGTTTAAGTTAAAAACTTACATCCTATCTGCTAATGTTAAATCTGTGTACAAAATTCCAAGACACTCATTAATCAACTATATTCACTACCCACGTCACTTTCTTTAAAATTCAAACGGACAATTCACAAGACTTATTCCCTTATCACTAACCCCCACCAACATCCCACACACAACTCACCAAATATAAGAAAAGAGGCTTTCCATTCCTGTCCACACCACCTGATGACACATTGTAGTTTCAATGTCGAAACAAATGTACGATTTGTAGTGGATATATAAAAAAATTTGAACATCTTCTAAATTAAATTTATAATAAATATTCACAGTTCTATATATTATATATCGAGCACTGTTTTAAATTAATGTTTTGGACGTTGTAAACATTTTTTTCTTCGTTCCTTATTCCCTCGGATATATATATATATATATATATATATATATATATATATATATATGTCAGATTAAATAAATTGAAAACATTGTCTAATTATTTTATATATATATATATATATATATATATATATATATATATATATTAGAAATTGAATGAGTTCTGACTGTTTTCAAATAGGTGACTTTCTCAGATCTGCATGAGTGGTGTAGTTTCAGATGGCAATGCATCTGTAAGGAAGTACTATAAACAAGATTAAAATTCAGTTGTGTCCTTCCCCCAAAGTGTAAACTACTTTGTTTTTCATAGCTTAAAATATGTCGGATTTCGTACCAAAAGTGTATTTTGATTAATTTTACTGCAATACTTTATTCAAAAGAAATCTGCAGTTGAAACACACAATAATGAGTAGTTTATTTTCAAACTACTCATTATTCTGTTATCTTTGAATATAACTAACTTTTTTCTTATTCCCCAATAATAAATTGATAAATCTAATGTTACTTCGCGAGACACTGTTTGGGAACAAATACAAGCTGCTTGGCAGAAGATAGCATTAGATACATTGAAGAAGCTTGTGATGTCAATGCCTGACAGAATGAAGGCTGTGATCAAAGCAAAAGGCTATTATACTAAATATTAAATTTATTTTGTAACAAGTATTTTTCTTGTTAAAGCATTTGTTGAGTAAATCAAATAAAATTCCTTTAAATTGTTTATTTTCTGTCAACATGCCTCATAAATGATAAAATATTTCTTATCCTAATACTTTTACACAGTACTGTATATATATATATTGTTTAACTACTTAGTTTTTGGCCATAATCAAATTTGGCCAGTGTACATTTGCATTAAAAATGTTCAATACCATTATATTGTAGAACTTTTGAATGTGCTTCATTTGTAATCGAGTTATTACACGACCTAGGTTTCTACCACGTGGTGTCTTCAAGTGATTTGCATTAACTGATTTTACCGTTTTTTAAGAACGCTCACGTAACGCTGATATTTTTTTGAACGCTCACGTGACGAGGCATTTTTGAACGCTCATTTTTTAAAATTACAAGAAATTATAATGTTTTCATCCATGGTTGTATGAACCTGATAAGCAATTTTTAGTATGGTTACACTTAGTCATAATTTCTGTTCTTTCATTCAACAATTCATTTTTGTTTGGAAATAGCATAATCCCTAACTTTTCTTCCTGGCACAGTCTACATATTTTGCCACCGTTGTAAGATTTGACTGTTTTCACTATACACCACGTTATTCCTGGGTCTTTTCTATATTTTAATTTCAATTTCCACACGTGGCTAGCGTTCAAGAAATATCACTGTTACGTGAGCGTTCTTTAAAAACCGGTAAACGGTAAAATCAGTTATTTTAAATCGCCTGAAGACACCACATGGTAGAAACCTAGGTCGCATAATAACTCGTTTAAAAATGAAGAATATATATATATATATATATATATATATATATATATATACTCCATATATATATATATATATATATATATATATATATATATATATATATACTCCATAAATATATATATATATATATATATATATATATATATATATATATACTCCATAAATTTTTTAGATATTCTACAATACGTATTTCGTAGCAAACCTTGCTGCTCGTCAGACCCAAATAATATTCAAAAGAATCACATCCAGACACTCACCTGCCCATATCGAGAATAGATATTTGTAACGGTAATCTAATGAAAACGTTTTTTCACACATTCAAAAAAAAAAAAGACACACAAAAGAAACAAAGAAAAAGAAAAATATCGAAAAATCAGAAATGCAAAAAAAGAAAGGGAAAAAAAGAAAAGAAAAGGAAAACGAACAGTAAAAGAAGAAAGGAAGTTAAAATTAACATCTTAGATCGACACCAGCGTCTATTGCAATTCACCTGCTTTCTTAGAAAAACATGACATGAAAATTTAACATTAAATTTAGTTTTAAAGATAATGTGATATATTTACGATATAAAAATAAATGGTAAATCATAATTTTTAATAAAAATTAAAATATAACAACTAGTAGTATAATATTATAAATAAATATAGTTATAATAATTAAAAATATATGTAAGAAAATCATAAATAATATATTAAGAAACGATCTTAAAAATTATCTTTAATATTAATAAAAATATAATGATAATAAAAATATAAAATATTTATTATTAAACAATTTTAAACAATAATAAAACTAATAATAATAATATTATTATTATTATAAAAAAAATTAAAAAATAAATAGAAAATACATAAATAAATAAATAATTGAATAGATAAATATAAGAAAATGATAAATAAAATATTAAAACAACTTTATATGTACATACATATTCATTCGTCCGCAACGACTCTTCCCCCATCGTTAGCGATTTGCAAAAAACAATGTAGTTTATAAATTCAAATGTCCATTTAGAGAATGTATCTCTAACAAACTAAATAATATCTACATTGGCCATACTACAAATTCGCTCTCACAGCGTCTGACGTTGCACAATTCAAATATATTCCGACATTTAAAACAACACGGTTATCAACGCACACTTCTGAGAAAAACGCTCGTTGATGACATATATACTTAGACAAGAAAATAATAAACAGAAACTCAAAATCCTGGAAGCAATCTTCATTTAACAACTTAAACCTGGTTTGAATACGATCAATTTTGATATTTCCACTAACATACTCAAATGCCTGTAATCAGATCAGGCACCACAACGCCACTATTTTGTCACTGTCTTCGGCCATCCGCCACGGTAGGGATGGACTTGTATCTTCAATTTAATTCTCTTTATTGTTAATAACTTAAATGTTCTATGTTGACTGTGTGTTAATATTTATTCTTTGATAATGGCTTATATGAGCCGAAAGCTTAGACCCGTTAAAAAAAAACAATTACTGTGATTTTTTGTTGTCTTTCAACGATATCACCGTCAAGTATATCAGACAGTACGAACGGATACTACACAAAATTAATAGACAAAACTTGTCTATATTATTCAATGAAACTTGCATTAATATATGTATGTATGTATGTATGTATGTATGTATGTATGTATGTATGTATGTATACAGTACTGTGCAAAAGTATTAGGAGAAGAACTATTTTATCTTTTATGAGGCATCAAAATAAAGTTAAAAATCACCCCTGTCCAAACACTTTTGCACACTACCGGTAGGGTACAAAAGTATTATGACAGGGGTGATTTTCCTAAAATACTTAATGAAATTCAAATACAGGGTGAAAAGCTAAGTAAATTGCTAATAAATATTGATTATTTAAAATTAGGTGTAAAAGAAATGTATTAAAAAGAAGTTATATTTAATTTTTCCTATTTTCTATTAAACAAGTTATTTTGAAATTACTCGTTATTCTATTATCTTTGGATATGACTGACTTTTCTCTTATTCCCCTCTCTCGAATTAATACATCTAATGTTACTTCGCAAGACACATTTTGGGAACAAATACCAGCAGCTTTGCAGGAGATACCCTTAGATATATTGAAGAAGCTTGTGATGTCAATGCTTGACAGAATGAAGGCTGTGATCCAGTCAAAAGGCTATTATACTAAATATTAAATTTATTTTCTAACAAGTATTTTTTCTTGTAAAAGCATTTGTTGAGTAAATCAAATATAATTACTTTAATTAAATTGTTTATTTTCTGTCAATATGCCTCATAAAAGATAAAATAATTCTTGTCTTAATACTTTTGCACAGTACTATTACTATATATATATATATATATATATATATATATATATATGTGTGTGTGTGTGTGTGTGTGTGTGTGTGTGTGTGTGTGTGTGTGTGTGGAGATGGAACTCTTCGTATTGGATCTTCCGGAGCGAATGCCAAACAGTACTGCATGTTGTTTACAAATTTTTGTCGAAATTAAATGGGTTATTGTGCTTTATTATTATTAGTTTTTTTGCAGAAGGTACCCAACTGACCCTACTACGATGGGCAGTCGATAAAATCAATAACAAACAACGAGCATACACTAAATTAGAAATATAATACGGCGGCAATTTATAGAAGTCTGAATATAGCAAGAATAAGAAAGAACTTGAAACATTGAAGTCATTTTATAATTCTTGCAAATTTTTTTAGATTAATTTTAAAATAGTTACATTGGAATATCAAAAGTTCAAAATAGTGATCATTTAAGCGCAGTTTAAATGTGGCACAAGGCCGGGGGTATGGAGCAGCCAGTCACGATCGAACTCACTATTCAACTGTAATGATTCTAGCGTGACAAACTTGCTAACCATTATACCATCTAGAGGTGCCCAAAAAGTTCGTAATGAATGTCATGTTCGTTTTTTTATTTGCTTTATTTTTTTTTTTAATCGTATCAGCCCAAGCAAGTCGGGAACGCCTCTGATGTGCAGGAGGCTACATAAGAGTAAACAGAATAGATCGGAGTAGAGTAAAGAGAGAGATGGACCAGTTATGGATGGGGAATACAGGTGTGATGACAGTTGCAAGGGTAGAGAGAAAGGTAACGCCACTGATGTGCAGGGGGCTACATAAGAGTAAAAACATTAGATAGGAGGAGATTAAAGAGAAAGACGAACCAGTTAGAAAGGAGCAAGAGAAGGATGGGAATACAGGTGTGATGACAGTTGCAAAGGTAGGGAGAAAGGAAAAGATATAAAGGGTGGTGTAGAAAGCACGTGAGTCAAGTGGTTAAGAGATGGCTATTGACATTGCATTTAAATTCCTGGATGTTGTAGCCGTCAGGAAAGCAAGAATATGGAAGCGAGTTCCACAGGCGGGAAGTGCGAGAAAAGAAGCTGTCATCTGAATTTGGTTGATCTAACTATGAATTGGTGGGACCCAGTTGCCAGTCTGGTTGCATGAGTAAACATGTGGCAGGAGCACCAGTGACTTAAGTCCGTTGGAGCAGAAGCCATGAAAGTATTTACAGAACAGACAGAGGGAAGCCACTTCCCGTCGGTGGGAAAGTGGCATGAATCAAGCATGTGAGCAATGATGAGGTCTTGGAAATGATGGAAACAAAAAGAAAATTAATACTGAGCATCAGGAAGAGACAGCTGAAGTTCCTGGGACATGCAATGAGGAACGAGGGCTTGGAGAATCTGATACTAACAGGTCAGATAGAGGGAAAAAGAGACAGAGGAAAGCAAGGGATAACATATTTGAAGGACCTATTCAGGTGGATGACGAAACGAGGATTGCATGGTGTAACAGACGGCGTGCTCAGAGCCACCAGGGATAGGAAGACGTGGAAAGCCATGATCGCCTACATCCTGAAGGGTTATGATATACTGTTTACGTTTTCTTATTCATCTATTTTTCATGCTTTTTATTGAATTTACATTATACTTTTTCTTTCTGTTTTTATTCATTCTGGGTTACTGCCAACAATTTCTCTTTTTTGTCTCTCATTTTATTGAATTTCTATTCTCATTCTTTCTTTCTTTCTGTCTTTCTTTCTTTCTGTCTTTCTTTCTATCATTATTTCTTGCTTGCTTGCTTCTTAAATATCTCGTTCATTCTTCTTCTTTTAATGCTTATGCATGTCTTTCTTTCGTTCTTTCTTTTTCTTTCCTGATTAATATTTTAAAAGTTTTCTTTTATTTATTTCTCATTTGCTTCTTTTTCATAGTTTTGGAAATTTTTTCTTTCGTTTTTTAACTTGTTCATATTTTTTCTTTTTCATATTCCTTTTTACAGTTTTGATATTTTTTATTTATTACTTTAAAGACACACTTCGTTTTCTTTCTTTCTTTTTCTTCAAAATCTTCCTCTTTATCCTTTGCAGTCTTTGTTTGTTTGTTTGTTTCCTTCTTTCTTTTCCAAATCTTTCTCTTTATCCTTTACACTTATTCTTTCTTTCTTTCCTTTTTTCTTTCTTTCTTTATTTCTTTCTTTTTCAAATATTCCTCCTTATTCTTTCTTTCTTTCTTTCTTTTCCAAACATTCCTCTTTATCCTTTGGACTTATTCTTTCTTTCTTTCTTTCTTTCTTTCTTTCTTTCTTTCTTTCTTGTCCAAGTATTCTTCTTTATTCTTTGTACTTAGTCTTTTTTCTTTCTTTATTTCTTTTTTCTTTCTTTCTTTTCCAAATATTCCTCTTTATTCTTTCTTTCTTTCTTTCCTTTTTTCTTTCTTTCTTTCTTTCTTTTTCAAATATTCCTCCTTATTCTTTCTTTCTTTCTTTCTTTCTTTTCCAAACATTCCTCTTTATCCTTTGGACTTATTCTCTCTTTCTTTCTTTCTTTCTTTCCTTCTTTCTTTCTTTCTTTCTTTCTTGTTCAAGTATTCTTCTTTATTCTTTGCACTTAGTCTTTTTTCCTTCTTTATTTCTTTTTTCTTTCTTTCTTTTCCAAATATTCCACTTTATTCTTTCTTTCTTTCTTTTCCAAATATTCATCTTTATTCTTTGAACTTATTATTTCTTTCTTTCTTTCTTTTTTCTTTCTTTTCCAAATCTTTCTCTTTCTCTTTTGCATTTATTTTTCTTTCTTACTTTCTTTCTTTCTTTCTTTCTTTCTTTCTTTCTTTCTTTCTTATTAGCTTGGTATTTTTTCTTTCTTGTTTTCTGTCCTTCTTCTTTTCTTCATTTTACCCTTTTTCATTTTATTCTTTTTATTTCTTTAATTTTATTCTTTTCGTTTTATTTCTTTCATTTTCTTTGTTTTCTTTATTACCTACTTTCTTTCCCAATTACATTTTCTGCTGTTTTTTTTTTTGTTTTTTTGTTACAATTTTCTTTCATTCTGTCTTTCTTTTAATTCGTGAAACATTTTTTCCTTCACTCAATTTCTCATCAACAAACAAAATAGTACCCCAGCCTCTCACCCCCAAACCTATATACACACCCATTGGTTATTTCCATCACCAGGCATACCGGATAAATATTTCCCGCCAAACAAACCAATACACTACCTTCGAGCGATCCCTCAACAAATCACCGAACTATTTGTTCGCCAAATGATGGCAGAGTGGCTGGCGGCCAACGAACGGGTATCAGAGAGAATAAACGATAAAAAGAAATATATATATTAACGTCGGCAAGTCAACGTGGGTAGAAAATAAATACAACTCAAATCTTGTTGAATATTATGTTGCAATTTCTTCTTGTTCCCCAGAATTGATAATTAAAAAGTTGAAGAAAGACATAAAACGAAAGAAAGAAGAAACAGACGAATGATGGCAGGTGGCTTGCGGCCAACGAACGTGTATCGGAGTGTTATGGGGAAACACACCTATCCCTCAGATAATGGACTCTCCCTCAGGAAGTTCTTAAGAGGTTCATAGGAGTTCTTTAGAATTCTATTGGAGTTCAGTAGAACTACTAATGCAGTTAATATTAGTCGGCAGTTAGCCGAATACTGAGGAGTCAGCTTTCAGTGGAAGGTTACCAAGTTCCTAACATTTTGGGAACGTTAAGTTGATTATCAACCGACATAGCACGATTATAAACTTCAGTGCGAAAACTACTCCACAACAGTTTACTAACCATTACACCACGTAGAGATATCTTGGGACCCTCACAAGATTGTGTCTTCTTGCCAGACTTATTTAACCTTTACATTGAAACGATTCTAAGAAAATCAAAAAGCGTACCATGGTTCATTATTAAAGGCCGCAGTCTTAAAAGCACAAAATAATGAACTCTCCCTCCTGTATTGATAAGAGTTAACAGAAAGTTAACGGGAGCAGTTCTTAGAAGTTCTTGGGAAATTCATCGGAGTTCTTTAGAGTTCTATTAGAGTTCAGTAGAACTACTAGGCAGTTGATATTAGTCTGCAGTTAGCCGAATACTAAGGAGTCAGCTTTCAGTGGAAGATTACCAAGTTCCTAACATTTTGGGTCCGTTAAGTCGATTAGCAACAGACATAGCACGATTATAACCTTCAGTGCGAAAACTGAACACGGAGAAAAAAAAACGATAAAAAAATGGTTGACGTCGGCAAGTCAACGTGGGTAGAAAATCAATACAACTCAAATCTTGTTGAATATTATCTTACGATTTCTTTTTGTACTCCAGAAATGAGAATTAAAAAAAGTTGAAGAAAGACAAAAAACGAAATAAAGAAAAAACTGACCTCAATACGAAGAAGAAACGAAAAAAAAAAAACTAAGAAAAACAAAAAGAAATAAAGCACGAACAGAAGAAAGCATAGAAGGAAAAGAAGAAGAAAATGAAAGAAGAAAAATAAGAAAATTGAAAAAAAGAATAAAGTGAAGGAAGAGAAACGAGGCAAAATGAAGAAAATGAATGAGAAGAAATTAAAACGTGAAGAAAAAATAAGAAAGAGAAGAAAAAGAAGAAAATGAAAGAAAACATGAAAATGAAAGAAAACAGAATTAAATGGAGGAAGAAAAAGAAGAAAGTGAAGAGAGGTAATGAAAAAAAAATAAAGAAATTAATGAAAAATTTGACTTTAAACGCGTTACCTTCGGTACTGCGCACCCTACACATAAATATAGAATGTTCGAAAAACACACACACACACACACACACACACACACACACACACTCAGGTTTGAGTGGCCTGATTTAAAATTCAACAGAAATCAACGATATATATATATATACTACCAGTATAGCCCGGCGTTGCTCGGGTGTAATGAAAGCTTTAAAACTAATCCATGGTTCTGGAGCTCAGACTCAGCCTAAAGAATATTTGAAATAATAAATTAAATGTGACAATTTACCAATCGCACCTAGTGTATATATATATATATATATATATATATATATATATATATATATATACTAGCAATATAGCCCGGCGTTGCTCGGGTGTAATGAAAGCTTTAAAACTAATCCATGGTCCTGGAGCTCAGCCTCTTTGGACATTGGCATGAAAGACTAAAAAGCAATAGTTGTTTCCAGTGAAAGCGAAACCTTAGACTGAAAGAAAAATGAATGGATGTAAGTCAAATTTTGATTTCCTGGTATCGATATAAAATAACTTCTTTTCGTCGTAAACTGAATTTTGAAGGCTAAATAAGTCCTCTAAGTAAATGGTATTATGGCTGAGACTAAGAACTACAATTATGAAATGAATTGTTTGAACATATTATTATTTTTTTTTATCGATATATATATTTATATCTACTGGCCTGATTATTTTACGATAAATTTTTATGACGAAAATGTATGTCATTCGGCAAGTTTCGATCCTGTAACCCCTATCTACATAGGGTAAGCTACCATTTTATCTGGTAACGTCTTAGACCGCTCGACCACGAATGACCTCCAGTTTAAACGAGGTTTTAATCAAGCCTATATAACACAATTTTCGATTCATCGCAACAACCATATCTGCTCCGAAATGTATCGTAATATCAACAAATGTAAACATTTTAACGAAAATTGGTTATAAACAACCGACAATTTGAAATGAATTGTTTGAACATTATTTTTTATCAGTATTATATATTTATATCGGTAGATATAAATATATAATACTGTTTAATTAAAAACAGAATATCTACTTAAATACGAGTATCGATAAAAAATAATGTTCAAACAATTCATTTCAAATTGTCGGTTGTTTATAAGCAAGTTTCGTTAAAATTCGTTAATTTCCGTAACTACAATTATACTTACTTAGAGCCAAACCCGAAGTAAAAACTAAAATAAGAGGGCTGAAAAAGATACAGACATAGAGACAGATAAACAGACACACACACAAACATCTTGACTTTTATATATACGTATTATCGATTTTTTGCACTAATGTAAGAATTGCAATCTAGAAACTTCTGAATATCGTTTCTTATGTCTTTGTTTATGAGTGTATCAAATTTCTATAACCCGATTTTTTCGATTATCGATTTTCGATATTTATCGCGGGTATCTCGAGGAAATTAAACAATATAATTATGGGTGTATCTGTATTACTCAATCAAAAGTGAGAATTAGTTTGAATTATAAAGTTGAACTTTAGGTCGTATGAAGGAAATTGTTGCATTATGTCATGCTAAAATGACAGTTTGTCTAGTAAAGATACAGTCTAGAAACGTATATTATTCAAATGTGTAACACACACACACACACACACATTATATATATATATATATATATATATATATATATATATATATAGCATCCGCAGACAGCTCTGTTTTGCTGTATCACTGCTCATCAGTACGGTTAGACATCCGATTGCTTTTTACCCAGGATTAAAACCCGACCGAATTGGCGTCCGTCGGCGATTCTACTTCTGAGCTCGGTAGAAGGAGGCAGACTTTTTGGCGTGTACATTATCATTATTGTGAATTTCGGTATAAATTCCTTTTTAGACAATGATGAGGATTTGGAACGGATAGAAACGAAAAGGAATTTAATATTGAGCATCAGGAAGAGACAGCTAAAGTTCCTTGGACATACAATGAAGAAGGAGGGCTTGAAGAACCTGATACTAACTGGCCAGATAGAGGGGAAAAGAGACAGAAGTAAGAAGCTCATAAGATATTTGAAGGGCCTGATCGAGTGGAGAACGGAACGGGGATTGCGAGGTGTAACAGGAAAAAAACATACTAAGAACCACCAGGGAGAGGGAGACGGAGAAAACCATGATCGCTAACGTCCTGAAAGGACATGGTACATAGAAGAAGAAGAATTTTCAGGTAACTAAAAAGTTAAAAGTAGGAGGGGAGTACTTCGAAGTGAACACGATTTGTTCTTTCATCAATACTAGATGGCTAGGTACTTTCCAGACCGCTGTCGAAAACGAAAGATACGTCATCCGATTTAATTATGCGGTTTTGTTCCGTGCAAACGAAACAAAACTGCAGGGTTTCTCTGTGGGTGACACAGAGACTGAAAGGCAGGAGAGCAGACGAAGATTTCGATGTTGGGCTTCTCGCGTAGGTGGGTGCCGACGAGCGAATCGACCCGAGAAATAAAAAGATCTTCATTCTTTAACTTGGTATTGGAATTTAATTGAAAATTTCTTTCCCACTTAGCGAAATGATCCATGAAAAACAGACACTGAAAGAAAACTACAAGATCTTCTACAGAAGGTAGTTGAGAAGAGTGAACAAAAGGACTACAAATAAACTGCAAGAAAACTGAATGCATGGTCATCAGAAAAAGATGTAACCCCAAATGCCAAATACAGGTGGGGGATACTAGAATCAATCAATCAATCACTTCCTAGGTATTTAAATACCTCGGAAGTATTCTAACAGAAGCCGAAAAGTGCCACACAGAGATCCGAAGGCGAATTGGCATTGCGAAAGAAGCATTCCAGAAGCTGAGTAAAATATTAAGAAACAGGAAAATTTCACTAGAAATTGTCATCAGCAAAAAGAGCAACCCAAAATGTTAAATACAGGTGTGGGATACTAGAATCAAGCAAATACAAAAATCTAAATACCTAGGAAGTGTTCTAACAGGAGATGGAAAGTGTGACACAGAGATACGAAGGCGAATTGGCATGGCGAAAGACGCGTTCCAGAAGCTGAGTAAAGTATTAAGACACGGGAAACTTTCACTAGAAACAAAGAAGAGAGTGCCGGATTGATATGTGATGTCTGTTCTTCAATCCGGCAGTGAATGCTGGACAATATCGAAGGTGAGGAAAAAACTTGAAGCAGCGGAAATATGGAGGATACTGCGGATATCATGGATCGAGCATGTGGGCAATGATGAGGTTTTGGAAAGAATGGCAACGAAAGAAAATTAATACTGAGCATCAGGAAGAGACAACCGAAGTTCCTGGGACATGCAATGAAGAAGGAGGGCTTGGAGAACCTGATACTGACAGGCTAGATAGAAGGAAAAAGCGACAGAGGAAGGCAGCGGATAACATATTTGGAGGTGTCTGAGCAGGTGAATGACGGAACGAGGTTTGCGTGGTGTAACAGGAGAAAAGATGGTCAGAGCCACCAGGGATAGGGAGACGTGGAAAACCATGATCGCCTACGTTCTGATGGACAGGGCACATATATGCCAGGGCAAGATATATGCCAACTGTTTATAAAGTGGGGGATCAAATCTATATTATAATCAATATATAAACAGATCCCTCATTTTGTGGCCATGCTAGTTTCTATACATTTATATTAAAGATTTATGGGCTTGAGCCAGTGGATGACAGAACGTGGGTTGCATGGTGTAAAAGGAGAAGGCGTGCTAAGAGCCACCAGGGATAGGGAGACGTGGAAGGCCATGATCGCCTACGTTCTGAAAAGACAAGGCACATAGAAGAAGAATATATATGCCAACAGTTTATAAGAAATTATGATGTGGATATAAAGTCGGGGATCAAATCAATATAATAATTAATATATAAACTGATCCCTCATTTTGCGGCCATGCTAGTTTCTATACATTTATATTTTAGATTTATGGGCTTGAGCTAGTGGATGACAGAATGAGGGTTGCATGGTGTAACAGGAGAAGGTGTGCTAAGAGCCACCAGGGATAGAGAGACGTGGAAAGCCATGATCGCCTACGTCCTGAAAGGACAGGGCACATAGAAGAAGAAGAAGAAGAAGAAGAAGAAGAAGAAGAAGGGTTTTTAAACAACTCTTAGACAAAGACATTTCTGTCACTTTTTTTTTTAAATTTTATTTTCCACCCAAAATTCGATTTGTATTTTTAAATTCCCCCACACAATCATACATGTGAGGTATGGAGTGAAAAGCGAAAGTCATTATTAACAGACTCGAACGCAAATTGCTAAACATTTCAACTTCACAGTTACGGTTGTTGTTTTTCAGTGGTTTTAAAAATAAAATGTATTTTGGCAAGCAGATTTTTATCGTATATTGCTCGATATCAGGGTGGAAATAGAGCGTTGATAAGCACAATGAGTTTTTCACTTTAACTGAGCAGATTCATGCCGACTTCAAAGTTTTGTTTGTATTAATATTTGTTTATTTTCTGTTAGTATGATAAACAAAAAGAACACAAATAATATAGATATAGATTACAAAACATTTTTACAAACAACCAATCACGAAAAAACAGAAAAATAATACAAACACCAAACGAAAAGAAAAACACGCACATAAAACCCGCAAACTCAAATATGCACAAAAACAGAAAGAGATCCCTAACCTACACAAACTTCTAACATAATCTGGCATCCATAATTCACCACCTCACCAATAAATCCCGATGACAAGTCTGTAAACATATTATCCCTTGTAATGAATTATTTTGATACATTATTTTTACCGATACTCGTATTTAAGTAGATATTCTGTTTTTAATTAAACAGTATTTTATATTTATATCTACCGGCCTGATTTTAAAATAAAATAATTCATTACAAATTGTCGGTTGCTTATAACCAAGTTTCGTTAAATTTCGTTAATTTCCGTAACATGTTTACATTTGTTTGACATTACGATACATTTCAGAGCAGATATGGTTTGTTTACGATAGATCGAAAATTGTGTTATATAAGTGTTAGGGCGCCGCTCCTATTTGACTACAAATGGACTGTTCCCATTGCTATATATAGCAATGGTGGATTCTCTACGTAGGAAGTCGTAGCGAGTCACTAGACTGACGACTCTATGACACTGTCAGATCTCTGCCTTCCGGTAGAGGGCGCTCTCTGCTTCCGAGCAGAGAGCAATAACCCAGTCGTGGTTCCGCCGAAGGGTAGAACCACGACTGGGCAAAAATAGACAGACATTTTTTGGCCCGGCTATATGGCCGGGGATACCCACAATAAAATGACCATGTGTCACATCCAGCCTTGCGTGGGAAGGCTAGTAAATACAGTCATAGCGAGTCACTAGACTGACGACTCTACGACACTGTCAGTTCTCTGCCTTCGGGTAGAGGGCGCTCTCTGCTTCCGAGTAGAGAGCATTAAGCCAGTCGTGGTTCCGCCGAAGGGTAGAAGCACAACTGGGCAAAAATAGACAGACATTTTTTGGCCGGGCCATATAGCCCGGAAGGCCCAGATATAAACTGATCATGTGCCATATGTTGCCCTTACTGGGAGGGACGACTAAATAATGAGTCGTAGAGTGTCACTTGAGAGTCTCTAATGAGTTACTGAAGAGTCAGTGCGAGTCAGTGAAGAGTTAGTCACACTTCCGGTGTAATCACGTATACACACGTCTTACGACGGATTGGACTCTTGTATCTTTCTATTGTAAATATTACTAATCACTTCTGTACATACTAACCGTCTTTCCGCGGAATACAACTTATATTCTGAGTCTGTTGTTGAGTTATTCATTTATACTTGGCGACATTACAATAAGCATGATAAAAACCTCGTCTGATCAAGAGGCTATTCATGGCCGGGTGGTTAAGACAGTACCAGATCAAATGGTAGCTTCCCCTATATAAATAGGGGTCGCAGGTTCGAATCCTGCTGGATAGCACACATTTTCGTAATAAAAATCTATCGTGAAATAATCAGGCCGGTAGATATAAATATAAAATACTGTTTAATTAAAAACAGAATATCTACTTAAATACGAGTATCGGTAAAAATAATGTTCAAAATAATTCATTACAATTGCATATAACCAAGTTTCGTTAAAATTCATTAATTTCCTTAACATATTATCCCTTATAGTAATATGACATACCGCACCCCGGCCCTCAAAGAATATTCAAACCACTGGCGATGACTTATGACAGTTCAAGTTTCATATATTTACGTGTCTGCCACATATTCAAAAATAGGAGTTATGTTGTAGAAATTGTAGAAACAGGAACGGAATTCCAACCCCGGTTCAATAAACATCGAAGACAACACCAAGAATTTCCTTGTCGCTGAACGCTTCAACCAACCGTTTATTAGCATTGATGACATCAAAAGCTTGTTTTAGCGCCTTCAGTCAATAGCTGGCAAGAAAGACGCAGATTGGAGCTAAAATACATTTTCAAAATAGAATCTATATTATAATTCTGCTTGTTCCTTCTTTAGTTAGTTACTTAGTTCCTTAGTTCCTTACACCACACTCTCTACACGAGCTTTTCCTTCCCCTCTTTCTTTATTCTCTCCTCAGCCTTTCGCTCACTTTTGCCAAACGGAAGGGTAGTAAAGCGTGAGAGAGTAGGAGGAGAGAGCTTATAGCATTATCGTATCAGTAGCAGCTGGTGGTTGTTGAGTAATTGTGTGTGCGTATATGTGTGTGTAATGTACAATATAGTAAAAATAGGTAGGTTTGTTACCGTATCCCGTGACCTAATAAAGAAATTTCTGGCCTCTACACCCTTGGCCATTACTCAGTTGCTCTATTTTGTTTACAATGAACACAGGAGCCTTTAAAGTAACTTTAATTATTTTAGAAAAATTGTTAATCCCTTCTAACATTTTTGAAATTTTGTCAGAAAATTTTGTTTTGATTTGAGTTAGCGGCTAAAGAAACGTTACGACTATTTTACAATGGAAACTTAATGATTGCATCACAAACTTTTTTTGGTGACAAACATTAAATTGGAAATTCTCACAAAAATCAAATAATTGTCGGATTTTAATGAAACTACCAGTACTCAGTCACAAATGAAGAAAATTATTTTTTAAATTATTATTTTATAAACATTTTGATAAAATATTTGCAATGGACACACGAGCCATAATTTTACAATAATAAAAAAGACATTCTCTCTTTCATAGTCTCTCACAGTAAAGTAGCTTCTATGGACATTACTTTTATAGACATTTTAATAAAATTACACTCTGTGTTATGGTTATTTTATTATCCAATATCTTTATGTTTTGAAGACGTTACTATTATTTGTAGTATGATGAAGTAAAATTTTTCTAGGAAATCATAATTATGCTTCCGTGGAAATTCAACGGGTTCCGCTCGTAATTACAGTATAGTAGCTTTTATAGTTCAGTCAGTTAAAGTGCCATACGTGATACACGCTTGGGCGATCATGTCTCGAAAGAGACATGAGGAGAGAATAAAGAAAGAGGGGAAGGAAAAAGTTGCCATTGAGCGAAAGGCTGAGGAGAGAATAAAGAAAATGTTGCCATTGCTTTCTGCGGTAGACTGGTTGCTGACCAAGGCTATAGGACCCAATCTGCGCTGCTATTTAACCCATAACTGGAAGGAAGAGACGGATTAATACCTTTCCCAAGGGTATTTGCGCGTAAGTGAATACAATGGATTCAACTGGAATTCGAACTCGGCTCCCCGGTTTTTCGTTCCGAGCCGATATCCACTGTACCACAACGCACATCCTAAAATCACCCACTCTGTTATCGTTATTTTATTATCCAATACCTTTATGTTTGAAGACGTTACTATCATTTGTAGTATGAGAAAGTAATTTTTTTCTAGGAAATCATTATTATTATATAGAAATTTCACGGGTTCCGCTAGTCACATATTAAAAAATTAACTAGGGATTTGGGTTTATTTAAAGAATATAATTTCCACAGCAAGCCCCTCTAACCAACAACGACATTCAACTGGAGAAAGGGTCCAACTTCTTTATTTCTTCCTCGTGCCGCTGAAAAAAGAAGATGGGCGTGCTCGAAAATTCTGACTTTCTATTCGTGCTTCGGTTTCGCCAAAAGGCCGACTAATATATAATAAATATCATCAATCTTATTGCCAATGTTTTTATCATTTTGATGGCTTTTATTTCTAAAATTTTATTAAACTATAATTAATTCTGCCCCCTCTCTCTCTCTCTCTCTCTCTCTCTGTGTGTGTGTGTGTAATGTAATTGGCCCCAGCCTGGCAGCTCGACTCCAGCCACTTTCTCACCATCGGGATGTGGCTTCCTTCTGTCTATTCTACAAATATTTTTATGGATTCTGCTTCGACAAACTTAGGTCCCTAGTACCCCCTCCACAAGAATATACTCGTGCAGCCAGACTGACAAGAAGGTCCCACCCTTTTACAGTTAAATCAACCAAATGCAAGCGCCAATTCTGCTCCACTAGCTTCTATTCTCACACTTCCCGCCTGTTGTACTCTCTTCCGTATACTTGCTTTCCTGACAGCTACAACCTCCAGGAATTCAAATGCAATGTCAATTCCCATCTCTTATCCACTTGACTCCAGTTCTTTCTACATCACCCCGTGTATCTCGTTCTTTTCCTTTCTCTCTACCTTCGCAATTGTCTTCAGTTCTGTGTTCACATCCTTCTCTTGCACTTTCTCTGACACCCCCTGTAACTGGTTCGTCTTTCTCTTCACTCTCCTCCTGCCTAAACATTTACTCTCTTATGTAGTCCCCTGTGCATCAGTGGCGGTACCGCTATGCTTGGAGTGAAGCGATTAAAAATACCTCACGTCGCTAAATTGTTCTAGGAGAGTCGACCTAAGTCGAATTACGATCTAAGTCGAATTTACTTGTCACTAGGCTAAACCAAAAATAATACTTCCCAGATTTGTATTTTATTTAGGAGTTCATTTTAAAAATATGTGGACAAGAAGGATCTATTTTAAGGCTACAAGCAAAAAATTTTAGTTTTTTATATAGTAAAGTAAAAAGTAATCTAAATTTACGAATACATGTACAGCCATACATATAAATGCAGATGTTTACAATTTGGCGATCTTTACAGTGTAGCTATAGGGAGAATGGTTAATGCTTATTTATTCGGCCTTGTGTCATACATGACCGAACTACAGATTATCAGAATTATCTTCATCAGAATTATTTTCGTCATCATCAGAAGGTTTTCCAATACTTTTGCACAGTTCTGTATATATTCTGTTACGTCGGGTAACAGAATTATGTGAAATAATACAAAACAACGTAATAGTATTAAAGTAGGTGTATTGACAAGAAAAGAGAAGTATTTACAAGAGGTGAGGATTAGTAGAATACAGAACAAGGTAATTAGTATACAGTATCGTCGTAGAGACGTGATAGATTGACTAGTAGAACACTTCCGGTGCAATACCGGAAATACCCGACTGACTCCTTCCTCGAGGTATAATCACTACTATTTTATATAGTGATTCGAATAATCCATTTCCGTGGAAAGGTGGAGAAGGCCCCAAGTTATTCGAATAGAATAAATGAAGAGCAAGTTGGAAAAAATGCTTCTAATATAACATTGTGCACTTTTAACAAGCTTCTTAAGAGATTTATGAAAGACGAATGATTTAAAAATCCAAGAGACAGTATGTTGATTGAGGTATAGTTTCATTGGTTAGATACGTGTCACGTGTGATAAATAACTGGATAAATATTAAATGTACAAGACAAAACTTGTGTCTCTTTAAGAGTACTTAATAAAAATGTTAAATGTTTATTATGAGTGTAAGTATATGTTATCTTTTTTTATCATATCACCCAGAGTAAGGCGGCAACGCCACTGATGTGCAGGAGGCGACATAGAAGTGAAAAGATTGGAAAAGAGAAAACCGGAAACAGCATCCTAAACAGGAAACAAGGGATGAGCCTCTTCACCTGTTCAATAGACGTGGATGGAGTGTGAACCGGGCGATAGTTTAGTCTATCTACTCCAATTAGTTTAGTCTATCTACTCCAATTGAAAAAAAAAGTGAGAAGATTGAAAAAGAGAAAACCGGAAAACGCAACCTAAACAGGAAACAAGGGATGAACCCCTTCACCTGTTCAATAGACGTGGGTGGAGTGTGAACTGGGCGATAGTTTAGTCTATCTACTCCAATTGGAAAAAAGTGAGAAGATTGGAAAAGAGAAAACCGGAAACAGCATCCTAAACAGGAAACAAGGGAGCACTTTTAACAAGCTTCTTCAGAGATCTATTAAAGTACTCTTTAAGAGTACTTAATAAAAATGTTAAATGTTTATTATGAGTGTAAGTATATGTTATCTTTTTTTATCATATCACCCCGAGCAAGGCGGCAACGCCACTGATGTGCAGGGGGCGACATAGAAGTGAAAAGATTGGAAAAGAGAAAATCAGAAACAGCATCCTAAACAGGAAACAAGGGAGCACTTTTAACAAGCTTCTTCAGAGATCTATTAAAGTACTCTTTAAGAGTACTTAATAAAAATGTTAAATGTTTATTATGAGTGTAAGTATATGTTATCTTTTTTTATCATATCACCCCGAGCAAGGCGGCAACGCCACTGATGTGCAGGGGGCGACATAGAAGTGAAAAGATTGGAAAAGAGAAAACCGGAAACAGCATCCTAAACAGGAAACAAGGGATGAGCCTCTTCACCTGTTCAATAGACGTGGATGGAGTGTGAACCGGGCGATAGTTTAGTCTATCTACTCCAATTAGTTTAGTCTATCTACTCCAATTGAAAAAAAAAGTGAGAAGATTGAAAAAGAGAAAACCGGAAAACGCAACCTAAACAGGAAACAAGGGATGAACCCCTTCACCTGTTCAATAGACGTGGGTGGAGTGTGAACTGGGCGATAGTTTAGTCTATCTACTCCAATTGGAAAAAAGTGAGAAGATTGGAAAAGAGAAAACCGGAAACAGCATCCTAAACAGGAAACAAGAGAGCACTTTTAACAAGCTTCTTCAGAGATCTATTAAAGACGAATGATTTAAAAATCCAAGAGACAGTATGTTGATTGAGGTATAGTTTCATTGGTTAGATACGTGTCACGTGTGATAAATAAATGGATAAATATTGAATGTACAAGTAAAAACTTGTGTCTCTTTAAGAGTACTTAATAAAAATGTTAAATGTTTATTATGAGTGTAAGTATATGTAGCCGAAAATAGTGTGTGTTAAGCGTATCAAAACAATAGACGAACTAAGTGTGTGTATATGTCGATAACATTAGTATGTGCGAATGACAGTGACGAAAAAAATTTCCGTTCAAAATACATAACAAGTATTGGAAATAATCATTTCCTACTTGTTCTTTACTTATTCTATTCATCTGCTTATGGTTGCTAATTATTATTTACTAGCAGTATAGCCCGGCGTTGCTCGGGTGTAATGAAAGCTTTAAAACTAATCCACGGTTCTGGAGCTTAGACTCTTTGGACGTTGGCACGAAAGACTAAAAAGCAATAGTTGTTTCTAGATAAAACGAAACCGTAGACTGAAAGAAAAATGAATGGATGTAAGTCAAATTTTGATATCCTGGTATCGATATAAAATTTCTTTTACTATTGTAAGAACTGCAACCTTGAAACTTCTGAATATCATTTCTTATGTCTTTGTCTATGAGTGTATCAACTTTGATTAAAATCGGACCACTCCTTCTATCGATATTTATCTGGGGTACCTCAACACAAAACCTAGTTAAGAACACACGCAGACGCTTATAGTACAACTGTGCAAATTTTCAATAAAATCGGTTCAGCCGTTTCGGAGTCTATAGGTAACGGACACACACACACACACA
Source organism: Ascarosepion bandense (assembly GCA_037127315.1). Classification (NCBI taxonomy): domain Eukaryota; kingdom Metazoa; phylum Mollusca; class Cephalopoda; order Sepiida; family Sepiidae; genus Ascarosepion; species Ascarosepion bandense. Next base: position 1,072,413 of record JBBBDQ010001502.1, read on the forward strand.
CACACACACACACACACACACACAAAGTTCCATATAAATAAGTTTATATATATATATATATATATATATATATATATATATATATATATGTATATATATATATATATATATAAAGACTTTTTCCGCAACTCATCCAGACGTCTTCGAACGTGTTCATTTATTTATTTATTTTTTCTTTTGGTACCGTGTTTTATTTTATTAATACAAGTGTACACGTGTGTCCGGTCTGGTTTGAGGTGGGAGAGAAACGGCTACCGGGTTTTATAGTGTCTTTCCTGAGATAAAAATACTCAGCATAGGCAGGAAAGTTGACCGTTGTAATAAACGTCTTGAGGACCAGCCACTGTGTCGAGGCCATCATCTTGACTAGCGGCCCGAGAGCGTCGTTATAATTGGTGCCGCGTTCGACAGCATCAACCCTAACCCAGATTCCGGTCATCATCATTGCCGTCCGTGATCTTCTAGGAGTCAGCCAGCCGGGCAAGGTGCCACACACACACACACACACACACACACACACACACATATATATATATATATATATATATATATCGAAGTGAATAAGGAAGAAAGAAAATATTAACAAGGTTCAAAATATTAAAAAAATATTTCATTAAATTTTAAATAAAGCTTAAATATAAGAAAAACCCCTTTAATAACTTCTAAGCCTATGAATAAAATTTCATTATCCTTCCAAGAAATGAAAAAACAAAAAATGCAGCCTTATACTTCATTAATACACATATGTTTATCCACTACCAATTCCTGTCTTCTTTTAACCCACCCTCTCCTAAACTCTCCCACTCGATATTCATGTTCTTACTGCTTCCCCTTTGTTAAGCCCAACGGCCTGGTCATAAAAGGCTGTAACGGACCACACCTTCTCCTCTACCGTGAAATCTTTTTCTAAACTTTTCAACGTGTCCATTAACCACCTCTCTCCTTCTCCCCCATTTTCCTCTTTTTGTTCAAATTCTAATTTGCGACTTCCAATTCTGATTTCCCATTTTCTCTACTCCACTTACCTATCACACAAAATGTTCATCTCCCTTCACACTATCTGATAAGACAGACATTGTTCTTTCAATGTCGAAACAAAATGTACACTTTGTAGTAGATGAAAATTTGCACATGTTCTCAACTATAATATATAGCGCACAATGTGTGAAAACTGGCATTAATAAAATAGTGCTGGATGTAAAAAAAACTAATTAAAATATCTTATTCTAAGTACAGTTTCCCTTCAGGATGCTATCGCTCTTATATATATATATATATATATATATATATATGTTTTGGAATAGCTCCTTGGAGATTATGCTATTCCCCCCAAAAAACGCACTATCGAATGAATGAACGGAAATTATGACTAAGTGTAATCAGACTAAAAAATACCTCTTGGGTATATACAACCATGTATGAGAAAACGTTATCATTTCCTGTAATTTTGGAGATTGCGCGTTCAAAAATTCCCTGCCACGTGAGCGTTTAAAAAAAAACAAAAAAAAAAAAAACACCGTTACTTGAGCGTTTTTAAAAAAACAGTATACGATAAAATCAGTTATTGAAAATCGCCTGGAGACACCACTCATGGTAGAAACCTTGGTCGCGCAATAACTCGTTTACAAATGGAAACAAAATATATATATATATGTATATATATATATATATATATATATATATATAGTATTGTCATCCGCAGACAGATCTGTTTCGCCATATCGCATCTCATCAGTACGGTTAGACTCCGTTGCTTTTATTACTCAGGATTGAAACCCGACCGAGATGGCGTCAGTCGGCGACTCTACCCCTGGGGTATGGGCGTTCAGTTGAAGTAGGCAGACTTTTTAGCGCATATCATTATACGCGCCCAAATATATATTTATATATATTTTTATTCAGATACTTTAATCCAAGCGGAAAAAGCAGGAAGGTAAATTCCAAAAACCCGATCCTAATTAATATTAAAATTTTATTTTAATAATAAAAAATGATACAGGAAGAGAGCTCCATGTAATAAAATATTACAAAGCAAATATAAATTAAATAGGATTAATTCAAGGATGTTGAATGACCATTTCGATATGAAATCCCCACAGGGGATAACACATCACCTCAGCAACAGAAAAATCCATTCTGAAAAAAAAAAAATATATATATATATATATATATATATATATATATATATATATATATACCATAGCCCAGGGGTAGAGTCGCCGACTGACGCCATTTCGGTCGGGTTTCAATCCTGGGCAATAAAAGCAATCGGAGTCTAACCGTACTGATGAGCTGTGATAGCGCGAAACAGATCTGTCTGCGGATGACAATATATACATATATATATATATATATATATATATATACATATATATACATGTGTGTGTGTGTGTATTTGTGTGTGTGTGTGCGTGTGTATGTGTGTATGTTGTGTTTCTGTGTGTATGTGTGTGTGTGTGTTATGATTTCATATAAAAACAAATCATGCCAAATAAATTTATTATCCCCACGCACAAATTGTTTTGCGTCAAAAGGAGGAAACGATAAAATTAGCGGAAAAATTACAAAAAGACTTTCTTTTCGCTGTATAAAGAGAGAGAAAGTCAGATAAAGAGTGAGAAAGAGAGTGAGAGTGAGAGAGAGTAAGGGAGATGGGGGATAGTGCCAGCGTAGGGAGTCAGATTTACGGGGTGGGGGAGTGGAGTGTTGGTTACCATTCGGGGATTTATAATTTTTTTTTTTTTTTGTTGTTATTTGATTGATTGAAACGATGTTATCGTTTAGAAATAAAAATAAAAAAATTAAGAAATAAAAAATAAATAAAGATCACTTATTTCAAAGTCTATGTAGTTCAATCAGATTAAAAACTATTTACGGAAATGACGTGCCCGAAATAGAAGATTTATGATGACACGCCCGATGAATCGATCTATTTATGCCATGATTATACACCCCCTACGACATCCCTTTAGACTTCATCTTACACGCATATATATATATATATATATATATATATATATAGATAGATAGATAGATAGATAGATAGATAGATAGATAGATAGATGTATAGGTACATTATATATATAAACGCACACATATATATATATGTGTGTGGAGATGGTATGTTTGGGTGGACTGAAGGGAGATATTATTGTGTAAAGTACGCTGATTTCCAAGTTCTCGGCCATAAACATCAGACCAGGATCGTACATAGTAAAAGTCTTCATTGCAAAAACAATAGCACATAAAAGAGAAAAAAGAAATCTAGTTAGAATAGGCTAATTTCAAATCCGATAATGTTGACCAGAAAAGGAAAAAAAGAAAGAAAAAAAAACACATTTTAATTGCCGGATTTGATGAGGTCAATGTATAGTATTCTTTCTTCAAAAATCCGAAAATGCAGGTTCATTCAGGTTTTCAACTTCATTTCATCATTTCACCTCGTACTAATACACACGCACACACACACAAACACAATATATATATATATATATATATATATATATATATATATATATATATATATATATATTCTCAACATATTCTGTTAAATATGAGACAATGAATGTCTATTATGTTTAATCATGAGCCGTTCTAAACGTCGTATTTTGGCTTTAATTTCAGTTGAAAATAAACACAAAAATTCTCCAACATTTGGATAATTTTTTATTAATTTACTTTTAAGCTTTCGGCTCACATGATCCATTTTCAGAGAGGTTATTAAGACGGGAACACGATAACATCCACCATCACCGACGATTTTATTTTGTGTTGACATAAAACTCCGCTAGGCAACGGCAATAGTTATCAAAAATAACAAACGCAGTTCGCAAATTAGCAATGCGGTTCTATGACGTTACACCGCGTGATAGCGCGAAATGACAACAGAACCATGTATTCAAATGTGTTATGGCCAGATTTAAAAGTGATTTTATTAAGTGTGGGTTGTTTGGATTTAATGTACATGGCCTCCAAGATCTGAAGGTTCTTTTTACTGTGTGTATGAGTAAGGATTATTGTATTATTGACTAAAATCTGTCTGATATTACCTATATATATATATATATATATATATATATATATATGTGTGTGTGTGTGTGTGTGTGTGTGTGTGTGTGTGTGTGTGTGTGTGTACTCTCTCGCACTCTGGAAGAATGGTAGACTGTGTAAAAACAGTAGCTACTCTAGCATCTACGCATCGCTCATTCAGTAATGAATTAGAGCACTATGGCTACTGGTGTATGATACATCATACGCTAAAAGTCTGCCTCCTTCTACCGAGCACCCATAGCCCAGAGGTAGAATCGGCCACTGACGCCAATTCGGTCTCGTTTCAATCCTAGGTTAAAAGCAATCGGATGTCTAACCGTACTGATGAGCTGTGATACAGCGAAACAGATCTGTCTGCAGATGACTATATATATATATATATTTTAGAAAATATTTTTGATTTACTACAATTTCAATGCGTAATACATATTTCACCGCATAATGATGTTATTATTGCGGCTAGTCAGACCCAAACGGTACAACAGTTGATCCTCAAAATATCCCTCATTTTTTTTTTTTACACAGACGTTCACATATCCATATTTAGAATCTGGCATACTGGCCTTCTACGCAAACTGCGGAGCTATGGTATAACTGGACATTTGTTTGACCTAATCCAGTCTTTCTTCTCTAACCGCACATGAAGTTGGTATTAAACGGACATGCCTCCCAGAACTACCATAGGAACGCGGTTGTCCCCCAAGGCTTTAACCTAGGTCCTACGCTTTTTCTGATCTACATTAATGATCTCCCTGATGCCATAAGATCCCAAGTAGGTATGTACGCCGATTACACCACAGTTTACTCTCGCCTCGATCAAAAATCTGGTGTGGGAGACAAAGCGAACCTCGCTGCCGAGCGTGAAAAGGACCTCCAATCCGTAGTGGACTGGCGTAAGAAATGGCTCGTAAATTTTAATTCTTCCAAAACGAAGCTACGATCAATTAACTATCATAGACAACCGCCCCTACCTCCCATTAGCATGAAACAGGCATGCCTCCCAGAGAGTAAAACAATGCGCCTCCTTGGTCTCACACTTTCAGCGGACCTCAAGTGGAATGACTATATCGAATCCATTGCTAAATCCGCTGCTATGAAAGTCGGTTCTCTGTGCAGGGCCCGGAAGTTTTATCCGTCTGAATCGATCATGCACATACATAAATCTACCATCCGCCCGTGCATTGAATACTGCTGCCACGTCTGGTCGGCTGCCCCTGGTGTTCTCCTCGGGGTTCTTGACAAAATACAACGGAGAATCTGCAATGTGATCGGTACCGACTTGGCAGATCGGCTGCAGTCACTCTCACACCTGCGTGACCTGGCTTCCCTGCGCCTCTTCTATAAATACTTTCACGGCTTCTGCTCCGATGAACTTAGATCACTGGTACCCCCTAGGTACGAATTTGCACGAGATACTAGATTAGCAACTAGGTCCCACCCTTTTACACTGAAACCGATAAAATATAACCGCAATTTCTACTTCAACAGCTTCTTTCCTCGCACTTCACGCCTGTGGAATTCCTTTCCACATGCTTGCTTCCCCGACAGCTACAATTTCCAGGAGGTTAAATGTAAGGTCAATAGACACCTAACACACTAACTCGCATTCATTCTCTCAAACACATTTCCCATCTACCCAAACCCCATCCTCGGTATTCCTACCCGTCTATCACTCTCCTTTTGACATTTCCTATATCTAACCACTCTTTCTGTTTACCTTCCACTATGTAACCCCTTGCGCAATAGTGGCAGTGGAATGCCTTGCTTGGGGTGAAATGATTAAAAACAATATTTACTGTACAAAAATAAATTGTACATCATAATTTTAAAGGGCCATTCGTATCATATTTGATACAGTATTTCCCTATAAGGAAACATTTGGTATTTCCCTATAAGGAAACATTTGGTATTTCCCTATGAGGAAACATTTGGTATTCATTGACTGAGCAGTCAGTACTGCTTTCATTTGAAATTTATAAAATATTTCTCTTAAAAAATTTTTCAGGAAAATATTTCTTTCAAGGCTTGTTTTCATACTGTATCAAATATGATACGAATGGCCCTAGAGGGTTAATCTCAGTCTGTTTATCTATCTATCTATATCTATCTATCTATCTATCTATCTATCTATCTATCTATCTATCTATCTATCAACCCTCTAGGGCCATTCGTATCATATTTGATACAGTATTTCCCTATAAGGAAACATTTGGTATTTCCCTATAAGGAAACATTTGGTATTCAATGACTGAGCAGTTAGTACTGCCTTCATTTGAAATTTATAAAATATTTCTCTTAAAAAATGTTTCAGGAAAATATTTCTTTCAAGGCTTGTTTTCATACTGTATCAAATATGATACGAATGGCCCTAGAGGGTTAAGACAATTTGAAAAAAATAACTACTAATAGTGTTATTTTAAAAATTCATATTAATTTAAAATTCAGTTAAAATAATTAAAATTACTAAAAAAATAAAAATTATAATTAAATATAGAAAAAAGAAAAAGTTAAACATAAAAAAGAGAGAAAAATAATAAAGAAAAAGTAAGAAAGAAAAAAAAATGAGAGCGAATAGTATAGATAGAAAAGAATTTAATATAAACGTCTTAGATCGAAACCGACGTCTATTACACTTATATTCATGCTTAGAAACACGACATGGGATTTACTCTTAAATTGAAATATACCTACTATGGTGTATATTTATGGTAAAAAATAAATCATAAATCATGCATCCTAATATAAATTACAATATAGTCACTGTCAGTAATTTATTTTAAATATAGTTAAAATAATAATTCTTAGCAAGAAAAGATAAAGAAAATATTAAAAGACAATCCTAAAAACATCTTAAATAATAATAATAATAATAATAATAATAATAAATTAAAAAAGTAGTATATATATGTATATATAGAAAAAAAATTCTGTAAGGTGTTAATAATAATGAATAATAATAATAATAATAATAAAATGAAAGAAATAGTGCGTAAAGAGTACTATAGAAGGCTACGAATGATATTAAAAACTGAATTAAATTCACAGAACAGAGTTATGGCCATTAATAGCCTTGCAATCTCAGTTGTCCAATATAGCTTTAACATCTTAAACTGGACTCTAAACGACATCAGGCGAATGGATGCTAAAACAAGAAAGCTTCTTTCTAAGCATAAGATGAATCATCCAAAGGCTGATGTAGACCGTCTATACATACCCCGTAAAGAAGGTGGAAGAGGTCTTATTCAGCTGGAATTGTCATACAAGACAACAACTATTGGCTTACTAACATACATAGAAACAACAAAGGATTGGATGATACAATTAGTAAGGCAACATGAAGAATGAAAGAAAAAATATTCAATAATAAAAGAAGGCAGTAAATTCAAACAAGATTTACAGTTAGTAGATTCTGTAGAAAAGCAGAACGGAAGCCAAGAGCCGACTATTGCGGCAAAGAATATGAAAATGAAAGCCAAAGACAAATCTCTTGAACAGATGAAACAGCGCTGGCAAGACAAACCTCTGCATGGCCAATATCCAGTACGTGCCAATAAATCTAATGTTGACAAAGTTAATACTCATCGATGGTTACGTGCATCTGGATTAAAGTCTAATATTCCAGTATTTTTAAACAGGGCAGTTTGATGTTTCAAGGAGGTGTCGGATAACGAGTGTCTGTGGTTGTAAAGTCTCTGTTTCCAACTAACTGCAGATATGCCTATATAAACTCATTTATTGCTAGAGTCCTCCAGTGGACAAATAGTGGCTTCGTAGATAACTTTTCCGAAATACATCTGCTATCAACGGGACAATTTGTTTTTGTTGGTGCAATTACAGGAAGGTTTATCTTCCAAAGGTTTGCTATACAAGTTTCTGAGTAATTTATTATTATGTGAATTAATTATGTTTTGCGTGTTTTTATTTAAGGTGTGGTGTTTGTGTAAGCGTTCGCTAATTAAATTTAAAAAGTATTTAACTATGTTTACATTGGACAACTTGCAGAAAGGAGGATTGAACCATATTATTTTTCTTTTTCTAACTTTACATTTGTTTCCATTTCTAGTTTTGACTTTCAATTTTTTTTCGTATAATATTTCATTTTTAAAATTACTCTTATTGAGGGCTTCCTTGTATATTGTTTTATTCTCATTAAGTATTTCCTTATTAGAAGATAATTTATTAATTCTAGTCCTTAATTCTAATTAATTCTAATTAATTAATTATAATTAATTAATTATAATTAATTATAATTAATTATAATCCTATTTTATGTATTTGTTTTATGATATATTTAGGATGATTAGAATTAACATTAATATAAATAGGGGAGTGATTACTTCTTTGGTATGGTTTAAATGTATTATTGGACAGGTTAAAGCTAATGTCTTAAAAATTATCAATTTTGAGATGAGCAGAAATTTCGATTTTGAAGCCCAGCATTTTAAATGCTCTAATAACTTTTTTAGAAATTCTTGGTGTAAGAGGACCATTACTGCCAGGGATATACATAAGATCATCATCCCGGTAGATACCTACTTGATTGGGCTCAACAATTCTACCGAGAATATATATATATATCCTTCTCAGATCCGCGATTTGAGCTGAATCATAAGTCCCCATTGGGACATCAAAATCATTGCTAATACTTTTAGTCCAGGTACAATTATAATATACTAGTAGAGATTCTCTAGAAGTTAAAATTATATCCATTTCATTATTGAAAATATCGGTGAAGTTTTTAGCATAGTTTAAACTATTAACTAATAAATCATATGAAATGAAAGGGTAAAAATCTACTATATCGAATTGTAAAAATGAAGCTTTTTCTTTTTTTTTTTATAAGCGTTTCACTCCGAGCAAGGCATGTCACTGCCACTGCTGCGCAGGGGGCTACGTAGAGTGGAGAAAGGCTGATTAAATATAGGAAATATCAGAGGGTGGGTGATAGGCGGGTAAGGATACTGAGAATGAGGGTTGGGTAGATGAGAGTATTCTGAGAATAGTTGGGAGTTAGTGTGATAGGAGTTGTCTATTGACCCTACATTTAAACACCTGGAGATTGTAACTGTCGGGAAAGCAGACTTGTGGAACGGAGTTCCACAGGCGGAAAGCGCGAGAAAAGAAGCTGTTGGAGTAGAATTTACGGTTACATCTTGTTTGTTTAACTGTAAAAGGGTGGGACCTAGTTGCTAATCTAGTATCTCGTGTAAATTCCTGCTTAGGCGGCACCAGTGATCTAAGCTCATCGGAGCAGAAGCCATGAAAGTACTTGTAGAAGAGGCACAGGGAAGCCACATCACGCCGGTGAGAAAGCGGCTGTAGCCGGTCTGCCAAGTCAGTATCAACCACGTTACAGATCCTCCTTTGTATTTTATCAAGAAGCCCAAGGAGAGCAGCAGGGGCACCCGACCAGATATGGCAGCAATATTCAATACACGGGCGGATGGTAGATTTGTATATGTGCAGAATAGATTCAGGTGGAAAAAATTTCCGGGCCCTGCACAGGGAGCCGACTTTCATAGCAGCAGATTTGGCAATGGATTCAATATAGTCATTCCATTTGAGGTCCGCCGAGAGTGTAAGGCCAAGGAGGCGTAGTATTTTACTCTCTGGGAGGCTAGCCTTTCTTATTCGGAATATTTTGGAACCATGTTATGGTATCAGAAAACTCTTTCCATCAATTTGTATTGAGATTCTCTTGTATGGATTTTACAATCTTCTTAATTATATTGTTAGAAACTAAACCTAATTCAGTTTTTGATTTGTCTAGTTTGCAGGCTATTTTCAAAATTCGGTTTGTGGTCCTTAAAGAATAAATATGCGTTTTTGTTTGAATCTTTCTCATTCTATCTGCGATATTTATTTGCCAATGTTGCAGTTTTCTTAATAATTGTGGACAACATATAATCATTATTTTCTTTTTTATAAGTACTGGAAATTTTTTTAAGAATGAGTTTATGATATTCAGATGGTTCTATTTTATGTATATTATTCAACTTATCGGCATTTATCCACATCTTATTAGAGTTTCGGATCATTTTAATGTCCCTTTTGAAAAGAGACTGGATTTGGTTATATTGCTTCTTGAATTTGAGTTTTTTAATTAAATCATACATGACGGTCTCAAAAGACTTGAGATGTTTATTTCCTGGTGGGGTTTTAAGAGATTTCATATATTTCTCCTCGTTTTCATTCAAAGCGTTCCGTGGATTGGGGTATAAATAGCTTATATATATATATATACAGAATACATTATAAAAGACAGGTATTATCATTAAGTTTTTTATATAATTTTTCATGTGTTCATAAAATTGTATTTTTTTCGGAACTCAAATTATATAAGAATTGTCCAAAGGATATAAATGTACAATTTATAACGTTTTGTATTCTTATATAATTTGAGTTCCAAAAAGAAAAAAAATTATGACAACACATGAAAATTTATATAAAAAACTTAATGATAATAAATTGTCTGTCATTTTTAATGAAATCTGTAGACAAGAGAGATCGTTGCCCAATTTCATTTTTAAACGAGTTATTTCGCTACCTTGGTTTCTACCATGAGTATTGGTGTCTTCAGGCGATTTTTAATAACTGATTTTACCTTTTACCGTTTTTATTTTTAAGAACGCTTTTGTAACGGTGTTTTATTTGAACGCTCCCGTGGCAGGGAATTTGTGAACGCGCATTGTTTAAATTAAAACGAATTATGACGTTTTCATCCATGGTTGTATGAACCTAAGAGGTATTTCTTAGTGTGGATGCATTTAGTCATAATTTCTGTTCTTTCATTTAACAGTTTGTCTTTATTTCGGTAAAAAAAAAATTAGAAATTATGATATAATCAAATAAAGACGAACTGTTGCTTACTAACATACATAGAAACAACAAAGGACTGGATGATACAATTAGTAAGGCAAAATAAATAAAGAAAGAAAGAATATTCAATAATAAAAGAAGGTAGGAAATAAAAACAAAATTTACAGTTAGTAGATTCTGTAGAAAAGCAAAACAGAAGCAAAGAAACAACTATTGCGGCAAAAAATATGAAAATGAAAGCCAAAGATAAATCTCTTGAACAGATGAAACAACGCTGGCAAGACAAACCTCTGTATGGCCAATATCCAGAACGTGCCAATAAATCCAATGTTGATAAAGTTAATACTCATTAATGGTTACGTGCATCTGGATTAAAGCCTGAGATTGAAGGCTTTATTCTTGCAGCGCAAGACTAAAAACTTTTCACGATAAACTTTCAGGCAAATATACATAATAATATGGATCCAAAATGCAGGTTTTGTGATGAAAACCCAGAAACAATAGACCATCTAATCTTACGCTGCTCTCTACTTGCCCCAAATGAATATAAAATTCGTCACGATAGAGTGGGGCAATATTTACATTGGACAATGTGCAAACACTATGGAAAATCTGTAAACAAACACTGGTATGAACATCACCCAGCGCCGGTTACAGAAATAGAAGATTTTCACCATTCTATGGGATTACACTATCTACACAGACAGAAAAATTGAAGCAAACAGGCCAGACATTATTGTTAAAAACCAGAAAGAAAAAACTTGTCTATTAATTGATATGGCTTGTCCAGCGGATTGTAACATAGCAACCAAGGAATTTGAAAACTCTCAAAATATAAAGACCTGGAAATTGAAATAGAAAAAAATGTGGAAATTGAAAACAAGAGTTGTGCCAGTGATAGTAGGTACACTTGGAATGATAAAAAAAATACGGAACTAAACAACAGATTGAAAAAATCCCTGGAAATCCCAGCTTTCATTACACGCGAGCAACGCCGGGCTATACATACTGGTTGATTATATTTTGAATATTTTTGGTTGTTGAATAACTTATTTTTAAAGTTTTCCTGTTGAATAATATCTTCAGGGGGTTATTTTGGTGAAAATGTTTGATAACTAAGTTGAAAAGTCTTTGCCTATATTTACATTGGACAAATTACAGAAGGGAGGGGTTAACCAGATTATTTTTCTTTTCCCTTTTTTTCCGCTTGTCTATATTTTCCTTTTAAATTTTCTTGGTATATTAATTCTTCTCTAAAACTACACTTTCTGAGTGCTTTATTATATACTGACTAGCAATATAGCCCGACGTTGCTCGGGTGTAATCAAAGCTTTAAAACTAATCCATGGTCCTGGAGCTCAGACTCAGCCTAAGGGATATTTGTGTAAAGTTTGGCGAGAATCGGATAAAAATTGTGGATTTGTATAAAGTACATACAGACAGATAAACAGACACACTCACAAACATCTTGCCTTTTATATATATATATTATCGATTTTCTGCACTATTCTAAGAACTGCAACCTTGAAACTTCTGAATATTGTTTCTTATGTCTTTGTCTATGAGTGTATCAAATTTGATTAAAATCGGACCACTCCTTCTATAAGCCGATTTTTTCGATTATCGATTTTCGATATTTATCGGGGGTACCTCGACACAAAACCTAGCTAAGAACACTCGCAGAGGCTTATAGTATAACTGTGTAAATTTTCAAGAAAATTGGTTCAGCCATTTCGGAGTCTATAGGTAACGGACACACACACGCACATACACACACAGAGACAAAGTTCCATTTATAAATAAGTTTAGATTTGTTTTTATTAAATATTTTTCTATTCGATGATAATTTATTTCTTTTCTTTTATTTTTTATAATCAAATCACCCCAATCAAGGCATTTTATTACCACTGTTTTGCAGGGGGTCACATAGGAGGAACGTTATGAGAAAAAGTGACAGGTTATAGGGAGTGTCAGAAAGTGGGTAAGAGAAGGATGAGAATACTGATATTAGACTGTTCCCAACAAAGAAACATTTCGCATTCATTGACCGAACAAACAATACTCATTTCGATTGAAATTTGTCTATAAACACTTCTTTTTAAAGGAAAAGTTTTCTCAAGTCCAATAGCTGTTATCGCTCATTACAGTATTGATATTAACCGCTTTCCTTTAAGGAAACATTAGGCATTCTATAGCCGAGCAGGGAGTACTGGTTTCAGTTAAAATTTTATAACATTTTTGGTTATAAACGCTTTTTTAAAAGGAAAACATGTTTCTCAAGTTTCGTAGATTTTATCGCTTTTTTCAGTGTTGCTAATAACCGTTTCCATGCAAGAAAAGATTTGGCATTCACTTTCCCGCTTAAATTTATAAAATCAATCTCTTTAAACAGTTTTTTTTTTCAAGTAAAAAACAAGTTTCTCAAGTCCAGTAGCCTTCATCGTTTCTTCCAGGATTGACGGGGGTTTCCTTCCTAACCTCTCACTTGAAGTGGTGTGGAATGTTAAAATTTGGCGCTCTCATTATTTTCTCTTCGCGTTACAAGTGCTATCCATTTTAGTTGTTGCTGCTATTGGGAGTTCTCAAATGACGTGTCTCTGTTAAGTTTGCGTAGTAAGTAAGAGCTAATTCTCCAATTCTCTTTTCACTCTCATTTTCTTGCGTCTTAGTGACATTGTTGCCTTGCTTATGGAGAATGATGCAAATAAATAAATTTAGCTGTAAGAAGCGAAATTTCTTTATTTGAATCATTCCCCCCTAAGCAAGGTAACAATGACACTATTAAAGGCGGGGTGAGACACGTGGACTCTTTCTCTCTCTAGCATCGCTCATTCAGTAAAATGAATTAGAGCGCTCTAGCTATTGGGCGCGTATAATGATATGCGCTAAAAAGTCTGCCTACTTCCACCGAATGCCCATAGCCCAGGGGTAGAGACTTCGACAGACGCCATTTCGGTCGGGTTTCAATCCTGGGTAAAAAAGCAATCGGAGTCTAACCGTACTGATGAGCTGTGATACGGCGAAACAGATCTGTCTGCGGATGACAATATATACATATATACATATATACATATATATATATATATATATATATATATATATATATATATATATGTATATATGTATATATATATATATCATAATGTTAACAAATGTAAACAGACAGTGTGACGGAAAATCCCGATTCCTGCCGAATGACACATTTTCGTAACAAAAATTTATCGTAAATAATCAGGCCGGTAGAAATATACTGTTTGATTAAAAAGGGATTATCTACTCAAATCCGAGTATTGACTAAAAATAATATTCAAACAAATAAATAATTTCAATATATAAATCAGTTTACATCTATCTTACTATCTCTACATATATATGTATAAATCATTTTATCGATTTTTTTCTCTTTTTGTTTCTATCTATCTATCTATCTATCTATCTATCTATCTATCTATCTATCTATACCTGTTTATTCATTATCTATCTATCTATCTATCTATCTATCTATCTATCTATCTATCTATCTATCTGTGTCTGTTAAACATTATGGTATTATGCATAGAATGCATTTTTTCCTGTTTAAATTTTTTTGCTTGTAGAACTCTGTTCATGTTTTGTTTTCCCGTTTTATAGCCACTTCAAAATCTATGTTTATCTGTCAACATTCAATTATGTTTTAATGTGAAAAGCAGACGATTTTGAATACTTCTGAAAATAAATTTCAGCCAAATATTAGCTCAGTTTTTTTCATTTCTTTTGTTCAAGAAAGATTATACATCCGCAAATAACTAAAGTCTAAACCAAAGCTTATTTTAAGGTTAGGTAATTTGACACATTACTATTCTACATTTTACTTTGAATAGTTTATTAAAAAACCGTGTTTATTTATTTTGGCCATTTACTGCCTCCATATATTGGTGTCCGGTCTGCAATAATTTTCGGAAAGAAACGAAAATGAATGACTAGGTCTAAAACAAACAGCTTTGCGCGTAAAAGACGAAGGCGTCTGGTAGGAGTAACTAATCGATAATGTAACTTCATCCTTCTGCCAAATATCAACTGTTGAGGTCATTAATTGAATTTTCTTGGCTCGTTTATCTCTCTCTCTCTCTCTCTCTCTCTCTTTCTCTCTCTCTCTCTCTCTCATCCTTTCTATTCTTCTTTATTTTTTCTCTCATCCTTTCTATTCTTCTTTATTTTTTGTGTTTTTCTTTCTTTCTTTTACTTTTTGTTTTGCTTTCCTTTCTTCTTTCCTTTTCTTTTTTTTTACCTTTACTTTCTTTTTTGCTTTTTTCATTTTTCTTTTTCAGTCAGTCAATTATGTGCCATACGTGATACACACTTGGGCGAACATGTCTCAAAAGAGACATGACTAACTGGGCAGAAAATTATCTCGCAGTAGGTTGCCATTGCTTTCTGTGGTAGACTTGTTGCCAACCAAGGCTATAGAACCCAGTCTGTCCTGTTATTTAACTCATAGCTAAAGTGAGAAATGATATATCAAATTATATTATTAAGTAGTAATTACTGGGGGATCGGTTTATTACTTCATGACAATAGAAAACCGATCCCCCACTTTATGCTCAGTATCAGCTTTAATTATGTTTTCAACTATTACATTCAGACAGTCAGTTAAGTGCCATACGTGATACACCCTTTGGGCAATCATGTCTCAAAAGAGACATGACTGACTGGGCAGAAGAATATCTCGCAGCAGGTTACCATTACTTTCTCTCGGTAGACTGGTAGTTAGCCAAGGCTATAGAGCCCAATCTGTCCTGTTATTTAACCCATAAGTGGAGAGAAGAGACGGATTACTACTTTTCCCAAGGTTATTTGCGTGTAAGTGAATGCAAGGAATTCGAACTTCGGTCCCCGATTTCTCGCTCTGAATCGATATCCAGTGCGACACAGCGCACATCCAAAGATGGCGCTACGTCAGTTAAAATTCGAAATTGTCAAGTTTTTTTCTAAGATTGCAACCTCGATCGTAGGCACTGATACTAAACAAACTTAACCAAAATGATGATGGGTTTCGACTAATTCCGAAAAAAAGCATAAAAGGTTTGATTTCCTCGCCAAAGAGCAAGACAAAAAAATAGTAGTATTAGTAATTTTCGATTCTTACTAATGTTTATAGAATGTAGTGGTGTGTAGTTATAGCAAAAATAAATTAAAAATGTTCGATAAAGCTTCGTTTAATAATTAAATTCAACATGATATTACTGACAACGACGTTCGAATTGTGATAAAAAGCAATTGAAATGAAAATGAAAGAAATGCTTTTCAAAAATGAATAATGCTTGACAATGATTTATCTATTAAAAATTCCAGATAATATTACTACTAATCAGTTGATTAAGTGCTATACGTCATACAAGTTGAGCTATCATGTTTCGTTTGATCTTATCTGACTCGGCAGAGGATTTTCTCGCAGTAAATTGCCATTACTTTTACGGTAGACTGATTTCCAAGATTATAGAAGCCACTCTGTCCTGTGTCCTGCTATTTAACCCATAACTAGATGAAGTAGAGACGGGTTAATACCTTTTCTCAGTGGTATTTGTGTAAAAGTGAATGCAAAGACTCCAACTGGAATTCAGCTTCTTCTTCTATGTGCCCTGTCCTTTCAGGACGTAGGCGATCATGGTTCTCCACGTCTCCCTATCCCTGGTGGCTCTTAGTATGTTTTCTCCTGTTACATCTCGCAACCCCCGTTCCGTCATCCACCTGACCAGGCCCTTAAATATGTTATCCGCTGTCTTACTCTGTCTCTTTTTCTTCCTATCTGCCCTATTAGTATCAGGTTCTCCAAAGTCCTCCTTCCTCATTGCATATCCCAGGCTACTTTTGTAAACAAACCAATTGAAATTAAGATAAAAAGAATACTAGTCAAAAGTGAATCATTGTTGACAATGCTTCAATTAATAAAATTCCAGAAAATATTGCAACCAATAAGTAAAAACTAAATGAAGGTCAGTCAGTCAGTTAATTGCCATACGTGATACACGCTTGGGCGATCATGTCTCGAAAGAGACATGACTGACTGGGCAGAAGATTATCCCGCAGTAGTTTGCCATTAGCTTTCTGCGGTAGACTGGTTGCCGACCAAGGCTATAGAACCCAATCTGTCCTGCTATTTAACCCATAACTGGAAGGAAGAGATGGATTAATACCTTTCCCAAGGGTATTTGCGCGTAAGTGAATACAATGGATTCAACTGGAATTCGAACTCGGCTCCCCGGTTTCTCGTTCCGAGCCGATATCCACTGTACCACAACGCACATCCAAACTGAAGGTAATCTTACTAAAAAATAAATATAATATAATGCCCTTGATTTCTTTTTAAGGACCTTTACCGCTTCAGTTGTTTCATTATGGTTTTCTTCATCCACTTGAAATTCCCTTGAGTCGTTGTTGGTTTCCTTTTCACATATCATTATCCAGTCTTCTGTAGTTTCAAGATGAAGATGATCTTTAAAACCGATTGTTGTGGGTTTTCTTAACAATTCTTTGATCACGATGCCTAGGCGATTAGCTTTGATTCTTCTCCCTGTGTGTGTTGTCAAGTCCCATATTGTTACAGGTCTTATCTTTGTGACATGGCCTGGATGATGTTCATACAAGTTTTCTTCTCTTAAAAGATCCTATCTCAGTGGCTGGGTTTTCCTCCCCGTAAAAGTTGCATATTTTTCAGTGCAGAGATTTATATTCAGAGGATGCTAACACCGTGAAACCTGATACAAGATGGTTACTTTTTTCTGGATATTTATATAAGAATCTGCATTTCGGGTTAACACAATTTTTTTAGTATGTTTGCTTGATAATTTCTAGTTCTGTGCTGCTTTTAACCGGACTTACGTAACCAATGATGGGTACAGGGTGTGTCGACATCAGTTTCTTTGATACGGACAGAGTATTGACCATGAGGAGGCATATCTTGCCATCATTTCTAAATATGAAACATTGAATTTGCTCTTGATTTCTTTTTAGGACCTTTGCCGCTACAGTTTTTTCATTATGGTTTTCTTCATCTACTTGAAATTACCTTGAGTCGTTGTTGGCTTCTTTCTCACATATCATCATCCATTCTTCTGTAGCTTCAAGTGCAGTGATATATATTCAGAGGATAAAATGATGGGTGCAGGGTTTGTCGACATCAGCTTCTTTAGTACGGACAGAGTATTGGCCATGAAGAGGCATATCTTGCCATCATTTCTAAATATGAAACATTGAATTTGCTCTTGATTTCTTTAGGACCTTTGTTGCTGCACAATTTCATCATATTACCAAGAAATCCACACTGAAAATTGTGTTAACCCGAAATGCAGATTATGTGATCAATACCCAAAACAATTGACCGCCTTATATCAGGTTCCACAGTGTCAGCAAACACTGAACATACAACCCTAAATGATAGATTGAGCCAATATCTGCACTGGAAAGTATGCAACTTTTACAAAATTTAAACTGGTATAAGCATCATCAGGATCCGGTTACTGGGATAGGATAGGACCTCTGACAAATCGGACCCGGAAGTAAATGAGGGTACCACAGAAATCAAAGGAAATAATAAGAATAATTTTCTTGTATTTTGTATCTGAATATATATATATATATATATATATATATATATATATATATATATATAGTCTACGGCTGCATCGTGTTGAATACACCGGCTTTTGTCCGGTCACCGAAGTTAAGCAACATCGGGCCTGGTCAGTACTTAACTGGGTGACAATTTGGGAATACCAGGTGCTGTAAACGTAAGGGCCAAGAATGGCCCACCAGGTTTGGGGGTTGAGTGCAGGGCTAACAACAGTCAGTTAAGTGCCATACGCGAAACACGTTTGGGTGATCATGTCTCGAAAGAGACATGACTGACTGGGCAGAAGATTGTCCCTCAGTAGGTTGCCATTGCTTTCTGCAGTAGACTGGTTGCCGACCAAGGCTATAGAACCCAATCTGTCCTGTTATTTAACCCATAACTGGAAGGAAGAGACGGATTAATACCTTTCCCAAGGGTATTTGCGCGTAAGTGAATGCATTGAATTCAGCTGGGATTCGAACTCGGCTCCCCGATTTCTCGTTCCGAGCCGATATCCAATGCACCACAACTCACATCCTCGTAAAAACCAGTTTGTTACAGCAACAAAAAGTTGCTGCCCTATTCACCATTGGGTGTGATGGAAAAATGATGATGATGATGATGATATATATATATATATGTATATATAAAAAAAACAAGATGTTTGTGTGACTGTTTGTATGTCCTTTATAAAAAATCACAATTTTTATCCGATTCTCACCAAACTTCACAAAAATATTCTTTAGGCTTCCAGTCAGGTCATAGGCTACTTATTTTTTCCGATTTCCCCACGATGTTGGAAATCGATACCCCGATATCCGATCAGATCTGTCAAGATCAGGATTTCAGCCCCTTTTATCGTGGTTCTTGCTGCAGAATTTGCTTTAACTTGGTAAAATTATAGTTTTTAGTCTCAAACGACTCATTTTTCCCAATATCGGAAATTGAAACCCCCGATATTCTATCAATCTGATCAAAAACTGACATTCAGCCATCAATATGTCTCATTTTCTCTAATTTTACTTCCGATGGATATGATAAGTTTTCATGGACTGACTTAGGTTAGTTTACCCTTAGATGACTTATTTGACTCCAATATTGGAAATCGATACCCCGATATCCTATCGGGTCTGATCAAAATCAGGTTTTCCGTCCTTTTATTTGGGTTTTTGGCTCGGGTTTGGCTCTAAGTAGGTATAATTGTAGTTATTAGTCTCAGCCACGATGCCATTTACTCAGAGGACTCATTTAGCCTTCGAAATTCACTTTACGACGGAAAACTTATTTGATATTGATACAGGAAATCAAAATTTGACTTACATCCATTCATTTTTTTCAATCTACGGTTTTGCTTTGATTGGAAACAACTATTGCTTTTTAGTCATTTAGTGCCAACGTCCAGGACTATGGATTAGTTTTAAAGCTTTCATTACACCCGAGCAACGCCGGGCTATACTGCTAGTCATAATATAAAAGATATTGTTATCAAGATTTCACAGATATTTACTAAGAGTCACTAAATATAAAATTCGGTATGAGTGCACTGGAAAAAATACAACTTGTACTTGAAGGAAACTGGTAAGTAACTGGTATGAACTTCCCCAAAATCTGGTAACAGAGAAACGATTGATAACAATTTTATAGAGCTATACAATGCATGCACATACACAGAACAATAAAAGCTAATCACACAGACATCGTGATTAAAAAAACAAAAGGGACTTTCTTGTCCCTCCGGATTAAAATGTATCTTTGAAATTATTCAAAATACAATGATCTTGAAATGGTGTTGTAGAGTGGCTGACACCTCTACAGCACTCTAAATAATGGAAAAAAAGGCCAGTGATCTGAAATGATCTATTTAAATAGAGATTATTAGCATTCGAGGCGTAGTATTTGAGTTTCATTTGAGTAATGTTCAGACTGATTAATTCGGTGACTATTGTGATCTAAACCCCTTCTCTCTGTATTGTAAGTTCTGTCTTGTCTGTCATTGTAACTATTGTGCTGTTCTGTGTATATCCGTTTAGCACCGGAAATTGTGCTGAATAATACAGCAGAACACTTTCTTAGTTTATCGTATCCACATCGGCGATACAACGAATGGAAATCGAAAAAATGTGGCACATTAATTAGGACATCAATAATTTCAGTTGTAGTTGAAGCCCTCAGGTTATTTGGAAATGTTCCGATAAACTTCTTGTTTAGGATGTGGTATCCGGCTTTATTTTTTCCAATCTTCTCAGTGTTTTCTTTTTCTTTTTTCTTTTTTTTTTCAATTGGAGTAGATAGACTAAACTATCGCCCGGTTCACACTCCACCCATGTCTATTGAACAGGTGTAGAGGCTCATCCCTTGTTCCCTGTTTAGGATGAGGTTTCCGGCTTTCTTTTTTCCAATCTTTTCACTTTTAGGTAGCCCCCTGCACATCAGTGACGTTACCGCCTTGCTCGGGGTGATATAATTAAAAAAAAATTCTGCTAGTCCATGCCTTTTTTTTTTTTTTTAATCATTTCACCTCGAGCAAGGCGGAAACGCTACTGATGTGCAGGGGGCTACATAAATGCAAAAAGATTAATTAGAAAAGAGTGAGGAGTACAAACTAGTTAGAAAGGAACAATAGAAAGCTGAGAAAGCAGGTGCGATGACAGATACATAGGTGGAGAGAAAGGGAAGGTTATACAGGGGAGGGGAGAGAGCTAGAGGCCAGTGGTTAGTAGATGAGTATTGACTTTGCATTTAATTTTCTGGAGGTTGTAGCTGTCAGGAAAGTAAGAATACGGGAGCGAGTTCCACAGGCGGGAAGTGCGAGAGAAGAAGCTGCAGGAATAAAATTGTCGTCTGCATTTGGCTAACCTGACTGTGAATGGGTGGGACCCAGTTGCCAGTCTGGTTGCACCTGTTGAGGAGGCATCAGTGACTTAAGTTCGTCTGAGCAGAAGCCATGAAAGTATTTATAGAACAGACAGAGGTAGGCCATATTTCGACGGTGGGGAAGTGGCTGCAGTCGAGCCGCCAGATCAGTACCTATCACATTACAGACTCTCCTTTGGAGCCTGTCAAGAACACTGAGGAAAACGGCCGGGGCACCTGACCATAAATGGCAGCAGTACTCCATGCACGGACGGATGGTTGACTTGTATATATGCAGGATGGATTCAGGTGGAAAAAACATCCTGGATCGACAGAGTGACCCAACCTTCTTAGCAGTAGATTTTGCTATGGATTCAATATAGTGGTTCCATTTGAGGTCTGAGGACAGGGTAAGTCCGAGGAGGCCTAGTGTATTACTCTCAGGGAGAATCACCTGGTCCATGCTTATGGGAGGCAGAAGAGGTTGCCTGCAATGGTTGACCGACAACAGCTTGGTCTTAGATGAATTGAAGTTGACAAGTCACTTCTTGCCCCAGTTCACCACAGAGTGTAGTTCCCCCTCAAGGTCAGCAGCGATATTATGTCTGTCCGCCACGACAGGTTTCTTACTGATGCGGGAGTATATTGTAGTGTCATCTGCGTAGATGCCTACTTGGGATTTGATCTCATCTGGGAGGTCGTTGATGAAAATAAGAAAGAGCGTTGGGCCCAGGATAGAGCCCTGTGGGACACCAGCATTCGTGCTGTAGGACGAAAAGGCACGCTCATTCAGAACGACCTTCATTTTGCGGTTATTTAAGAAAGATTGGATTAGGTCAAGCAGGCGACCGGTAATACCATAACCGCGTAGTTTGCATAGGAGGCCAGAGTGCCAAACCCTGTCGAAAGCCTTGGAGATGTCCAGAGCAACCGCGCGAGCATCGTCAGACTCATCAAGGGCCTGTAGCATGTACTCCGTTACGGTTGTTAGCAGGTCGGCCTTAGACCTGGCAAAGCGGAATCCATATTGCCTGTCGGAGAACAGTTTGTGGGCGGTGAGATGATGAACTATTTCAGCATTGATTATAGCCTCGAATACTTTCCCGAATATCGTTAGAAAACTGATAGGGCGATAGTTGGATGGGTCCGAGGGTTCACCACAATTCTTAAATGCAGGAACGACTGAAGAGAACTTCCAGCATGCAGGAAAGCAGGAAGCAGAAAGGCAGTAGTTAAATAGTTTAGAGAGGACAGGGGAAAGTTCAGGAGCACACCTCTTAAGGACTATCACCGGGATTCCATCGTCTCCACACGCCTTATGGGAGTCGAGTTTTGATATTAGTCTGGGTACTACTGTCGGGGTAATATATAAGTCGTGCAGTTTGGCCTCAGTTCTAATAGGGAAGTCGGGTGGGTGTACTCCGGTCGAGTCGAATGTGGAGTTGGATGAGAATCTGTGGGCAAAGCACTCAGCTTTGTCCTCAGATGACGTGAGGACCTCAAATCCATGGATTAAAGGAGGTATTGAGGATTTCCTATTGTTGAGCACTCGTTTACAAATCCTCCAATAGTCCTTGGAGCCGAACTTGCGGTCAGCTATGTGCCGTCGCATTCTCTCAGCAAACAAATGTTTGGCGTCATTTAGGGTTCTCTTGCACTCATTGCGAGCAGATGTGAACAGGCGCCTATTGTGATCAGTTGACTGTCTCCGGAATAGACGGAAGTAATGGTTCCTGTGGGCAATGGCGGCTGAGCAGGCCGGAGAGAACCACGGAGAGGAATGAGGTTTTAAGCCATACTTCCTGGTGGGTATGAAGGCATCAATGCCAGCTTTCACCCATGACGAGACCTCAGAGGCACAGTCATCAGCTGATAGGTCGAACACTTTTCCCCAAGGAACATAGCAGAGGAAATCGCGAAAGGCATCCCAGTCAGCTTTTTGGTAGAGGTAGAAGGTCCTATAAGTAGGGGGCTCCTGGGCGGGGTGAGATTGGAAAGAAATACTGAGAGAGACTACAGCGTGGTCGGAGTTGCCGAGAGGGCAAAGCTGCGAGACTTGACAGGCGTCAAGCGCAGAGGTGAAACATATATCTAGCAGTGAGGAATGACCCGAGGGAGTGCTTGGGAAGCGAGTGGGGAAGTCCACCACTTGCGTAAGGGATTGGGAAATAGCAAAGTTCATGGTGTGAATGCCCGCTGAATCAATAACGGCGTTTTCAAGCCACCCAGAGTGATGGGCATTGAGGTCTCCAAATACAAATATGTGGGTGAATGCGTGATAGGAAATAGCCTTATCTATGTCGTCAGCAATGCTATCTAGTAGGGAGCAGTCAGGAGAGGAGGGAGAACGGTAAAGAAAGAATAGGTAACTAACCGAACTGAGGAGAGACAGGTGGAGACATATGTATTGGTGGTCAGTAGATTCGAGTGAAGTCACCCTAGCTATGGGGAGGTGTTCGCTGACATAGACACCCAGCCCATGCATGTGGACAGTGGAATCCTTCCTTAAAAGGGGAAGATAACCAGGGATGAAGAGGTCAGGGGAGGGAATAACTGAGTTGAGGTTAGTTTCGCAGAGCGCAAGGATGTCAGGGGACTTTTCATGCCGGAACGCTTTTACACTAGGAAAGTTAGTACGAATGCCCCGGATATTAGTGAAGGAAAGGTTAATGGGTTTAGGTGGTTTGGATTTAGCTGGTTTAGGGTCATTTCTGATCTGTTTAGTCATGATTCTGTTTGTAGAAAGGGACCTAGGGTAGAGGATACAGGCGGTCATTATCCACGATCTGTGCTGGGAGGGAAACTGGCTCGGGCTGCAACAAGGTGTGGCCTCGGGGTTGCCCACCGAAAGCGCTTGCAGGGACACCTATCCATGCGCGACATGGCACTATCAGAACCCCGATATTATACAACTGTTCATCAGAGCAGCCGCTCTTGACGCTACGCAAGAGTTAGGGTTCTTAACTACCAGTCGGAAGCAGCAACCAGGAAACTGCCAACCCGGTACCCTCACAGTGTTGAGCCGTTGCCACCAACCGGCCAAATTGCAGGAAACTCAGGTAAGCACCAATACCAAGGTCTGAAGAGAGAGAAGAGAAAGCCGGAAACCACATCCTAAACAGGAAACAAGGGGCAGGCCTCTACTCCAGTTCAATAGACGTGGGAGGAGTATTGACCGGGCGATAGTGGGACCTATCTACTCCTATTTAAAAAAAAAGAAAAAAAACAACACACAAAAGACAAACTTCCAAAAGTGGAGAGTTAACTAAGTTTTAACTTTAAGTCCAAATGAAGCAGGAACGCCAAAAAGTGAGGAAAAAAAAAAACGAAAAATACAGATTTAAGACATAAATCGTAACATACCTCACAGTTTAACACAAGAAATTTGAATTAAGAAAGTTTCACTCTTCAATTCTTGCTTTTCCCAAAAATCAACATCGAGTTAAGCTGCTTGGTAAATCTGAATTCAAAGAACAGACCATAGCGGGGAGAGGTAACAATGGCTGCTGATACCTTGGCCAGGATAGCTTCGCATAACAGAATAAATAAATAAATAAAAAATCTCAAACTTTTTTTTCCAAATGAAGCATGAACGCCAAAAAGTGGGGGAAAAAAAACGAAAAATACAGATTTAAGACATAAATCGTAACATGCCTCACAGTTTAACACAGGAAATTTGAATTAAGAAAGTTTCACTCTTCAATTCTTGCTTTTCCCAAAAATCAACATCGAGTTAAGCTGCTTGGTAAATTTGAATTCAAAGAAAAGACCATACCGGGGACAAAATATTGTACTAA
Source organism: Ascarosepion bandense (assembly GCA_037127315.1). Lineage (NCBI taxonomy): Eukaryota > Metazoa > Mollusca > Cephalopoda > Sepiida > Sepiidae > Ascarosepion > Ascarosepion bandense. The sequence goes on from JBBBDQ010001502.1 coordinate 1,097,520, forward strand.
AAAAAAGTGTAGTTCACACATTATGACGAGTTTTATCTACGTATCCACTACGTATATGCTATCCACCTACGTGTCCTTGACAAAATCCAACGGAGAATATGTAATGTGATAGATCCTGCTCGGATACAGTCACTTTCTCAGCGACGTAATGTGGCTTCCCTGTGTCTCTTCTACAAATACTTTCACGGCTTCTGCTCCGATGAACGTAGCTCATTGGTGCCCTCTATATATGAATTTACTCGAGCCACAAAATTAGCAACTAGGTCCCACTTTTTACTATGAAGCCAATAAAGTGTAACCGCAGATTCTACTCCATCAGCTACTTTTCTGGCACTTACCGCCTGTGGAATTCCCTTCCATTTACTTGCTTTCCCGACAGCGACAGTCTCGAAGAATCTAAATATAAAGTCAATAGTCATTTCCTATTTCACTAACCTGCAACCTCTCTCATGCTCCTTTCTCCGTTCGCTCCCCTCTCATCAGTATTCTCATCCTTCTCTTACCCACTTCCTGACAACCCCTCTAACCTGTTACTCTTTCTCATAAATTTCCTCCTATGTAACCCCCTGCAAAACAGTGGCAGTAAAATGCTTGGGGTGATATGGTTATAAAAAATGTAAAATATGTGTGATCTTATGTTTTCTGTGCGATGGGATAGTCTCAAATAATTCTCATGGAAAAATCATTTCTGATCTTGGGTCTCTGATTGGGACTCAGAAGGAAATGAGTATATATCAGAAATCAAAATAAATAATAATAATAATAATAATAATGGTAAGATACTCTTCTTCATGGTTAGTGCTCTGCAGCACAAGACAAGAGTCTCTTTATTAGGAACTTTCAGGCAACTATCATATATAATAATGTCTATCCAAAATGCAGGTCCCGTGGCAAATACCAGGAAACAATAGACGATCTAATCTCATAATGTTCTGTATTTGCAACCAAATGAATATAAAAATCGTCACTATCGAGTGCGGCAATATTTACACTGGACAATGTGAAACACTTTAGAAAATATGTAAACAAACACTGGTATGAGCATCACACAGCACCGGTTACAGAATTAGAAGATCAAGACACGTAAAGCAAACAGGCCGGACATTATTGCCAAAAAACCAAAGGAAAAAACTTGCCTACTTATTGATATGGCTTGACCATAACATTGTAACATTGCAACCGAAGAATTCGAAAATTATCAAATTATAAAAACCTAGAAATTGAAATAAAAAAATGTGTAAATTGAAAACAAGAATAGTACCAATAATAGTAGGTGTACTTGGAATGATGAAAAATGGAACAAAAAAACGCATTGAAAGAATCCCTGGAAACCCCACCTTAAGAGACTTAAGAAAATTGACTTGTTAGTTAAAGCCAACACACAAAAGGTAAATTTCATTATGTAACGCTGGGGATTACATGGATGATAAAAAAAATTCAATGTAGCCATAACAACCCACCACGACTTTCCGCAGACTCGATAGGTATTGTGACCAAAGCAGAAATCAATTATGATAAAATTGACATAATAATAATAATAATAATAATAATAATAATAATAATAATACTCATCGATGGTTACGTGCATCTGGATTAAAGTCTGAAATTGAAGGCTTTATTCTTGCAGCACAAGACCAAAGTCTTTTCACTAGAAACTTTCAGGCAAATATTATGCATAATAATATGGATCCAAAATGCAGGTTTTGTGATAAACACCAAGAAACAATAGACCACCTAATCTCAGGCTGTTCTGTGCTTGCTCCAAATGAATATAAAAATCGCCACGATAGAGTTGGGCAATATTTACATTGGGCAATGTGCAAACATTATGGAAAAGCTGTAAACAAACACTGGTATGAACATCACCCAGCACCGGTTACAGAAATAGAAGATGTAACCATTCTATGGGATTACACCGTCTACACAGACAGAAAAATTGAAGCAAACAGGCCAGACATTATTGTTAAAAACCAGAAGGAGAAAACTTGTCTATTAATTGATATGGCTTGTCCAGCGGATTGTAACGTAGCAATCAAGGAATTTCAAAAACTGTCAAAATATAAAGACCTTGAAATTGAAATAGAAAAAATGTGGAAATTGAAAACAAGAATTGTGCCAGTGATAGTGGGTGCACTTGGAATGATAAAAAATGGAACAAAACAACACATTGAAAGAATCCCTGGAAACCCCAGCTTAAGAGATATACAAAAAATTGTCTTATTAAGTTCAGCCCACACACTAAGGAAAACTTTATCTATGTAATGCTGGAGATGATAGGGAAGATAGAAAAACATGAAATGGAGCCATAACAACACGCCACTACCTGCCTTAGGTCTCCCCGCAGACTTGGTTGGTAGTGAGACCAAAGCAGAAATCGAAATATGATGAAAAATGACATAATAATAATAATAATAATAATAATAATAATAATAATAAATCCAGTGTTGCTCTTCCAGTGGATAAACAAGAAGCCCGTTCTTCAGGAGGGAACCTACCTGAAGTCGAAAAATCTGCCATAGTAACAAACTTCTACACAAAGAATGAATTTTCAGGTCCCCACAACCAGGATCATCCTAATGATGGCCCTGAAAATTCTCCAGCTAGATTTATAACCGTATATGTAAAGAAAAAAATTCAAATGGTCTCGTGAAGAGTACAAAGTCGTTGTGACTGCATTTCATGAAGCGTTACTCAAACCTCAAAAAAGCATCACTCGCCAGAAATATGACATTTGGCGAGAAAAGGTTGGATAAACAAATAGAAAGTACATTGACGAAAATTACTTAGCCAATGTACGAAGATACATCATGCGAAATAACCGGTTGACAGAGGCTGAAATTAATGAGATAAAAAGAATTGCAACCAGAATAGACGAATCAACAAAATATGAAAGGGAACCGGAATCAGAAATAAAAAGTAGTAACATCACACAAGCCACAGGTCAAAAACCTGATTCACACAAATGCTGTGAAGATAACGCTGTAAGTTTAGAAGTGCCGAAAAGGTGTGATCTGGGTCAGTTACAAAACGGCAATAAAACGAGTTCAAAACACATTGAACAGAATTAAATCTATAGAAAACAAGAACAGTATACAAGAAGCCAAGGAAGAAATCAAGAACCATATAAGTCAGATACAAAATATTGCAATGGAGGAACGAGAACAACTCCCAAAATTACAACCAACAAAGTATAACCTCGAAACTATTAAGCTCTACAATGCAGCACTCAAATTAATTTTGGATGAAGAAGACACTCAAATAGATCTCAATGAAGCAATGTATGCATCAGCAATAGCAGCAACTAAAAATTGAACATCAAATTAAAAACAAGGCAGTCTCGTAGACCTGAAGATCCAGCTTGTAAAAGAAAAATAGAAAAAGAAATCGACCAACTTAGATTAAATTAGATTGAGTGAATTATCAGTACTCGATGAACTAACAAGAGGAATGAATGTAAGAACAAGAGAAGGCATAAGAGTCGAAAGAAAACTCCGAACAACAACCCGCAACTCAAGGTGTCAATCGTGCCGAGGAGTGAATGGCTACTGCATTATGAGGTCACAAACGACCCCCTACAGACTTCGGAAACCTGTTTGTAAAAGACCGTTACCCAACGTGCCGGGCAACTTTGGGTGGACTTTTGGACCCGTGCGTCACTCGTGGGAAAAACATGAAAAATACAAATAGAAATAAAAAGTCCAGTATGACTCTGCCAGTGGATAAACAGGGAGCCCGTCCTTCAGGAGGGAACCTACCTGAGTTCGAAAAATCTGCCATAGGAACAAAACTCCTACACAAAGAATGAATCTTCAGGTACCCACAACCAGAATAATCCTAATGATGGCCCTGAAAATTCTCCAGCTAGATCTATAACCGTATACTTAAAGAAAGATAAAATAAAATGGTCCCGTGAGGAGTACAAAGTCGTTATGACTGCATTTCATGAAGCGTTACTCAAACATTAAAAAAAACATCACTTGCCAAATATACGACATTTGGCGAGAAAGGTTGAACAAGCAAATAGAAAGCACATTGACGATAATAAATTAGCCAATGTACGAAGATACATCATGCAAAATAATCGATTGACAGAGGGTGAAATTAATGAGAAAAAATAAAAAAAGAACTGCAACCAGAATAGAAGAATCAACAAAATCTATAAAGGAACCTGAATCAGAAATAAAAAGTAGTAGCAGCAAACAAGCCACAGGTCATAATGTAGAAACCATGATACACACAAATCACTGTGAAGATAATGCTGTAATTTTAAAAGTTCTGGAAAAGTGTGATCTGAGTCAGTTACAAGACGACAATAAAACGAGTTCAGAACACAGTGAACAGAATTATTTTACGGAAAACAAGAACAGTATACAAGAAGCCAAGAAAGCAATCAAAACCCATATAAGTCAAATACAAAATATTGCAATGGAGGAACGAGAACAGCTCCCAAAATTACAACCAACAAAGCATAACCTCGAAACTATTAAGCTCTACAATGCAGCACTGAAATGAATCTCAATGAAGCAGTGTATGCATCAGCAATAGCAGCAACAAAAAAACTGAACATCAAATTAAAAACAAGGCAGTCTCGCAGACATGAAGATCCACCTTGGAAAAGAAAAATAGAAAAAGAAATCAAACAACTTCGAAGTGAACTATCAGTACTCGATGAACTGACAAGAGAAATAAATGTAAGAACTAAAATACATCAGAAATGAAAATGAAGTCTTATCAACTGAGGAAAAAATAAAGCAAACAATACAACTGAAGGCTCAAAGAATAAGGCGTATTGAGAAAAGATCAAGATTCTACAGACAAAACAAGATTTTTCAAACTGTTGCAAATAAATTTTATAGGGAAATAGGTAAAAAAGAATTGAAGTGACAGTCCCCCCCCCCAAAAAAAATGGAAGAAGTTATACAGTTCTGGGAAAAAATATGGGCTTGCCCTAAAAAACATAAAAAAGACGCAGACTGGATTGCGCAAGAGAAAAAAATGAATGAAAAATAAACCAGAACAGACATGGGCTGGAATCACAGAATAAGTTAATTACAGAAATAGATAAAATTCCTAACTTTTGGCTATATTATTTAAATACAGCATATAAAAAAAACTAGCCAAAGAACTTCAAGGAATGGTTAACGATCCCACTAAAATTCCTGCATTGATGACCAAAGGAATTACATTTCTTCTACCCAAGAATAGTAACACAAACAACCCGAAAAACTACAGATCAATTACATGTCTTCCGACAACATACAACCTATTAACATCTATTTTAACATAACAGACATATTTCTTCTTGGAAAGAAATGACATACTACCGCCTTCACAAAAAGGGTGCAAACGTGGCTGTTACGGATGTAAAGACCAATTACTTATTAATAGGATGAACTTGGAAAACTGCTTCAATGCAAAAAACTACATCTTAGTACTGCCTGGGTAGATTATCGAAAGGCATTCGACAGTGTACCACATTCCTGGATCTTAAAGACTTTAAATATGTACAAGATATCATCCGTCATCATCAATTTCATCAAACAATGCATGTCTATATGGAAAACAACCCTTCAATCCAATAAATGGAACCTATAAGTCTGGTGAAATAAACATCAAAAGAGTTATATTTCAGGGTGATTCTTTGTCTCTCTTGCTATTCTGCATATCATTAATAGCACTAACCAGTCAACTTAACAAGACAGAATGTGGTTATAAAATAGCCCAAAAGAAAATAAGCCATCTATTTTGCATGGATGACTTACAGTTGTATGCTAAGAATGATAATGAGCTGGGAGGTCTTCTGCAAACTGTAAAATGTTTCAGTGAAGACAATGGAATGAAATTCAATTTAAATAATTGAGCTAAAGCTACAGTTTTACGTGGATCGCTACAACAAACATCCTCAATTAGCTTAGACCCTGCTGTAACAATTAAAGATTTAGAGCCAGAAGAAGCTTATAAATACCTAGGTGTAAATGAGAGTGAAACAATTCACCATAAAAATGAAAGAAATAGTGCGTAAAGAGTACTATAGAAGGCTACAACTGATATTAAAAACTGAATTGAATTCTCAGAACAGAATTATGGCCATTAATGCCCTTGAAATCCCAGTTGTCCAATATAGTTTCAACATCTTAAACTGGACTCTAAACGACATCAGGCGAATGGATTCTAAAACAAGAAAGCTTCTTTCTAAGCATAAGATGCATCATCTAAAGGCTGATGTAGACCGTCTATACATACCCTGTAAAGAAGGTGGAAGAGGTCTTATTCAGCTGGAATTGTCATACAAGACAACAACTATTGGCTTACTAACATACATAGAAACAACAAAGGATTGGATCATACAATTAGTAAGGCAATATGAAGAAAGAAAGAAAAATATTCAATAATAAAAGAAGGCAGTAAATAAAAACAAAATTTACATTTAGTAGATTCTGTAGAAATGCAAAACAGAAGCCAAGAACCAACTATTGCGGCAAAAAATATGAAAATGAAAGCCAAAGTTAAAGCTCTTGAACAAATGAAACAACCCTGGCAAGACAAAACTCTGCATGGCCAACATCCAGAACGTGCTAATAAATCTAATGTTGATAAAGTTAATACTCATTGATGGTTACGTGCATCTGGATTAAAGTCTGAGATTGAAGGCTTTATTCTTGCATTGCAAGACCAAAATCTTTTGGATAGGAACTTTCAGGTAAATATTATACATCATAATGTGGATCCAAAATGCAGGTTCTGTGATAAATACCAAGAAACAATAGACCATCTAATCTCAGGATGTTCTGTACTTGCCCCAAATAAATATAAATTCAACATGATATAGTGGGGCAATATTTACATTGGATAATGTGCAAACACTATGGAAAATCTGTAAACAAACACTGGTATGAACACCACCCAGCACCGGTTGCAGAAATAGATGTCACAATTCTATGGGAGTACATCATCTGCACAGACAAAAAAATTGAATCAAATAGGCCGGACATTATTGCTAAAAACTAGAAAGAAAAAACTTGCCTAATAATTAATATGGCTTGTCCAGCGGATTGTAACATAGCAACCAAGGAATTCGAAAAACTATCAAAATATAAAGACCTGGAAATTGAAATAGCATAAATGTGGAAATTGAAAGCAAGAATCGTGCCAGTGATAGTAGGTGCACTTGAAATGATAAAAAATAAAAGAAAACAACACATTGAAAGACTCTCTGGAAACCCGAGCTTAAGAGATATACAAACGATTGTCCTTGTTAAGTACAGCCCACACACTAAAGAGAACTTTGTCTATGCAATGCTAGGAATATTAAAGGAGATAAAAAACATGAAATGGAACAATTTAACAACACAACATACAACAGGAACTATCACGGAAGATAGTATACGGAAGAGCTTATAGAGTAGAAGTGGCGGCTGCATTTGGTAGTATTGACTGTAGAAAGATAAGATCTTGTTGCCGGTCTGGTTGCTCTAGTAAATTCTTGTAAAGGAGGTTCCAGGATGCTAAGATGGTCGGAGCAGAAGCCATGAAAAAAAATCTAAAAACCCCACTAAAATTCAAATACAGGGTGAAAAGCAAAGTAAACTGCTTATAAATAATGATTATTTCAAACTAGGTGTAAAATCTCCTGAAGACACTACTCATGGTAGAAACCTAGGTCGCGTAATAACTCGTTTACAAATATATATATATATATATATATATAAGAAAAAAATATATTGAGAACGATCTATGAAAGCGGAAATAAAAAGTGACTGAATTGTTTGTTGGTATGAGAAAAGACAAATCAGATGAAATAATGATTTTTTGAAATATATTTTACTAATGCCTATTTGTTTTTAAACCCCAAAATAAAAAACCTTTTTTTTGCATTGAAGGAAATCATTTTGTTTCGAGTACGGACGGTTCTCACAAGAAAACTTGGAAATTATCCAACATATTTTGTTGAAATCTTCACGTTTCAAAACAATGGTTTATAACTCTGTTTTTGAAATATCAATTAAAAAAAGAAAATATTAGTCCAGAGTATATCTTCTTAGCGTCATTCTAAATCAGGAGTTGACAGCATAAGGACCGGATCCGGTCCACGAAGGATTTATGTTCAGCTCGCCAATTTTACACTTGGGCGGGGGGCTACATAACTGCAAAAAGATTAATTAGAAAAGAGTGAGGAGTACAAACTAGTTAGAAAGGAGCAATAGAAAGCTGAGAATACAGGTGCGATGACAGATACATAGGTGGAGAGAAAGGGAAGGTTATACGGGGGTGGGGAGAGAGCTAGAGTTCAGTGGTTAATAAATGAGTATTGACATTGCATTTAAATTTCTGGAGGTTGTAACCGTCAGGAAAGCAAGAATACGGGAGCGAGTTCCACAGGCGGGAAGTGCGAGAGAAGAAGCTGCAGAAGTAGAATTGTCGTCTGCATTTGGTTGATGTAACTGTGAATAGGTAAGACCCAGTTGGCAGTCTGGTTGCACGAGTAAACACCTGTTGGGGAGGCACCAGTGACTTAATTTTTTGGGAGCAGAAGCCATGGAAGTATTTATAGAACAGACAAAGGGAGGCCACATTTCGACGGTGGGGAAGTGGCTGCAACCGAGCCGCCAGATCAGTACCTATGACATTAGAGACTCTCCTTTGGAGCCTGTCGAGAACACTGAGGAGAACGGCAGTGGGGTCTGACCATAAATGGCAGTAGTACTCCATGCGGCCGTGCTACGCTCCGGTCTTCTTCAGCTAATTGGAATTTCGATCACTGGAGGTATATTGTTCTCGATCCATGTGTTATACTACTTCTGGATGTCTTTGTTAATCAGCTGTTGGGGATTACCGTTTTTTGCACATAAGAATGGACTCACCCATCTGTACATATAATCCTTCCTATACAGAGAGCAATAATTGAGTAGTTGTACCGCCGTTAATTGATCAGTAAGTTGGTGCATATTAAGTTGGTGTTGTTTTGGATATAGACTCATTACCCGGACATATTTCTTCACTCCAAGTCTGTATATATTGTTTCTACTAATAGTATTCCTGAATTGACTAACCCGTGTTCCAGTTTGCATATTTTTGTTCAATATAACTTAGATTTCCATATCTGCTTTTGTTATTTATTATTTTGTGTGGTTTCCAAACAAGAATCCGCAACATCAACTCTCTAAGTTATTTCGTTGTATTGAACACATTGACTTACAATTTGACGAATTTTTTTAAAATCAAAATTTAATTCGGAATACACTGCTGATTTCTAAAAGAAATATTTTGCCAAGCCAATATTATAAGCGCTTCATTTGGAAGTACATAAGCTTATGAACAACCTTTTTCGTAGCATCCGCCCGTGTATTGAATACTGCTGCCACATCTGGTCGGGTGCCCTTGCTATTCACCTCGAGGTTCTTGACAAAATCCAACAGAGAATCTGCAATGTGATCGGTACCGACTTAGCAGTTCGGCTGCAGTCGCTCTCTCACCGGCGTGACGTGGCTTCCCTGTGCCTCTTCTAGAAATACTTTCACGGCTTTTCCCCGATGAACTTAGATCACTGGTGCCTGCTAGGTATGAATTTACACGATCTATTAGAGTAGCAACTAGGTCCAACCCTTTTACAGTGAAACCAATAAAGTGTAACCGCAATTTCTACTCTAACAGCTTCTTTTCACGCACTTCCCACCTGTGGAATTCCTTTCCATATACTTGCTTCCCCGACAGCTACAATCTCCAGGAGTTTAAATGTAAGGTCAATATACACCTCCTAACACACTAACTCGCTTCCATTCTCACAAGCTCTTTTTCCATCTACTCCACCCACATCCTCGGTGTCCTCATCCGTCTATTACCCTCCTTCTGATATTCCTATAACTAACCCCTCTTTCTCATTAATTTCCCCTATGTAACCCCCTGTGCAACAGTGGCAGTAGAATATCTTGCTTAGAGTGAGATGATTAAAAAAAAAGAAATATACCACAAGTCGTTTAAGAACACGGTTGGGTGATGACCACCTGAATGATGCTTTGCTCCTGTCATCAACAAATATTTCACCTAATGTGGAGAATTTATCAAACAACTAGCAGTATAGTTCGGCGTTGCTCGGGAGTAATGAAAGCTTTAAATCTAATCCATGGTCCCGAAGCTCAGACTCTTTGGACGTTTGGCACGAAAGACTAAAAAGCAATAGTTGTTTCCAGTTAAAGCGAAACCGTAGACTGAAGAAAAATGAATGGATGTAAGTCAAAGTTTGATTTCCTGGTATCGATATCAAATAAGGTTTTTTCGTCGTAAACTGAATTTTGAAGGCTAAATAAGTCCTCTGAGTAAATGGTATCATGGCTGAGACTAAGAACTACAATTATACCTACTTAGAGCCAAACCCGAAGCAAAAACTAAAATAAAAGGGCTGAAAAAATACAGGCAGATAAACAGACACACACATACACAAACATCTTGCCTGTTATATATATATTATCAATTTTCTGCACTATTGTAAGAACTGCAACCTTGAAACTTCTGAATATCGTTTCTTATGTCTTTGTCTATGAGTGTATCAAATTTGATTAAAATCGGACCACTCCTTCTATAACCTGATTTTTTCGATTATCGATTTTCGTTATTTATCGGGGGTACCTCGACAGAAAACCTTGCTAAAAACACTCGCAGACGCTTATAGTACAACTGTATAAATTTTCAAGAAAATCGGTTCAGCCGTTTCGGAGTCTATAGATAACGGACACACACACGCACATACACACACAGAGACAAAGTTCCATTTATAAATAAGTTTAGATTACATAAGCAGAAACAGGGTTTTTTTAAAATAATTTCTATTTCGTACTTCGTTTGTAGTAAGGATTTTGCATTTCTTTTAGATTATGATACAATGTTTTTTTTTCAGCAGTAAAATAAGGAAGATTGTTTGGATAATACAACATCAACTTTGATGTTTATTCAAACCTCTAGACCAAGACAGGTATCAGCACAATCTAAAATCGAGACAATTCATTATAGTACATCTTATATCATGTCCCTGCCCCGAGACTTGGTATAGTTTTCTGGCCTGCTCCTTCTAAAAGACTGCCGACACCATTTTTAAACCCACCAAACTTATTTCAATATACGTTAATGACTTTTCTTGAAATTCGTATTTTTCTCCCTTTCACAAGAAGTCTTCGAAATTTTTCAACATATTTCACTGCCAATTTATCCGCGCAATGTTTTCTTTTGTTCTTATAGTTACGAAAAAAAATTATTATAAGATACAAAGAGAACTGAGAATTATTATAGTTAAGATATATGAAGAAATTAACATTATTATAGATACAATACATAAAGAAATAAAAATTATTATAGTTAAGAAACATAGAGCAATTAAAATTATTATAGTTACGATACATAATAATTGGTCTTACGGCCTATCAAGTTGAATACACCTGTTCTCGCTCGATCACTAAAGTTAAACAACGTTGAGCTTGGTCATTACTTAGATGAGTGACCGCTTGGGAATACCAGGTACTGTAAGAGTATAGTGACGAATATGCGTTGTGGTACAGTGGATATCGGTTCTGAAAGAGAATTCGGTGAGCCGAGTTCGAATTCCAGTTGAATACCCTGCATTTACGTAAACACTGGTACCCTTGGGAAAGGTATTAATCCGTCCCTTCCCTCCAGTTATGGGTTAAATAACAAGGGTAGGGGACCCTGCTCTTTAAAAAAAAATCAAATCCCAATGAATCTTGATACTCGAAAAAAAAAATGTTGTAAAAATAAAATAACTTTACCCAAAATCGTTGGTTATGACCTTAAATGATCCCATCAGGATCTGATTGGGCGTTAAACCTCGAAACAAAGACAAAGGCATAGAAATTGACAATTATTATTGTTAAGATCAGTCAGTCAAGTGCCATACGTGATACACGCTTGGGCGATCATGTCTCGAAAGAGACATGACTGACTGGGCAGAAGATTATCCCGCAGTAAGTTGCCATTGCTTTCTGCAGTAGACTGGTTGCCGACCAAGGGCTACAGAACCCAATCTGTCCTGCTATTTACCCCATAACTGGAAGGAAGAGACGGATTAATACCTTTCCCAAGGTTATTTGTGCGTAAGTGAATACAATGGATTCAACTGAAATTCGAACTCGGCTCCCCGGCTTCTCGTTCCGAGCCGATATCCACTGTACCACAACGCACATCCATTATTAAGATACATTGAGAAATAAAAGTTATTATAATAATGATACATAAAAAATGAATATTGTTATACTTAACAAACATAGAAAAAATAAATGTTATAATCATGATAGATAGAAAAATTAAATCTATAATAGTTAAGATACATCGAGAAATGAAAATTATTATAATTAAAATACAGTTACTCAGTTAAGTGCCATATACGAAACATGCCTAGGCGCTCATGTCTTGAATGAGACGTGACTAACTGGACAGAAGTTTATCTCGCAGTAGTTTGACATTGCTTTCTACTGTAGACCGGTTACCATCCAAGGCTATACAACCCAAACTGTCTAGTTATTTAATCCATAACTAGGAGAAAGAGACGGATTAATACCTTTTCCAAGGGTTTTTGTGCGTAAGTGAATGCAAAGAATTCAACTGGAATTTGAACTCGGCTCCCCGAATTCTCTTTCAGAACCGATATCCACTGTACCACAACGCATATCCGTCACTATACGCTTACAGTACCTGGTATTCCCAAGCGGTCACGCATCTAAGTAATGACCAAGCTCAACGTTGCTTTACTTCAGTGATCGAGCGAGAACCGGTGTATTCAACTTGATAGGCCCTAAGCCCAATTATTATGTATCGTAACTATAATAATTTTAAGCCGATATCCACTGCACCACAACGCACAGATACACAGAGAAACGAAAATTACTATAGTTAAGATAGAGAAATGAACTTATTATAATTGATACATAGAGAAAGGACAGTCTTCATATACAGGGTTCTTAAATGTTACGTAATATCTTTTCTCCCATGAGGCAGCGAATGCTTGAAAATCTCGTCAAATATATTAGTGTTTCTTAAAAAGATTCTTGGCTTCCAAGACATGGATTTCGAATCTTTTTATTATCAATTCACTCCAATCGAGGCAATGCTACCACCAAGATGCAAAGTACTACTGAGAATGAAAGAAAAGGAAAAAGAATTTGGAATGAACCCGAAAACATAATACTAAATAAGAAACAATGGAAAAACCTCTACACCTGTTCAAAATAATGAAGTGGAGTGTGACCTGTACAATAAACGAACACATCTACACCTATTGGGAGTGGTGAAAAAAATATTTGGTGAATAAAATTTCAGAGATTAGTTGGCGACGTTATAAACATATAGAGTGGAACGTAGACTTTAGAAGGAGCTGAGAAATCAATTTTAAGCAGGAAACAAAGGATAAAACACTTTCTCTGTTGAAATGAACGAGGAGGATTGTGAACCTCTTCGACTATCATTCGGTTCACATAAAAATACAGAGAGAGAAAGAGAGAGAGAGAGAGAGAGAGAGACAGACGATAAAAATGTACATTTGAAACACAAGAAAAAAATTATCTTTTCGGGCTCCCCAAACGAAATAAAAGACGGAGCAAGCTCGACCGTCGCCAGAGATAAAAATACGAGCGTAATTAACATGTACCCTCGAAAAACGTCAAGAAATCGTTATTATTATTGTCTCTATCTTTCTCTCTCACTCCTCTCTCTCATCTCCTTCATTTTCACCATTCACCATGAGCGATAACTTCAAAGACTATCCTACTCAACAACAAACGCTCATACATACGTACATTCGTTCCTGCCTACGTACACATAAACTCACTCGTGCCAGGACTACTACGAACTCTTGATATCCTTAACTTGTTAATAATGTTTCTCATTGAATTTTTAACTTCTACCAATTCATGGTATTCTTTTCTATTAATAAATTTCTATTTAAACAATATTTTTTTCACCACTCCCAATAGGTGTAGATGTGTTCATTTATTGTACAGGTCACACTCCTCCTCATTATTTTGAACAGGTGTAGGGGATTATCCATTGTTTCTTCCAATCTCTAACCTTCTGATGATAGCGAATAATCCTAATTTGTAGGGTGTTCGATTATGTTGTAGTTATACCGACCAAGCAAAAGCAAGGGACCAGATGTTCGCAATCTCACGACCAAAAAGCAAATGACCAAAAGTAGTCGTGCGCAGCCGGATCGACGCAGATGTTCCGGTTGAAAACTAAAAAACTAAATATTAAATTCCAGTTCGCGAGCCTACGCGAATTTTATTTATCGGCCAATGGGAAGCCCAGAATCAAATACGGATGTGAATTCCCAAATGATCTGCTGCGATCCAAAAAGTCGAAATAAAAAAAACAGAAAGCATCGCCAGACAGACCCAGACACACCCGGACTGACTCGAGAGAGGCGGGGGCAATTAGTATCTCCCTTGACCAAGTCAAGTGGCTTACTATACTCGCCTCCCTTTTTTCTCCTTTCCTTCTTCGCCGTCTGAAAACTACTTACTGATCTAAGGAGCGGATACGTCAAAGACATTCCTTACTTACAACACTCCCACATTCCTAAGCATTAATTCTCTTTTCAGCATTTTATTGCCATGAACATTTTAACGTCCGTTGGATCCACATTTAAAGGATTACTTTAATTGTAAAAACCTTAATTGATATGTGTATATATAAAATGTTATTTCTCAACTCAATTTGCTTGACTTGATTTACAATCTTTTTATGACTTATAGTGGGGTATCTACAACGAGGCCAAATTCCGTTAATCAGCAGCAATATACAACTAATCTTCAAAAGAACGAACCCCCACTATAATGTATGAGAGATGGCCATTTTAATAAACATTTATCATCTCCCTACTTCTACAGTCTAACAAGCTCATCTAAAACTGTTACCATATAACATAAATGCTTGTTGTGCTGTTGTTTTCCATTATGTTTCTGTGTAGCTTTGCTTCCATGTCGTTACGTATTTAACAAAAGCATCTTGTGACTTCCTGGGAATTTTGCTCATTTCCGGTTGTGAATAAGCCGTACGAATTGAAGCTCTCAAAATTAACTTTCGCTGTTGTTTCAATAAACTATACATAAAAAAAGCTCCCAACTGTTTTCTTTTCTTTTTTTCTTCTTTTAATTTTCTATCCATATCAAAAAGTATCTTCTTTGATTCCGATATCCAATATACGCTTCAATTTAACCCAGGAACAAAACCCGTTGCTGAAACAATTGCTTAGTTTTATTTTCCTTACAGAACAAGAAAATGACGGACACATCCCTAAAAGTGATGCTTATAACATACAAAAATTATGTTACATTGTTCGTATAAAATTGACACTGATTTATATATATATATATATATATATATATATATATATATATATATATATATATATAATATTAACTATAGCAACAACAATACCAATAGTAAAACTAGTATTAATCAAGCTATAATTTAGATCGTCTTGTACAAACCACTGAAAACGAACTCGGAGGGAAAAGAAGGGAAGTAAAAAAAGAAACAAACGAAATACATAAACAAAAAGTCAAGCACTCGTAAGAAAGAAAAAAGAAAACCCTAACACTAAAGCGCTCAATACCAAAGTAGAGCAAACAAAGACAGAAAATCTAAGCAAGAGCCAACAACCGACCACGGTTTGGCCTAACGGCTCGTCAGGGAAATTACATATAGTTACGGAAAATCCCGAAGATTAACGAAATGGTTTCAATATGTCAGTTGTTAAACCATTTCGTTAATCTTCGGGATTTTCCGTAGCATTTTCTGTTTACATTTGTTGACATTACGATACTTTTCAGAGCAGAGAGGGATATTTGCGTAGAATCGAAAATCGTGTTATATAGGCTTGATTTAACTTCGTTAAGACTATGATATAATTCGTATTCGAGTGGTCTAAGCCGTGCTTAATCAAATCATGTCTTCCCCTATGTAGATAGGAGTCACAGGTTCGAATCCTGCCGGATAACACACATATTTGTAACAAAATTTATCGTAAATAATCAGGCCAGTAAAAATACATATACTGTTTGATTAAAAACAGAATATCTACTCAAATACGAGTATCGATTAAGAATAATCTTCAAACTTTTTGTATATATATATATAAAGTTTTGGTTATGAGTTGTGCTAGGCTTTCAAGATTTTCAGTGGGTTACTGGTAAAAAACATTTTGGCAATCAGAATCTTGTCATAAAGTGACAGATATCGAGATGGAGCGTTAATATAATTAATATAAAGGAGTTTGTCACTTAACAGAGCAGAGTTATGCCGACTTCGAAGTTACGTGTAAAAATTATTAAAATGCCGCTCTCACACCGGCGTGATGTAGCTTCCCTGTGCCTCTTCTACAAGTACTTTCATGACTTCTGCTCCGATGAGCTTAGATCACTGGTGCCGCCTAAGCACGAATTTACACGAGATACTAGATTAGCAACTAGGTCCCACCCTTTTACAGTTAAACAAATAAGATGTAACCGTAAATTCTACTCCAACAGCTTCATTTCTCGCGCTTCCCGCCTGTGGAACTCCCTTCCACAAGTCTGCTTTCCCGACAGTTACAATCTCCAGGTGTTTAAATGTAGGGTCAATAGACACCTCCTATCACACTAACTCCCAACTATTCTCACAACACTCTCATCTACCCAACCCTCATTCTCGGTATCCTTACCCGCCTATCACCCACCCTCTATCATTTCCTATATTTAATCAGCCTTTCTCCACTCTACGTAGCCCCCTGCACAGTAGTGGCAGTGACATGCCTTGCTCGGGGTGAAACGCTTATAAAAAAAAAAAATTCCTTAGAGATTTTCTTCCTCTTCTGCTTCTTCTTGGCCTTTTTCATATTTATATAGAGTTTGGTACAATTTTATTTAATTTAATACCTTTGCATGTGACTGGTTCTACGGATGGTTAATTGCTTTTATTGCTTTTGTGTTATGTTGATCTCCTTTTTGGTGTGATGTAATGTCTACAGGTGGTTAATTGCTTTTTATTGTGTTGGCGTTTTATTATTTTCCATACGCTTAAAAAGATATCTGCTTGACTTTGTAGAGTGCGTGTTCTTTTCGGTTTTATTAAATATGTAGAGATAAGTATTTCTTTGCGTTTTCATATATAACCCAAGGGCATTGTTACGTAAATGAAAGCATTGAAATCGAAATCGAATGCGAGCCACAATTTATTACTCTATTGTTCCCACCTACAAATGCATTAGAGTATCTCTCCAAGACTATCGAACATATTTTTTCGAGACATGATCGCCCAAGCGTGTATCACGTATGGCACTTAACTGACTGACTGAATGTAATAGTTGGAAACATACTTAAACCTGATACTGGGCACAAAGTGGGGGATCAGTTTTCTATTGCTATGAAGTAATAAACTGAACCCCCACTAATTGCTACTTAATAATACAGTCTAATACATCTATTCTCCTTTTAGCTATGAGTCAAATAACAGGACAGATTGGATTCTATAGCCTCGGCTAGCAACCAGTCTATCGCAGAAAGTAATGTCAATCTACTGCGGGAAAACCTTCTGCCCAGTCAGTCATGTCTCGTGCTGTGGAGTAGTTTTCGCGCTGAAGGTTACAATGCCAATGACAATGACAACCTACTGCGGAACAATCATGTTTCTTTCGAGAGATGATCGCCCAAGCGTGTATCACGTATGGCACTTAACTGACTGACTGAAGGTAATAGTTGGAAACATACTTAAAGCTGATACTGGGCATAAAGTCGGGGATAAGTTTTTATTTTTATAAAGTAATAAACTGATCCCCCCTAATTACTGCTTAATAATATAATCTAATGCACCTTTTCTTTCTTTAGCTATGAATCAAATAACAGGACAGATTAGGTTCTATAGCCATGGTTGGCTACAAGTCTACCGCAGAAAGTAATGGCAACCTACTGAAAGATAATCTTCTGCCCAGTCAGTCTTTGGAGACATGATCGCCCAAGCGTGTATCACGTATGGCACATAACTGACTGAATGTAATAGTTGGAAACATACTTAAACCTGATACTGGGCACAAAGTGGGGGATCAGTTTTCTATTGCTATGAAGTAATAAACTGAACCCCCACTAATTGCTACTTAATAATACAGTCTAATACATCTATTCTCCTTTTAGCTATGAGTCAAATAACAGGACAGATTGGATTCTATAGCCTCGGCTGCCAACCAGTCTACCGAAGAAATAATGGCAACCTACTGCGGGGAAAACCTTCTGCCCAGTCAGCCATGTCTCCTGCTGTGGAGTAGTTTTCGCGCTGAAGGTTATAATCGTATTATGTCGGTTGCTAATCGACTTAACGTAGCCAAAATGTTAGGAATTTGGAAATCCACTGAAAGCTGACTCCTTAGTATTCAGCTAACTGAAGACTAATATCAACTGCCTTAGTCCAAGTGTGTCTAATTTGGAACTAACTAGTAGTTCTCCTGAACTCCAGTAGAACTCTAAAGAACTCTCTAGAACATCCCAAGTACTTATTAACTCTTATTAATATAGGAGGGAGTGACCAATATCTGAGGAATAGGTGTGTTTCCCCATAACATCTCGAAAGAGACATGATCGCCCAAGCATGTTTCACGTATGGCACTTAACTGATTGACTGAATGAAACGAATTCGACTTGATTTCGAACTCAGAGCTGCTATCTATTACACCAGAACGCGCATAACCTGTTGAAAAAACGCACGGAAATTGTTTTTTCAATCCATATACACAATGGTTTTCCTTCCGGAATGATAAAGTCTAGAATGTATCAGCGTTGAAAGGTCGCATTGTATTACTCAAAGACGAGGATCCTCTCCCAAAGGCAAATGTTGTGTCACGTGGCCTTTTTTTTTTTCTTTGATTTAATTTGTCGGAAGAAAGGAGGCAAAACGAGAGGGTTGTTATTCACGTCTCATTGATTACGGTTCTTATTTCAATCGAGCCAGAGTACGTCGTACGACTTTCCATCTGATCCGAAGACGATAGGAGAACGGGCACGTCAAACTCTTTTCGCCTGGATGTTACTACGAGATTAGTGAACCGTATCATTTCAAGACCGCGTCTTGTTACGGAACAAGACCGCGATTATATTTGCGTATAGCAGGCCATATCTTTATATTTACAATAACGATTTCAATACCAATAATAACGTCGTGTTTATTGACAGTACCGTATATATATATATATATATATATATATATATATATATATATATATATATATATATATATATATATATATATATATATATATATATATATATAATCATTGTCAGAAAATAATTACACATTTTCTCTATAAAAGCAGCTCCGGCATAAATAATAATAATAATAATAATAATAATAATAATAATAATAATAATAATGGCGAGCCCATTCCGTCCGTTTCGGCCCATCTCTCATGTGACTTCAATAATGAAGTGGTTTCAATAAAGCTTACGCCATTTCATGCCGTTTCTCTTCTTTTGTCCTTGTTTTTCACTCGCCACAGAACAGATTCGGTTACTCAAGCGAAAAGATAAGAGGATCAGTCATGTGACATCAATCGCAATATTTCCTTCCGTCTCCAATCAATTTTCTCGTCATTTGATGTTTCTCTTCTTCATTTCCGGCTTTCCCTTTTTTTCCGTCCGCCATTTTCTTTTGACCACTATCTTATATCTTCTCGTTACAAAGGTTAAGTTTTTGTTTTCTTGCTTTGGTCGGTCGAGTGAATTGTTTTATCTACTTTTTTTTCCCATTCCTTTCATTTCTCTAAATTTTTATTGAAACTTCTTTACCTTTCTTTTCTCTCGTCACTTTTCTCGTTGACATTATTGTCTTTGATATTTTTTTTTTGAAATTGCTTTCTTTTTTGTCTTTCATTTTTTGGAGTTTTTCTTTCATTAATTTTTTTTCTACTTTCTTTGTGTTTATTTATTTAGTTATATTTTTCAGTCGTTAGTTTTTCTCTCTTTATTTCCTAACGGAATTCTTTTTTTATGAAGATCTTACGTATTAACTGCTCGACGTACTGTAATTATTATCAAGCTTGTCTTGCTAGAATCATTAAAATTGAGTGGTGAGATCGATCCTCATTAGGGGACCATACTGTCTTCATTGTGACAAATCTAAGATGTAATAAGAAATTCACCGTTCTTTAAGAATTTTTTCTTTCCAGTATTTATTTCCTACAAATTCTTTCACGGCTACTGCTCTGGTGGACTTAGCTCACTGGTGCCTCCTATATATAAATTTACTCGAGCCACAAGATTAGCAACTAGGTCCCACCCTTTTACTGTGAAACCAATAAATTGTAAACGCAAATTCTACTCCATCAGCTTCTTTTCTTGCACTTCCCGCCTGTGGAATTCCCTTCCGTTTACCTGTTTTCCCGACAGCTAGAATCTCCAAGAATTTAAATGTAAAGTCAATAGTCATCTCCTATCTCACTAACCTGCATCCTTTCTCCGTCCAATCTACTCTCATCAGTATTCTCATCCTTCTCTTACCCACTTCCTGACACCCTCTATAACCTGTCACTCTTTCTCATAACTTTCCTTCTATGTAACCCTCTTGCAAAACAATGGCAGTAAAATGCCTGCTTGGGACGATATGATTATAAAAAAAAAATGTACTATTATAATATGGGTATAAAGTGAGGGATCAGTCTTACATTAACATTCAATATATATACTGTTCCCTCATTTTAAGGCCACAGTCATCCTTCTCTTACCCACTTTCTGACACCCTCTATAACCTGTCACTTTTTCTCATAACTTTCCTCCTATGTAACCCCCTGCAAAACAGTGGCAGTAAAATGCCTTACTTGGGGCGATATGATTATAAGAAAAGAATTCTGTACTATTATAATATGGATATAAAGTGGGGGATCAATTCCACATTACTATCAATATTTAAATTGATCCTTCACTTTATGGCCACAGTCATCCTTCTCTTTCCAACTTCCTGACACCCTCTATAACCTGTCACTCTTTCTCATAACTTTCCTCCTATGTAACCCCCTAGAAAGCAGTGGCAGTAAAATGCCTTGCTTGGTGCGATATAATTTTTAAAAAAACACACAAAAAACAAAATTTCTATGCTTATTTTTTTATTCTTTTTTTATGTCTTTTTTTTTCTTGTATTTCGTTCATCTTTCTTTCTTTGTTTCATTCTTGTATTTCTTTCTTTCTTCAATATAATACAGTATTTTGTTTCATTCTTTCTTATATTCCTTTGTTTCCTTCTTTCCTGTCTTTCCTTCTTCACTGTATTCCTTGGTTTCTTTCTTTTCTTCTTTTCTGTCTTTTCTTCTTTCCGGTCTTTCCTTCTTCATTGTATTTCTTGGCTTCTTTCCTTTCTTTTTTCCTGTCTTTCCTTCTTTCCGGTTTTTCTTTCTTCACTGTATTTTTTTGGTTTCTTATCTTTCTTTCTTTCTTTATTTCCTGTTTTTCCTTCTTCATTGTATTTCTTGGTATCTTTCTTTCCTTTGTTTCTTTCCTGTCTTTCTTTCCTTTTATGTATTTCCTTCTTCACTGTATTTCTTGGTTTCTTTCTTTCCTTTGTTTCTGTCTTTTCTTCTTTCCTGTTTTTCCTTCTTCAATGTAATTTTTGTTTATTTCTTTCTTTCTTTAATGTATTTTCTGTTTTCCTGTCTTTTCTACTTCACTGTAATTCTTGTTTTTTTTTCTTTATTTTCTGTCTTTCCTTCTTTCCTGTTTTTCTTTCTTCACTGTATTTCTTAGTTTCGTTCTTTCCCTTTTTTCTGTCTTTCCTTTTTTTCTGTATTTCCTTCTTTCCTGCATTTCTTGGTTTCTTTCTTTCCTGTCTTTCCTTCTTTACTGTATTTCTTGTTTTTCTTTCTTTCTTTCTTTTCTGTCTTTCCTTCTTTCCCCTTTCATTCTTCACTATTTCTTGGTTTCTTTCTTTCCTTGTTTTTTTCTTTGTTTCAGTTTTTCATTCTTTTATGTAATTTTTTGTTTCGATTTTCCTTTCTTTCCTGTATATATTTTTTATGCCTTTCCTTGTTTCTTTCTTTCGTTTTTTTATTTGTTTAGTATTTCCTTGTTTTTCCTTATTTTTCTTTATTTCCTTCTTTAATGTATTTCTTTCTTGTGTTTCTTTCTTTTCTGTATATCTTTGTTTCTTTCTTTTCTTTTTTCAGTCATTTCTTTTTCATTCATATTTTCTATATTTCTTTATTTATTGTTTCTTTTTTTTTTGCCATCTTCTATATATATTTTTTCCCGTCTTTTTTTCTTTCGTTCTTTCATTTGTTCTGTATTTCTTTGTTTTTCCTTATTTTTTTTATTTCCTGTTTATTCTTTGTTTGTTTCTTTCTTTTTTCCTGTATTTTTCATGTCATTCTTTCCTACTTTCCTGTATTTTTTTGTTTTTATTCTTTCACATATTTCATCCTGTTTTTCGTTCTTTCTTCCATGTATTTCGTTTTTTTTTTTTTACTGTATTTCTTTGCTTCTTTCTTTTATTCTTTCTTGTCTTTCTTTTCTTCTAATATTTCTTTGTTTATTCATTTCCCTTATTTTATTTCTGTTTTTTTTCTGCTTTCCTGCAATTTTTGTTTCTTTATGCCCAATGTTTCTTTGTTTCTTTCTTTCTTTCCTATATTCCTGAATGTCTAAAAAAAAACTGGTCGTGTCGGCGCGGTGAGGTATTATGTTGAAAGACCCGAAACCCCCCTAGTGATCCTTGCGATGACATCACTGACGACACTCTCTAGAGCCCCCATTACGGTGCGTATGTTTGAAATCGTTTGATATATATATATATATATATGTGTGTGTGTGTGTGTGTGTGTGTGTGTGTGTGTGTGTGTGTGTGTGTGTGTGTTTTTCATACTTTATTCACGTTCTGTAATATGAAGAACAGGGAATATTTGTTAATTCTTTTATTCAGTTATTTTTTTTAATCATATCACCCCGAGCAAGGCGGTAACGCCACTGATGTGCAGGGTGCTACGTAGGAGTGAAAAGATTTGAAAAAGAGAAAACCGGAAACCACATCCTAAACAAGGAACAAGGGATGAGCCTCTGCACCTGTTCAATAGACGTGGTGGGAGTGTAAGCTGGGATTGTTAGTTTCGATATTGTATTGATTACTCCTCTAATAATATTTTTGCTACGGTTATACTGATATTCCTGTTTTATTTTCATATCGATAAGGCATTAAACTTTTGACTCCGCGAATCCACCATCTTTTATTTGGAGACAGAGATGGATCATACTTTCTTTTCATCTATGTCCGTATTCCATTTGGCGAAAGGCATCTTATTTGCTTAAGCAAATCTGCTTTCTACGGATCAAAGAACCACAAATTAATGATATTTGCACCAATTCTTAAGAGGAAGAAGAAAAGAAGTCTTCAGTTTTCTTCATTTGTTTACACGCTTCCTGTTTGCTTATCAGTTTTTGAAGGCCTTTCGCCAATGTTCTCTATTAAAAATAATAATAAAAAATGGCCGTAAGCTTCGATAGCGTTCACTGAAACCTTTGGTTTTATTTATATACTAGCAGTATAGCCCGGCGTTGCTCGGGTGTAATGAAAGCTTTAAAACTAATTCATGATCCTGGAACTTAGACTAAGCCTAAAGAATATTTGTGTGAAGTTTGGTGAGAATCGGATAAAATTGTGGATTTGTATAAGGGACATACAGACAGATAAATAAACACACACACAAACATCTTGCCTTATAAATATATATATATATATATTATCGATTTTCTGCACTATTGTAAGAACTGCAACTTTGGAACTTCGGAATATCGTATCTTATGTCTTTGTCTATGAGTGTATCAAATTTGATTAAAATCGGACCACTTCTTCTATAACCCGATTTTTTCGATTATCGATTTTCGATATTTATCGGGAGTACCTCGACACGAAACCTAGCTAAGAACACTCGCAGACGCTTATAGTACAACTGTGTAAATTTTCAAGAAAATTGGTTCAGCCGTTTCGGAGTCTATAGGTAACGGATACACACACACAAAGACACACACAGACAGACACACACAGACAGACACACACACACACACACACACAGTTCCATTTATAAATAAGTTTAGATTTATTTTTAATCATATCAGTTCAAGCAAGGCGGGGCAGCCACTAGTGAACAGCGGGTTAAAGTGAGTGAAAAAAAAAGGGTACAAGGGACATTGAAGAAGGGGTAAAAATGGGATTTACGAAGATAAAATATGGCAACTGGCGTTGCATTAAGATTTTTGGAAGTAGCAGCTATTAAGGAAGAAAATAGAGGAAATAACGAGAAAAAAGAACGTCAAAGAATTTACCATGAAATTCTTAGTAGAAAAAACCGAGGAATGCCACGTCATGTCGGTACGAAAGTGACTGGAATCGAGATGTCAAGTCAGGGCAGATTACACTGCAAATCCTTCTTTAGATTTTGTCGAAAACTTCGGGATAAATAGCGGGAGCACCCGGTCAGATATCGCAACAGTATTCAATGCATAGATGAATGGTAGATGTATAAATGTGCAAAATGGTTTCTGACGAGAACCTCAAGATAAATTGCGGGAGCGCTCAACCAGATATGACAACAATATTCAATGCAGGGTTGAATGGTAGATTTATAAATGTGCAAAATGAATTCTGACAAGAACTTCAAGATGAATAGCTGGAGTACCCGACCAGATATAGCAACAGTATTCAATGCACGGTTGAATGGTAGATTTATAAATTTGAAAAATGGATTCTGACAAGAACTTCAAGATGAATAGCAGGAGCACCCGGCCAGACACGGCAACATTATTCAATACATAGACGAATGGTTGATGTATAAATGTGCAACAAGTTTTCTGACGAGAACCTCAAGATAAATTGCGGGAGCACTCAACCAGATATAGCGACAGTATTCAATGCACGGTTGAATGGTAGATTTATAAATTTGCAAAATGGATTCTGACAAGAACTTCAAGATGAATAGCGGGAGCACCCGACCAGATATAACAAGAGTATTCAATGCATAGATGAAGGTTAGATGTATAAATGTGCAAAATGGTTTCTGACGAGAACCTCAAGAGAAATTGATGGAGCACGCGACCAGATATGGCAACAGTATTCAATGCACGGTTGAATGGTAGATTTATAAATGTGCAAAATGGATTCTGACAAGAATTTCAAGATGAATAGCGGGAGCACCCGGCCAGATACGGCAACATTATTCAATGCATAGATGAATGGTAGATGTATAAATGTGCAAAATGGATTCTGAAGAGAACCTCAAGATAAATTGCGGGAGCGCTCAACCAGATATGACAACAGTATTCAATGCACGGTTGAATGGTAGATTTATAAATTTGCAAAATGGATTCTGACAAGAACTTCAAGATGAATAGCAGAAGCACCCGGCCAGATACGGCAACATTATTCAATGCATAGATGAATGGTAGATGTATAAATGTGCAAAATGGATTCTGACGAGATAAATAGCGGGATCACTCGACCAGATATGGCAGCAGTATTCAATGCACGGTTGAATGGTAGATTTATATATGTGCAAAATGGATTTTGACAAGAACTACAAGATGAATAGAATGAGTAGCCGGCCAGATACGGCAGCAGTATTCCAAGCATATATGAATGATAGATTTAAATGTGCAAAATAGATTCTACGAGAAGCTCAAGATGAATAGCTGAAGCACCCGACCAGATATGGCAACAGTATTCAATTCAAGGTTGAATGGAAGATTTATAAATGTGCAAAATTGATTCTGGCGAGAACTTCAAGATAAATAGCAAGAACACCCGACCAGATATGGCAACAGTATTCAATGCATGGATGAATGGTAGATTTATAACTATGCAAAATGGATTCTGTCTAAAAAAATGTCTGGCCTAACATATAGACGCAACACTTCCAGCAGGAGCTGCAGCTACAGAATCGACTTGCTCGTTCCACTTCAGGTCGTTTGAGAAATTGAGGCCAAGGTGGCGCGAAATGAGTCTGTTTTCCGTGGAATTGTTATCTCTCCCCTGTAAAATAACCGTGATAGAATTGACGTGCATTATTACCATCTCCATCCCCGCGAGGAGCGTGTTGGTTGAGTCACAGCACAGCTCTTTTAAGCACTGGACCGTTCCAACTATATGACTCTGTTGTCTCGCGCTAACTTTGATTGTACAAATGAGCTTCTAGTTCAAACATTTTCCCTCTGTCTGGCTCTTCAGCACCGTAAAATAAAATGGCAACTAGGTCCTATGTTGTTCGCATGAAAACGGTCAAATATAGCTCCTCTTTTACTTTTTATCAGCTTCTTTTCTTGCGTTTTGATACTTTGAAAACCGTTTGCTTGCTTTCCTGATGGTGCCAATCTCCAAGAGTTTAAGTGCAATGTCAATCGCCATCTTTTATCCCTTTGATTCCCATCTTTCTCTTATCCTTTTCCCTTCTCATCACTGCGCTTTTCCCACTTTCTCTTCGTCTTTGCTGAGTCACAGAACAGCATTTGACCAGCTCGCACTAAATGTCTCTGTTGTGTCTTAACGATTAATCTTCTTCCTCTCTCTCGCTCTTCAGAACTGTAAAAGAAAATGCCATTTTAAATAATGAAATATCTACTCCGAAAATTTGTCTTAGTTTACGTTAGGATATGAAACTGTGCAGAGATGTATATTTCGAGAATCAAGAAAGATGTCAAAACAAGCGGATGTGATAACCCCTTCAACAGCACATAGGTATTATGATTAACACGTCCGATCCAGTTCTCCTGATAACATATCACTCACTAAATTCAGGTCCTAACTAATAAAACAACTTTTCCGGTAAAATTAGACTTTATTCATCAATATAGTCTCCTGCTAGGCTGATTCACTGATTTAAACGCTTCTCTAGCAACTCGATGTCTTTTTTGTAGAACGATATGTCTTTGGTCTCAAAATACGCCTGAGATTCCGATATCACTTCTTCATCGGAGCCAAATCTCTTTCCTAGGAGCATTCTTTTGAGGTCTGCCAAAAACCCGTAGTCGCTGCGGGCCAGATCTGTAGATTAGGGCGGATGCGGAAGCAGTTCGAAGTACAATTCACGTAGTTTTGCTATCGTTGCGATTGTGTTGTGACACGGTGCTTTGCCTTGGTGAAAAATCACTTTTTCTTTTACATTTGTAACCGTCTTTTTTTTAACGATCTCTTCCTTCAAACGCAGCAATAATGCTATATAATATTAGATATTTATAGTTCTTCCTTTTTCAAGGTAATCGGTAAATATCTTGCGCATCCCAAAAGATGGAGGCCAAAATATTGCCTGCGTCTTTGGTCGCTTTGGACGGCATTCACCTGCTGCTGTCCTCTCAGCTGACTGCCGATTTGACTTCGGAGTGAAGTGGTGGATCCATGTTTAATCCACTGTCACATATTTACGCAAAAACTCCTTCTTGTTGTGTTGAAACAGTTGAAAATGAAGCTCTGAATCTTCGACGCATTGTAGCTGTTGATCGACTGTCAGCAAACGCGGTACCCACTTGGAAAACAGATGTGCGGTTATTTTTTGTTACCATAACTCACACCCCTGAAATGGTCTTTGAAAGAGATTGAAAGTACTTGGGTACCTTGAGAAATGAATGCTAATAACACCTGTCAACGTTACAGCTCATTTTTGACATCTTTCAATTATAATACGCGAAAGATCCGTGAGTAAGAAAGGATTTTATTAAAAATAAGCTGACATAATGTTTGCAATTTATTTTATCTGACACGTATATATATATATATATATATATATATATATATATATATATATATATACAGTACTGTGCAAAAGTATTAGGACAATAACTATTTTATCATTTCTGAGGCATCAAAATAAAGTTTAAAATCACCCCTGTCCTAACACTTTTGCACATTACCGGTAGTGTGCAAAAGTATTAGGACAGGGGTGATTTTCCGAAAAACTTCACTGAAATTCAAATACAGGGTGAAAAACCAAGTAAATTTCTAATAAATATTGATTATTTAAAACTAGGTGTAAAAGAAATGTATTAAAAAGAAGTTATACTTAATTCTTCTTATTTTCTATTAAACAAGTTATTTTGAAACTACTCATTATTCTATTACCCTTGGATATGACTGACTTTTTTCTTATTCCCTCCCCCCTCTCGAATTGATAAATCTAATGTTACTTTGCAAGACACATTTGGGAACAAATACAAGTTGCTTCACAAGAGATACCATTAGATACATTGAAGAAGCTTGTGATGCCAATGCATGACAGAATGTAAGCTGTGATCAAAGCGAAAGGCTATTATACTAAATATTAAATTTATTTTGTAACAAGTATTTTTTCTTGTTAAACTATTTGTTGAATAAATAAAATAAAATTTCTTTAAATTGTTTATTTTCTGTGAATATGCCTCATAAAATATAGAATAGCTATTGTCGTAATACTTTTGCATAATACTGTCTCACTCAAAAACATTCCCAACCCAAACAAACGAGAATATTTCGTCAAACTAATCCATAAAACAGAGGACTTAATTAGAAGGATGAGGCGGAAAGCCTACTTCTTCTTAAAGAAGAGCAAGACACCAAAAAACCCGGAACTTTATTGATTTAAAAGCATAAAAAACGCACCCACAATAGATAAATTATCTAAATTTGAAAATAACCTTTTCCAAGTAATAAAAAACATAACCTTCAACAAAAGAAAAAATAAATTTCAAATACACCTGAACCGAGTCATCTCAAAAATAAAATCCTCGGATAAACTATTAGTAAAGTCAGACAAAACCGAAAACTTCTACTCAATATCACCAGCCAAATACACAGCCCTAATAAAAAAAAAAAACTTAACAAAAAACTATAAAAAGACGAACAAAAACAAATTAGATATAGTCGACAAGATAGATACAACCAGCAAAAAAATCACAGATAGACTAAAAATAAGTGAAAAAGTAAGCAAACTCCACACTAAGGAAGCATACATCACATTAAAAGACCACAAAACAGACTTCCAAATAAACCTACCCACGAGAATAATAAACCCAAGACCAGAATTTGGAAAAATAAGCAAAAAGATCCTCGAACGAATTAATGAACAGATAAAACAAAAACACGGATTACTCCAATGGTCAAACACCACTGACGTCATAAATTGGTTCAACAACATCAAAGAAAAAAATGTTCTTTGATCCAATCTGACATAGTGGATTACTACCCGTCAATCATTAAGGACCTCTTCACCTTAGCACTAGAATTTGCCACACACTACACAGACCTAACAAAGGAGGAATATAATATCATAATTGCGGCCAAGATATCTGTTCTTATCCACAACCAAGACCAATGGATAAAAAGCAATGCTGTAAACCAATTTGACATCACAATGGGTGCACTGGACTCCGCAGAGTCCTCTGATCTCATCGGGTTATTTACTCTGTACAATCTCACCGCTCACCAAGACATTAACACAACACACAGGACATAGGGCTATATAGAGACGACGGTCTAATGATAGTAAAAAACTCCACACTCTTTAAACTAATTTAACTAATTTAACTAATTTAATTAATACTTAGAGAATTCAAAGTTTTAAACCTAAAAGTTATAGTCAACACAAATTTAAAAGTAGCAAACTTCCTCGATATCACACTAGATTTAGTCAACAACAATTACAAACCATACATAAAACCCAATGAATACCCACTATACATCCACCCAAAGTCAAACCACCCCCACTAGTTTTATCAAACATATACCCTCTTCCATAGAACATAGAATCAGCTAAAACTCGTCCAACAAAGAAATATTCAACAAACACAAAGCTCTCTACAACAAGTCATTAAAAGAAAGCGGCTACAGAAACAAAGACATCCAATACATCACAAACAAACACCCCAACAAGAAAAGTAGAAACAGAAAAATCATTTGGTACACACCTTCTTTCAACCAAATGATCAACATCAAACTAGGACAGAAGTTCCTGAACTTAATTAAAAAACATTTCCCAACAAATAACCCCTCAGTAAAGTCTTCAACAAAAATACACTTAAACTTAGCTACAGCTGCACAAACAACCTAGAAAAATCATAACTAACCAGAACAAATATATCCTAAATCAGCACGTAAACCAAAATAAAACCGGCAACCAAAACACAACCAAACCCAACAACGAAAATATGTGTAATTGTAGAAACCCAATCAACTGCCCACTACAAAATAAATGCAAAACAAACTCAATAGTCTATCAATGCAACATAACATCCATCGAAAATCCAACTATAAATAAAGTGTATATCGGATCAACTAAGAATACTTTTAAGCAGCGCTGGTACTTGCACCTAACCTCATTTAAAAACAGCTTATACCGAAACCAAACATCCCTTTCCACATACTTTTGGAAGCTAAAGGATTCAAAACAGAAACCCAAAGTAAAATGGAAAATCCTAGAAAAAACTAGAACTTGCAACTCACTTAATGACATCTGTCCTTTATGTCTAAGTGAAAAACTACACATTCTTCAGTACCCTAACAGCAACGATTTATTAAACCGTAGAGACGAATTAGCAGTAATATGCAAACATCGCAAATATTTCTCGCTAAAATTTAAGTAAACAAAAAAATACCCCAACCAGAACCCCCCAAAAAACACAAAAAATACACACAACCAACCCTATAAATAAACAGAAAAAGAAAACAAACCCTATACAATACCAACAAAAAATAATGCAGTTGCAGCAGAATAGTAGATAAATAAAAAATATATTTTATATTTATAAAATATGTTTTATAAAGGATATATTTTATAAAAGAAATATATTTCCTAAATATTATAAAATATTAGATTTTATATTATAAAATAGTTTAAATATAATGGAATATTATAAAATATTTTTTAGGAAAGATATATTTTATAAAAAATATATTTTATAAAAAACAAAAAATAAAAAAACAAAAAAGCACACATCCCAATACGAAATAACATACATTAAATTAAGGAGAAACCAACCCCAAAACAAAACAACACCTACAAACCCCTAAACCAAATAACAACACGCAAGGCGCCAGCAGCATCAGCCCTCACAAGATTAATAGATTAACCTATCCTGAACTCAGCCACAAACAAACACTTAACCCTAAGACCTTAAAAAAGGTCAACAGAACTCAAAATACAGACCAAACCCTCTAACACCCCCCACAAAACAAAAAAAAAAATCCAACACAAATAAACTGACTTTTCAACTAGATAATTCTCATTCCTAAAAATCACCTGAGGATGAAGCCAACAACATAATGGGCTGGCTTCGAAACATGAAAATTTTTGTGTAGTGATACTATGAATTTAAAAACATTGTAACAACCATTACAGTATCTATCTATCTATATATATATATATATATATATATATCCGAGTGCATCGCCTGAAGATGCGCTGCTAATCCAGTGCAGAAACGATTGCGACCTCGTAGCGATATTATGTACATGTTCTAAAATATAATTTACAATATATATATTAGGGTGCGATTGGTAAATTGTCGCAATTATTTTCTTATTTCAATGCAAAAGGCTATTATACTATGTTCAAAAGAGTTGTATGATCATTTCTACATTAAATCTCTAAGAGAGATTTCACATTTCATCTGCAACTTTCAATACTCAAAATAAAATAAGATATTACCGGCAGAAGTTCAAAAATTTACGTCACAGAAAAAAAATAGATGGGTGGGATTAATAAGTAGATAGCAAGCAATGTTTATTTTTAGATTTTGGACAACATTACTTTTAGATTAAGTTGTAAGTGACAAATTTAAAAAAATAGCTTTGTCTAGCTCTAAAAGGGGGAGTGGCAGTAAACGAATAAATAGGAAGTGGCGTTTGACAGGGAAGTGGGCTAAAAAGAATAAAAAGAAAAGAAAAAAAAAAGAAAAAGAGAAGGAAGAAAAATAAAGAAAAGAAAAAATTTCATTTCCGTAGAGACGTTAGGGACGTGTTAACAAAACTAGTGTTTTTAAATGGGATGAAGTTTTTTAGAAAAAAAAATTATTTTGGGGAAAAAAGCTGACATATAATTTATTTAAATTTAATTAAATTAATCTATTTAATTATAAACCTAGATTGAAATTAAAAATAAAATTTATAAAATGTATTAAAAAATTTTTTTATAAATTTAGGTAGATGTATATATTATGGATTCTCCCATCGATTTCGACCTATGAGTGTCTAACTCAGTTAGACTACCACACAAAGAATTGTTTAGAGTGGTGAAGGCTTGTGTAGCACCATCCACATTTTTGGAACTGCTGATAACAAACAATCGGTGCAGAAGTTTGCCACGGATCGTATGAACAGCAGACCTCAGATATTTAACCCATAACTGGAGGGAAGGGACGGATTAATACATTTCCCAAGGGTACCGGTGCGTAAGTGAATGCAGAGTGTTTGACTGGAAATCGAACTCGGCTCACCGATTTCTCTTTCCAAGCCGATATCCACTGCACCATAACACACATCCGTCAATAATCGCATACAGCACCCATCTAGTACTGTAAATTTCGAGACATATATATATATATATATATATATGTCTCGAAATTTATCCATATCTCTGCTTAGTTTTGTATTCTAAGGAACGTAAATCATTTTTTTCGGAATGGATTTTTTATTTATTAATCAAGTATTTTCTTTTACAGTGCTGAAGAGCCAGGCAGTGGTAATAAGTTGGGAACAGGAGCTGGTCAAACCCATAAGAATCCATCTTGCACTTTTACAGTGAAAAGGTGAAGGAAAAAATAATATTCACGCACAGTTTTACAATTTTTTGATAATTTTATTTGTGACTTTAAAAATTATTTTTATTATCTTTGTTTTACAGTATTTATATTATTCGGTACGACGTTTCGGCCGTTCTACGCTCCGGCCTTCTTCAGGTGATATGAATTTCAAACTGAATCTTATATTACAATAACTGGAGTATTTTCCTTTCGTAAGGCCCCGAATGAAAGTCATGAGTTATCTCCCTCTAACTCTGCAAGTGACATGTTTACAGCTGCTGTAGACTGGTAGTAAAGTCACAACCCTAGGATTCAAGTCTGGAACTAAACAACGTCGTTATCTACTGGGTCATGTGGTCTTAAACGTTGTACAAATGGCAACAAAGATGAGGATAATAGTCCGAATAACGTAAATACTGTAAATACTACCTCATCTCAGAAATATAGACAAATAGAATGATCTATTATTAAACGTCGTACAAATGGCAACAAAAATGAGGACAATAGTCCGAATAACGTAAATACTGTAAATACTACCTCATCTCAGAAATATAGACAAATAGAATGATCTATTATTAAACGTAGTACAAATGGCAACAAAGATGAGGACAATAGACCGAATAAGGTAAATAGTGTAAATACTACCTCATCTCAGAAATATAGACAAATAGAATGATCTAATATTAAACGTCGTACAAATGGCAACAAAGATTAGGACAATAGACCGAATAAGGTAAATAGTGTAAATACTACCTCATCTCAGAAATATAGACAAATAGAATGATCTAATATTAAACGTTGTACAAATAGCAACAAAGATGAGGACAATAGTCCGAATAATGTAAATACTGTAAATACTACCTCATCTCAGAAATATAGACAAATAGAATGATGTATTATTAAACGTCGTACAAATGGAAACAAAGATGAGGACAATAGTCCGAATAATGTAAATACTGTAAATACTACCTCATCTTAGAAATATAGACAAATAGAATGATTTATTATTAAACGTCGTTCAAATGGAAACAAAGATGAGTACAATAGACCGAATAATATATATAGTGTAAATACTACCTCATCTCAGAATTATAGACTAATATCTTTGTTTTGTTAAGTTAAAAGAAACAAATTACAAATTTTCTTACAGAAAAGCTCTAACGAAAAATGTTTTTTTACAACCCTAAAGAAATGAATTCGACTAGTATATTGTGAAAGGGTGTACATGAATTCCTATTTCTTTTTCTTTTTTTTTTTTTTTTTTTGATTCGCCCCAAATACTGCTACTCGTGCGCAGCTGGGGAGAGGTGATAAGATCAAAAAGTAAAAGGAAGAAGATACAGGAGAGGTCGGTGAAAGGATAAGAGAAAAATGAGAATCAAAGGGAAAAAAGTTGTCAATTGATTTTGCATTGAAACTCTTGGAGATTGTTGTTATCAGGGAAGAAAAAAAAAATATTATTTTTTTTAATCATGTCACCCCAAGCAAGGCATTCCACTGCCACTATAGCGCAGGGGGTTACACAGGGCGATAGACGACTTAGGATGTACATAGAGGAAGAGTTGGAAAAAATGGGAGGTTAGTGTGTTAGGAGATGTCTATTGACCTTACATTTAAACTCCTGGAGGTTATAGCCGTCGGGGAAGCAAGCATGCGGAAGGGAATTCCACAGGCGGGAAGTGCGAGAAAAGAAGCTGTTGGAGTAGAAATTGCGGTTACATTTCATCGGTTTCACTGTAAAAGGGTGGGACCTAATTGCCAATCTAGTATCTCGTGCAAACTCACACTTTAGCACGAGTTCCAAAATCGCGAAATGCGAGAAAATAAACTGGTAGAGTAGAAGAAGCAGCTGCATTTAACCGTTTCACTGTAAAAGGTTGAGACCTACTTACCAGTCTAGTCAGTCTGTTAAGTGTCATACGTGATACACGCTTTTGGCGATCATGTCTCGAAAGAGACATGACTGACTGGGCAGAAGATTATCCCGCTGTAGGTTGCCATTGCTTTCTGTGATAGACTCGTTGCTAGCCAAGGCTATAGAACCCAATCTGTTCTATTATTTAACCCATAACTGGAGGGATAAGACGGATTAATATCTTCTTCAAGGTTATTTGTGCATAAGTGAATGCAAGGAATTTAAATGGAATTTGAACTCGTTACAAGGTCTTCCAATAACCCAGTTCGTGTGTGGTGGTGTCTCAAATTGCGTCATTTGCGATATCGTCTTTGAACTTTCTCTTTGTGACCGTCGATACAAGGTCTTCCAATAACCCAGTTACATGTCTGGAGGGATCAGTTTATATATTGATTAACATATATAATTGATCCCTCACTTTATATCCACATTTTAATTTCATTTTTTTATCAAATTTTGATTAGGTATGAATCGACCCTTTCTCAATACTGATTGGTTATTTATAACTCTTCTTCTATATGCCATGTCATTTGAGGACGTAGGTGATCATGGCCTTCCATAACGCCCTATTCCTTGTTGGTCTTAAAACCATTTTTATTGATGTCCCTCTCAAACCCTACTCTGCTATCCATTTGCTCAAGCCCAACAAATATGTCCTGCGTTGCCGCCACATGTCTTTTCAGTCTATCTGTCTTGTGAGTATCAGATTCTCCAAGCCCTACTTCTTATGCTTTTTTGATTGCCTGGAAAGAGGAGAAAATACCATACATGGTTTCAGTGAGAAAATGAAAGAAAGAAAGAAAGAAAGAAAGAAAGAAAGAAAGAAAGAAAGAAAGAAAGAAAGAAGAAAATATTTAAGTTTTTCCCTCCTCCTGACAGAAAGAAAATAAGAAAGAAAAATATACTAACTTTCCAGTCTCTTCTCAATACCTAAAGAAATAATGGAATATTCCGTTTCCATCACGTCTAAAGGCAAAACACACGACTTGGTTTCAGTGCGAAAATGAATGATAGAAAAGAAAAAATATATACATTTTTAACGTCTGTTTCAGTGAAATGAAAAAAATAGTCAATTTTAAATCTTTTTATTTGTACCAACTTCTTAAAATAACAACCAGCATCCATATTTAGGATTGTTATTGGAATATGTTTTAAAGTTGTTACGCGATAGGGATATTTATACTGATGTCTTATTGTTGTGGAACTCACAATGCGCTTACTCAATCATTAAATTTAGAATTAAAACTCAACCGGATATTAAAATTGAAAAACCATGAAATTTTCACGCGTTTAGAGGATACAAATCCATCAACCAACTAAAACAGAAAATAAGTTGCATACCCAGAAAATCGGATTCAAACGACTATAAGATTTGGGAAAAACCTAAAATAAAATTGCACAACCGCAAAAAGTGATTCAAACAATTTTGAAAAATCCCAACAAAGAAAAATTCACAAGTCAGTGCTAAAATCTACTTCTGAATGCTGATTGGATTAAAAACAGCAAAACTACAAATGACGTTTTTTCACGCCTAGCTGTAAAAAGCTTCGCTGGAGCCGGCATCATGAGAAGTTTCACTCCACATCAAAAGGCAGTCGACATGGGAGCGGTTAGCTGATGACCTCGTGGCAATGTAACGAAAGAGAATTCAAGAAACCGACCCGGACGCAGGGCACGTCCCAGTTTCATTCAGCCTCACTGACAATTTTCTTTTTCACGCCACACCGCTAAAGAGGACAACACAATAACCAAATGTACGTGTCCGGTACCACTTTTTTATTTGTTTTGCCTTCTTTTTCTCTCAACCTGTCGCGACATACTAAAAAGAAAAAAGAACATAAGACATTCTGCTACTATCAACCATGAACTCGAAACTTCTGCGGACATTTCAGATACCTACATTTCGCTACAAACAATTTTAACTACAAAGCTGCATGCATTTTGTCAATGAACATTTTATATATTATATATATTATGGTGTTCAGTTAACAAAATTTCACTTATATTTTCCTTCTTACACTTTTTTTTCATTCTGTAAATAAATCATTACTTTAATATACAGACGAAATATTTTATCCTTTCACATTTCAACATTCAACCTTCAACCATCTGAAATTTAATTAGTAGAGGCTTCGTTGAGGATCCAAATCCCATAAGTTAAAACTAGTATTTTCAATTATAGGATTTATATTTTAATTTTATTTTAATTTATAAGATTAACTGCCAGTGCATTAAATACTGCTGCCATATCTGGTCGGGTGCTCCTGCTATCCGCCTAGGGGTCCTTGACAAAATCCAACGGAGAATTTGTAATGTGATAGATCCCGACTTGGCAGCTCGGATACAGTCACTTTCTCACCGGTGCAATATGGCTTCCCTGTGTCTCTTCTACAAATACTTTCACGGCTTCTGCTCAGATGAACTTAGCTCACTGGTGCCTCCTATATATAAATTTACTCGAGCGACAAGATTAGCAACTAGGTTCTACCCTTTTACTGTGAAACCAATAAATTGTAAACGAAAATTCTACTCCGGCAGCTTCTTTTCTCGCACTTCCCGCCTGTGTAATTCACTTCCGCTTACTTGCTTTCCCTACAGCTACAATCTCCAAGAATTTAAATGTAAAGTCAATAGTCATCTCCTATCTCACTAACACCCCCTATGACCTGTCACTCTTTCTCATAACTTTTCTCCTATGAAAACCCTGCAAATATGATTATAAAAAAATAATTCTCTTCTGTTTACTTGCTTCCCGACAGTTACAATCTCCAAGAATTTAAATGTAAAGTCAATAGTCAGCTCCTATTTCAATAACCTGCATCCTCTCTCTCATGCTCCTTTCTCCGTCCCCTCTACTCTCCTCAGTATTCTCATCCTTCTCTTACCAACTTCCTGACACCACCTATAACCTGTCACTCTTTCTCACATTTTCCTCTTATGTAACCCCCTGCAGAACAGTGGCAGTAAAGTGCCTTGCTTGGGGCGATATGATTATTTTAAAAAAATTTAAATTATTCTTATTAACTGTTTAAAGTTTTTCTGCTGTATTAAAAAAACAAATTAATACATCTAACCAAATCCTTAAGTATAACTTGGAACATCAAAATACCCTCTTCGCTAAAATATTGCCTCAAAATACATTAAATTCATCAATAAAAAAATCTTTAAAAATACCGAAAAATATTTCCAACTTATTGTCTAACGATTCAATTATCGATCTTTTCTGATGAGGATATTTTTACAGCACCATTTTATGAGATTCGCATTTTTATCAAACAAGGACATGCATGTGAAGCCTATAAAATGGACTCGCCGCGTTCAACGCCGGGTGTCCTATACCCGGCGATACAAGTTGATAGTTTGTCAATAAATTATATCCAGCGAAAAGATAACGGAGAAATAAGAAAGAGGAGTACCCGTCGCATTGACTTACGCTCTTCGGAAGGAAAATGAAACGAGAAATATCCCTTGAATGAATTCTTAAATTAGCTGGGTCAAGGGTTTACCGTCTGCTAGAGAAAAAATCATGTTACGGTTTCTTGCAATACGCATGCGCAAAGTGTTTCTCCTGGAATATTTCCCTCGAGTGTTTATTTTAATTTTCTCGCATTTTGTTTTTATTGCGGGCGAGGAATTTTCAATTTGTTTGGATTTTACACTTCGGCGGATATACAGAATCAGTTAGAGAGAAGCCGGCTCTTAAAGACAGGATTCCCGTGTAGCAATATCAAAGAATATATGGTTGGTAACGGAAGACAAGAAAATAGAAAGAATTAAAAACTAAAAACGGAAGTGCGGCTTTGAAAAAAGCGGAAGTAAAAATTCACATTTCGAAAAACAAAAAAACGAAAAAAAAAACAACTATTAAAACAGATATTAAGAAACATGTAAAAGTCAAGCAATAGATGAATAAATATTTTAAAAGTAAAAATTTAAAAAAAATGTATATGGAAATATGGAAGTGAAAAACAAAAAGAAGACAACAGTAAATAAATAAACTAAAAATGAACAATAATAAAATGGAATGGCAAAACCACGGGCATTTTAGACAAAAATATTCTTGGTAAAAGTTATTTCTTTTATTGAAACATTGAAAATGGCAAAGCGTAACACAAGCACACACACATGCATGCACACACATATCTATCTATCTATCTATCTATCTATCTATCTATCTATCTATCTATCTATCTACGGCTACTAATATCTATCTATCTATCTATCTATCTATCTATCTATCTACGGCTACTAATATCTATCTATCTATCTATCTATCTATCTATCTATCTACTAGGCTACTAATATCTATCTATCTATCTATCTATCTATCTATCTATCTATCTATCTATCTATCTATCTATCTACGGCTACTAATATCTATCTGTCTATCTATCTTTCTATCTATCTATCTATCTATCTATCTATCTATCTATCTACGGCTACTAATATCTATCTATCTATCTATCTATCTATCTATCTATCTATCTATCTACGGCTACTAATATCTATCTATCTATCTATCTATCTATCTATCTATCTATCTATCTATCTACGGCTACTAATATCTATCTGTCTATCTATCTTTCTATCTGTCTATCTATCTATCTATCTATCTATCTATCTATCTATCTATCTACGGCTACTAATATCTATCTATCTATCTATCTATCTATCTATCTATCTATCTACGGCTACTAATATCTATCTATCTATCTATCTATCTATCTATCTATCTATCTACGGCTACTAATATCTATCTATCTATCTATCTATCTATCTATCTATCTATCTATCTATCTACGGCTACTAATATCTATCTGTCTATCTATCTTTCTATCTGTCTATCTATCTATCTATCTATCTATCTATCTATCTATCTATCTATCTATCTACGGCTACTAATAATCTATCTATCTATCTATCTATCTATCTATCTATCTATCTATCTATCTATTACACATTTACTTCTTCGTCTATGTACCCTGTCCCTTCAGGCGATCATGGCTTTCCACGTTTCCCTATCCCTAGTGGCTATGAGCACGTCTTTTCCTGTTACACCATGCAATGCTCGCTCCGTCATCCACTTGATTAGGTCCTTCAAATATGTTATCCGCTGCTTTCCCCTGTCTCTTTTTCTCTCTATTTGGCCTGTTAGTATCAGGTTCTCCAAGCCCTCCTTCCTCATGGAATGTCCCAGGAACTTCAGCTGTCTCTTCCTGATGCTCAGTATTAATTTCCTTTTTGTTTTCATCATTTCTAAGACCTCATCATTGCTCAAATGCTCGATCCATGATATTCGCAGAATCCTTCTGTAGAACTACATTTCAGCTGCTTCAAGTTTTTTCTTCATCTTTGATGATATTTTCCAGCATTCACTGCCATATTGAAGGACGGATAGCACTTAGCAATCCAGTACTCTCTTCCTAGTTTCTAGCGAAATTGTCCTGTTTCTTAATACCTTACTCAACTTCTGGAATGCTTCCTTCGCCATGCCAATTCGCCTTCGGATCTCTGTGTCGCACGTTCCGTCTTCTGTTATAACACTTCCCAGGTATTTACATTTTTGTACCTGCTTGATTCTAGTATCCCGACCTGTATTTGGCATATTGGGTTGCCCTTTTTACTGATGCATTCGGTTTTCTTGCAGTTTATTTCTTGTCCTTTCTTGTTACTTTCTTCAGCTACCTTCTGTAGGAGGTCTTGTAGTTTTCTTTCTGTGTCTGCTATCAGCACTGTATCATATGCGTACCTTAGGTTGTTTAAATTGTGGCCTCCGATTACGAATCCAGGCATAATTTCTAGGGTACTCAAAATATTCTCGCTGTACAAGTTGAACAGATCCGGTGAAAAGACACATCCTTGTCTTACGCCCCTTTCTATCTTTGTATATCTACTCAATTCATTACCTGTCCGTTTGCAAGCGGTTTGCTACCAGTCATGATTGTTAATTACTATCAAGTCTTTCACAAATATGTCCAGGCTGCCGAGTATCTCCATCAATTCTTTGTGGCGTATTTTGTCAAACGTCTTCGCACAATTAATAAAGCACAGGTATAAGTCCCTCTTCATTTGTATTGCCCTTTCAGAGAGCATCCTAATCATAAATATGGCATTCCTTGTTTCTGTGTCTTTAAGGAAACCACACTGTTCTTGTCCTATCTCTGACCTGATTCTGCTTCTCGCTCTATTCATCAGGATTTGGACGATCAGTTTTGTAATATGGCTCATTAAACTGATGGTCCTGTGGAGTTCACACTCATTTGCTCCTGGCTTCTTAGGTTGTGCAATGAAGATAGACTTGCTGTGGTCATCTGGTATTACCCCACTATTATAAATTTCATTTAATATTTCAGTAATTTTCTGTATACAAAATTCTTCCAGGGCTATCAGCAGCTCTATGACTCTGCCGTCTGGTCCAGCTGCTTTGCTTCTATTCACTTTGACTACTGCAGATTCCACTTCAGACTTTAATATTTCCGGTCCGTCCTCATCTTTGTCGTGGAAAAGATATTTTATATATTCTTCCCATCGTTGGAGTATTTCCTCTTTCTCCAAAATGATTGTTCCATCCTTAGATTTTATACATCCTGTTAAAGAGCAGATTTTTTGTCCTGTCAGTTCTTTTATTTCTTTATGCATGTCTGCTTTATTATTCCTGCCCATCTCTCTACTTCTGCACATTTATAAATAAGTTTAGATGTGAGTGATCTTTATTTTTCAGTGGAAAATTACTTGAAATCCCAACGAAATTAATCCATTACTGCATAAAGCTTCTTTAAAATTTAAATGATTTCTTTTCTGTTCTAATTCCCTGTTTTAATTAACCAAGGCTATAGAACCCAATCTGTTCTGTTATTTAACCCATAACTGGAAGGAAGAGACGGATTAATACCTTCCCAAGGGTATTTGCGCGTAAGTGAATGGAACGAATTTTTACTGGAATTCGAACTCTGCCCCTCTGATTTTTAGTTCCAAGTCGATATTCACTGTCCCCACCACGCACATCCTAATAATTAATAGAAGTTTTTTTTTATAATCATATCGCCCCCAGCAAGGCATTTTACTGCCACTGTTTTGCAGGGGGTTACATAGGAGGAAATTCATGAGAAAGAGTGACAGGTTATAGGGGTTGTCAGGAAGTGGGTAAGAGAAGGATGATTATGGCCATAAAGTGAGGGATCAGTTTATATATTGATTATAATGTAGAATTGATCCCCCACTTTATATCCACATTATAATAAAATATAATTTCTTTATATTTTTTATAATCATATCGCCCCAAGCAATGCATTTTACTGCCAATGTTTTACACAGAAGGAGGAAAATTATGAGAAAAAGTGACAGGTTATAGGGGGTGTCAGGAAGTGGGTAAGAGATGAATGTGAATACTGATGAGAGTGGAGTGGACGGAGAAAGGAGCATGAGAGAG
Source organism: Ascarosepion bandense (assembly GCA_037127315.1). Classification (NCBI taxonomy): domain Eukaryota; kingdom Metazoa; phylum Mollusca; class Cephalopoda; order Sepiida; family Sepiidae; genus Ascarosepion; species Ascarosepion bandense. The sequence goes on from JBBBDQ010001502.1 coordinate 1,139,623, forward strand.
AGGATGCAGGTTAGTGAGATAGGAGATGACTGTTGACTTTACATTTAAATTCTAATAGAGATTGTAGCTGTCGGGGAAGCAAGTAAATGGAAGGGAATTCCACAAGCAGTAAATACGAGAAAATAATCTGAGGAGTAGAATTTGCGTTTACAATTTTTTGTTTTCACAGTAAAAGAGTAGGACCCAGTTACTAATCTGTTGCTCGAGTAAGTTCATATCAGAAGAGTCACTAGTGAGCAAAAGTTATTGGAGCAGAATTCCTTGAAAATATGTGTATTTGTAAAGTTTAAATTCTAGCATTCTAGATTAGTAAATTGATAAAATTTAATAAACCTCGATTAGTTAAAATTTAAATATTTTTTTTTAATCATCTCACCCCAAGCAAGGCATTCCACTACCACTATTGCGCATGGGGCTACATAGGGGAAGGTAAAGAGAAGGAGTGGTTAGACATAGGGAATGTCAGGAGGAAAGGTGACAGATGAGTAAGGATACCGAGGATGAGGGTTGGGCAGATGGGAAGAGTGTTTGATAGAATAGGAGCAGGTTAGTGTGTTAGGAGGTGTCTATTGACCTTACATTTAAACTCCTGGAGATTGTAGCCGTCGGGGAAGCAATCGTGTGGAAGGGAATTCCACAGTCGGGAAAGTGCGAGGAAAGAAACTGTTGGAGTAGAAGTTATGGTTGCATTTTATAGGTTTCACTGTAAAAGGGTGGGATCTAGTTGCTAATCTAGTATCTCGTTCAAATTCGTATTTAGGGGGCACCAGTGATCTAAGTTCATCGGAGTTTAAATAATTCTAGCATTCTAGATTAGTAAACTGTTAAAATTTAAGAGACCTCGATTAGTTGGAGTTTGAATAATTAGTAGCAGTTTAAATAATTTCAGCATTCTGGATTAGTAAATTATTAAAATCTTATAAACCTAGCTTAGTAGGAGTTACTTAAACTAAAGAAGACTTGAAATGAATCTGTTTTAGTTAGTAAACCCACGTAACTGCTCAAAACGGTCACTCTTCCATAAGAATCTTCATATAGTAAAACTTACTATGGGGCATAACACGCGGAGAATGACTATACCGAATATAACATTTTGAAGAATGGCTAATGCAGTGGTCAAAAGCGCTCGGAACAATAAAAACTATGGCCAATTTTTTATATTCTTTAACTCCTAAAAAACGGGAAAATACTGGAAAAACTCAATAAAAGATTGATTAAGTCATCCTTGTCGGCCGTACTGAATACACCCACCCGTACACACACATACATACATACATACATATTAATCCAAAAAAGGATGAGCAAATAGGTAAAATCCCAAAAACCGATCCTAATAATATTAATTTTATTAATATTAAAATTGATAAAGGTGGAGGGCTCAATGTAAATATTATTATCTATATATAGAAAGCCAAATATATAAAATAAGTAAAAAATATCTTCCAATCATTCTGGATATTTCTAATGCAGAATTGCCCTTGGAAAGTTCAGATGTTATAATATATTTCTCAGAAGGGGTCAAGTCACATTGCGACGCATAATTGCACGATTATAATGACACTCGTTAATAGAATGGAACACTCCCTTATGATGTTTAATATTGCAAATGGCCACTGTTTGTTTCCTGTTGCGCAGAACAATACAGTTTTGTACAGCCTGCGCATATACCTATTCCAATTATCATGTGAACATTCCGTTAAATTCCAACTGGTAGTTTTAGAGAAAATAATAAAAAATTTCACCTCGTTGAAAATTTGTAACACAGTGTAGAGTAGTACACAAGTGCACACACACACACACACACACACACACACACACACACACATATATATATATATATATATATATATATATATATATATATATATAAGACAAAAGGAATGGTTTATTTTTCATGTCGCGCTTTGTCCGCTATAGGATTTATCAAAGCAATGTACTTCATTAGATGAAACGCATTGGTTAAGAAAAGTTTTCATTTCTCGGCCCGACCTGACAGCTCAGGTACAGTCACTTTCTCACCGGCGCAATGTGGCTTCCCTGTGTCTCTTCTACAAGTACTTTCACGGCTTCTGCTCAGATGAACTTAGCTCTCAGGTACCTCCTAAGCGTGAGTTTACTCGAGACACAAGATTAGCAACTAGGTCCCATCCTTTTACTCTGAAACCAATAAAATGTAAACGCAAAATCTACTCCATCAGCCTCTTTTCTCGCACTTCCCGCCTGTGGAATTCCCTTCCGCTAACTTGCTTCTCCGACAGCTACAATCTTCAGGAGTTTAAATGTAAAGTCAATAATCATCTCCTATCTCGCTGACTTGAATCTTCTTCCTCTCTCTCTCTCTCTCTCTCTCTCTCTCATGCTCCTTTCCCCGTCCTCTCCACTCTCAGTATCTTCACTCTTCTCCTACCCACTTCCAGACACCCCTATAACCTGCCACTCTTTCTCATAACTTTCTTCCTATGTAGCCCCTGCGCACCAGGTGCAGTAGAATGCCTTGCTTGGGGCGATATGATTATAATATATATATTATTCATATTTGAATATTTACAGGATATACGTTGTGGTACAATGGATATCGGCTCGGAACGAGAAATCGGGGAGCCGAGTTCGAATTCCAGTTGAATCCATTGTATTCACTTACGCGCAAAAACCCTTGGGAAAGGTATTAATCCGTCTCTTCCTTCCAGTTATGGGTTAAATAGCAGGACAGATTGGGTTCTATAGCCTTGGTCGGCAACCAGTCTACCGCAGAAAGCAATGACAACCTACTGCGGGATAATCTTCTGCCCAGTCAGTTATGTCCCTTTCGAGACATGATCGCCCAAAGCGTGTATCACGTATGGCACTTAACTGGCTGACTGAATATTTACAGATAGAA